>CANXME010001605.1:0-14234 GCA_948144175.1 Closterium sp. NIES-65
GGGAGAATGGGGCGGGTGATGGAAGGAGGGAGAATGGGGCGGGGTGATGGAAGGAGGGAGAATGGGGCGGAGTGATGGAAAGCGGGAGAATGGGGCGGGGTGATGGAAGGAGGGAGAATGGGGCGGGATGATGGAAGCGGGAGAATGGGGCGGGTGATGGAAGCGGGAGAATGGGGCGGGGTGATGAAAGCGGGAGAATGGGGCGGGTTGACGGAAATCGGGAGAATGGGGCGGGGTGATGGAAAGCGGGAGAATGGGGCGGGGTGATGGAAGGAGGGAGAATGGGGCGGGTGATAGAAAACGGGAAATGTGGTGGGGTGATGGAAAGCGGGAGAATGGGGTGGGTTATGGGAAGCGGGAGAATGGGCGGGGTGATGGAAAGCGGGAGAATGGGGCGGGGTGATGGAAGGAGGGAGAATGGGGCGGGGTGATGGAAAGCGGGAGAATGGGGCGGGGTGATGGAAAGCGGGAGAATGGGGCGGGGTGATGGAAAGCGGAGAATGGGGCTGGGTGATGGAAAGCGGGAGAATGGGGCGAGGTGATGGAAAGCGGGAGAATGGGGCGGGGTGATGGAAAGCGAGAGAACGGGGCGAGGTGATGGAAGGAGGAAGAATGAGGAGGGGTGATGGAAAGCGGGGGAATGGGGCGGGATGATGGGAAGCGGAAGAATGGGGCGGGGTGATGGAAAGCGGGAGAATGGGGCGGGGTGATGGAAAGCGGGAGAATGGGGCGGGGAGATGGAAAGCGGGAGAAAGGGGAGGGGTGATGGAAAGCGGGAGAATGGGGCGGGCTGATGGAAAGCGGGAGAATGGGGCGGGGTGATGGAAGGAGGGAGAATGGGGCGGGGTGATGGAAGGAGAGAGAAGGGGGCGGGGTGATGGAAAGTGGGAGAATGTGGCGGGGTGATGGAAAGCGGGAGAATGGGGTGGGGATATGGGAAGCGGGAGAATGGGGCGGGGTGATGGAAAGCGGGAGAATGGGGCGGGGTGATGGAAGGAGGGAGAATGGGGCGGGGTGATGGAAGGAGGGAGAATGGGGCGGAGTGATGGAAAGCGGGAGAATGGGGCGGGGTGATGGAAGGAGGGAGAATGGGGCGGGATGATGGAAAGCGGGAGAATGGGGCGGGGTGATGGAAAGCGGGAGAATGGGGCGGGGTGATGGAAATCGGGAGAATGGGGCGGGGTGATGGAAAGCGGGAGAATGGGGCGGGGTGATGGAAAGCGGGAGAATGGGGCGGGGTGATGGAAGGAGGGAGAATGGGGCGGGGTGATAGAAAGCGGGAGAATGTGGCGGGGTGATGGAAAGCGGGAGAAGGGGGTGGGGTTATGGGAAGCGGTAGAACAGGGCGGGGTGATGGAAAGCGGGAGAATGGGTCGGGGTGATGGAAGGAGGGAGAATGGGGCGAGGTGATGGAAGGAGGGAGAATGGGGCGGGGTGATGGAAAGCGGGAGAATGGGGCGGGGTGATGGAAGGAGGGAGAATGGGGCGGGGTGATGGAAAGCGGGAGAATGGGGCGGGTTGATGGAAAGCGGAAGAATGGGGCGGGTGATGGAAAGCGGGAAAATGGGGCGGGGTGATGGAAAGAGGGAGAATGGGGCAGGGTGATGGAAAAGGGGAGAATGGGGAGGGGTGATAGAAAGAGGGAGAATTGGGCGGGGTGATGGAAAGCGGAAGAATGGGGCGGGGTGATGGAAAGCGGGAGAATGGGGCGGGGTGATGGAAAGCGGGAGAATGGGGCGGGGTGATGGAAGGAGGGAGAATGGGGCGGGGTGATGGAAGGAGGGAGAATGGGGCGGAGTGATGGAAAGCGGGAGAATGGGGCGGAGTGATGGAAAGCGGGAGAATGGGGCGGGGTGATGGAAAGCGGGAGAATGGGGTGGGGTGATGGAAAGCGAGAGAATAGGGCGAGGTGATGGAAGGAGGAAGAATGGGGAGGGGTGATGGAAAGCGGGGGAATGGGGCGGGATGATGGGAAGCGGGAGAATGGGGCGGGGTGATGGAAGGAGGGAGAATGGGGCGGGGTGGTGGAAGGAGAGAGAAGGGGGCGGGGTGATGGAAAGTGGGAGAATGGGGCGGGGTGATGGAAAGCGGGAGAATGGGGCGGGGTGATGGAAGGAGGGAGAATGGGGCGGGGTAATGGAATGAGAGAGAAGGGGGCGGGGTGATGGAAAGTGGGAGAATGTGGCGGGGTGATGGAAAGCGGGAGAATGGGGTGGGGATATGGGAAGCGGGAGAATGGGGCGGGGTGATGGAAAGTGGGAGAATGGGGCGGGGTGATAGAAGGAGGGAGAATGGGGCGGGGTGATGGAAGGAGGGAGAATGGGGCGGAGTGATGGAAAGCGGGAGAATGGGGCGGGGTGATGGAAGGAGGGAGAATGGGGCGGGATGATGGAAAGCGGGAGAATGGGGCGGGGTGATGGAAAGCGGGAGAATGGGGCGGGGTGATGGAAATCGGGAGAATGGGGTGGGGTGATGAAAAGCGGGAGAATGGGGCGGGGTGATGGAAAGCGGGAGAATGGGGCGGGGTGATGGAAGGAGGGAGAATGGGGCGGGGTGATAGAAAGCGGGAGAATGTGGCGGGGTGATGGAAAGCGGGAGAAGGGGGTGGGGTTATGGGAAGCGGTAGAACAGGGCGGGGTGATGGAAAGCGGGAGAATGGGGCGGGGTGATGGAAGGAGGGAGAATGGGGCGAGGTGATGAAAGGAGGGAGAATGGGGCGGGGTGATGGAAAGCGGGAGAATGGGGCGGGGTGATGGAAGGAGGGAGAATGGGGCGGGGTGATGGAAAGCGGGAGAATGGGGCGGGTTGATGGAAAGCGGAAGAATGGGGCGGGTGATGGAAAGCGGGAGAATGGGGCGGGGTGATGGAAAGAGGGAGAATGGGGCGGGGTGATGGAAAAGGGGAGAATGGGGAGGGGTGATAGAAAGAGGGAGAATTGGGCGGGGTGATGGAAAGCGGAAGAATGGGGCGGGGTGATGGAAAGCGGGAGAATGGGGCTGGGTGATGGAAAGCGGGAGAATGGGGCGCGGAGATGGAAAGCGGGAGAATGGGGCGGGGTGATGGAAAGAGGAAGAAAGGGGCGGGGTGATGGAAAGCGGGAGAATGGGGCGGGATGATGGAAAGCGTGAGAATGGGGCGGGGTGATGGAAAGAGGGAGAATGGGGCGGGGTGATGGAAAGCGGGAGAATGGGGCGGGGTAATGGAAAGCGGGAGAATGGGGCGGGGTGATGGAAGGAGGGAGAATGGGGCGGGATGATGGAAAGCGGGAGAATGGGGCAGGGTGATGGAAAGCGGGAGAATGGGACGGGGTGATGGAAAGCGGGAGAATGGGGCGGGGTGATGGAAATCGGGAGAATGGGGCGGGGTGATGGAATGCGGGAGAATGGGGCGGGTTGATGGAAGGAGGGAGAATGGGGCGGGGTGATAGAAAGCGGGAGAATGTGGCGGGGTGATGGAAAGCGGGAGAATGGGGTGGGGTTATGGGAAGGGGGAGAATGAGGCGGGGTGATGGATAGCGGGAGAATGGGACGGGGTTATGGGAAAGAGGGAGAATGGGGAGTTGATGCTTTTATAGGGGAGTTGACGCTTTTATAGAAGAGTTGATGCTCTTATAGGGGAGTTGACGCTCTTATAGAGAAGTTGACGCTTTTATAGGGGAGTTGACGCTCTTATAGGGGAGTTGATGCTCTTATATGAGAGTTGACGCTTTTAAATGAGAGTTGACACTTTTATGGGGGAGTTGTCACTTATATATGAGAGTTGACGCTTTTATATGGGAGTTGACGCTCTTATAGGAGAGTTGACGCTGTTGTAGGGGAGTTGACGCTCGTATAGCAGAGTTGACGCTCTTATAGGAGAGTTGACTCTCTTCTAGGGGAGTTGACGCTTTTATATGAGAGTTGACGCTTTTATGGGGGATTTGACGCTCTTATAGGGGAGTTGACGCTCTTATAGGAGGGTTGACGCTTTTATAGGGGAGTTGACGCTCTTATAGGAAAGTTGACGCTCTTACAGGGGAGTTGACGCTCTTATAGGGGAGTTGACACTCTTATAGGGGAGTTGACGCTCTTTTAGGAGAGTTGATGCTATAATATGAGAGTTGACGCTTTTGTGGGGGAGTTGACGCTCATATAGGAGAGTTGACGCACTTATCGGAGAGTAGACGCTTTTATAGGGAGTTGACGGTTTTACAGGGAAGCTGACGCTCTTATAGGGGAGTTGACGCTCTTATAGGAAAGTTGATGCTCTTACAGGAAAGTTGACGCTCTTATAGGAAAGTTGACGCTCTTATAGGAAAGTTGACGCTCTTATGGAGTTGATGCTCTTTTAGGGGAGTTGATGCTCTTATATGCGAGTTGACGATTTTAAATGAGAGTTGACACTTTTATGGGGGAGTTGATGCTTTTATATCAGAGTTGACGCTTTTGTTGGGGAGTTGATGCTCTTATAGGGGAGTTGACGCTCTTATGGGAGAGTTGACGCTCTTATATGAGAGTTGATGCTTTTATAGAGGAGTTGACGCTTTTATAAGGGAGTTGAATCTCTTATAGGGGAGTTGACGGTCTTGTTGGGGAGTTGACACTCTTATAGGGGAGTTGACGCTCTTATAGGGGAGTTGACGCTCTTATAGGGGAGTTGACGCTCTTATAGGGGAGTTGACACTCTTATAGGGAAGTTGGCGCTCTTATAGGGGGAGTTTACGCTTTTATGTGAGAGTTGACGCTTTTATGTGGGAGTTGACGCTCTTATAGGAGAGTTGACGCTCTTATTGGAGAGCTGACACTTTTATAGGGGAGTTGACGCTTTTATAGGGGAGTTGACTCTCTTATATGGGAGTTGACGCTCTTATAGGGAAGTTTACGCTCTAATAGGGGAGTTGACGCTCTTATAGAAGAGCTGACGCTCTTATATGATAGTTGACACTTTTGAATGGGAGTTGACACTTTTATATGAGAGTTAAAGATGTAAAGGGAGAGTTGACGCTCTTATAGGAGAGTTGACGCTCTTATAAAAGAGCTGACGCTCTTGTAGGGGAGTTGACACTCTTATAGAGGAGTTGACGCTCTTATAGGGGAGTTGACGCTCTTATAGGGGAGTTGACACCCTTATAGGGGAGTTGACGCTCTTATAGGGGAGTTGACGCTCTTATATGAGAGTTGACGCTTTTATTGGGGAGTTGACGCTTTTATAGGGGAGTTGACACTCGTTTTGGGGAGTTGACGCTCTTATAGGGGAGTTGACGCTCTTATAGGGGAGTTGACGCTCTTATAAGGAAGTTGATGCTCTTGAAGGGGATTTGACGCCCTTATAGGGGAGTTGACGCTCGTATATGAGAGTTAACACTTTTAAAGAGGAGTTGATGTGTTTATAGGGGAGTTGACGCTCATATAGGGGAGTTGACGCTTTTATATGAGAGTTGCCCCTTAAATGGGGGAGTTGACGCTCTTATAGGAGAGCTGGCGCTTTTATAGGGGAGTTGAAGCTCTTATAGGGAAGTTGACGCTCTTATATGGAAGTTAACGCTCTTATAGGGCAGTTGACGCTCTTATATGAGAGTTGACGCTTTTAAAGGGGAGTTGACATGTTTATGGGAGAGTTGACGGTTTTATATGAGAGTTGACGCTATTATAGGGGAGTTGACGCTCTTATAGGAGAGTTGACGCTCTTAAATGAGAGCTGACGCCTTTATAGGGGAGTTGACGCTTTTATAGGGGAGTTGACGCTCTTATAGGGGAGTTGATGCTCTTATAGGGAAGTTGACGCTCTTATAGGGGAGTTGACGCTCTTATATGAGAGTTGACGCTTTCCATTACCCCGCCCCATTCTCCCGCTTTCCATCACCCCGCCCCATTCCCCCGCTTTCCATCACCCCGCCCCATTCTCCCACTTTCCATCACCCCGCCCCATTCTCCCGCTTTCCATCACCCCGCCCCATTCTTCCTCTTTCCATCACCCCGCCCCTTTCTCCCGCTTTCCATCACCCCGCCCCATTCTCCCGCTTTCCATCACCCCGCCCCATTCTCCCGCTTTCCATCACCCCCCCCATTCTCCCGCTTTCCATCACCCCGCCCCATTCTTCGCTTTCCATCACCCCGCCCCATTCTCCCACTTTCAATCACCCCGCCCCTTTCTTCCTCTTTCCATCACCCTGCCCCATTCTCCCGCTTTCCATCACCCCGCCCCATTCTCCCGCTTTCCATCACCCCGCCCCACTCTCCCGCTTTCCATCACCCCGCCCCATTCTCCCGCTTTCCATCACCCCACCCCATTCTCCCGCTTTCCATCACCCCGCCCCATTCTCCGTTTTCCATCATTCCGCCCCATTCTCCCGCGTTCCATCACCCCGCCCCATTCTCCCGCTTTCCATCACCTTGCCCCATGCTCCCGCTTTCCATCACCCCGCCCCATTCTCCCGCTTTCCACCACCCTGCCCCATTCTCCCGCTTTCCATCACCATGCCCCATTCTCCCGCTTTCCATCACCCCGCCCCATTCTCCCGCTTTCCATCACCCCGCCCCATTCTCCTGCTTTCCATCAGCCCGCCCCATTCTCCCGCTTTCCATCACCCGGCCCCATTCTCCTGCTTTCCATCACCCCACCCCATTCTCCCGCTTTCCATCACCATGCCCCATTCTCCCGCTTTCCATCACCCCGCCCCATTCTCCCGCTTTCCATCACACCGGCCTATTCTCCCTCTTTCCATCACCCCGCCCCATTCTCCTGCTTTCCATCACCCCGCCCCATTCTCCCACTTTCCATCACCCCGCCCCATTCTCCCGCTTTCTATCACCCCACCCCATTCTCCCTCTTTTCATCACCCCGCCCCATTCCCCCTCTTTCCATCACCCCGCACCATTCTCCCTCTTTCCATCACCCCGCCCCATTCTCCCTCTTTCCATCACCCCGCCCCATTCTCCCGCGTTCCATCACCTTGCCAAATTATCCCTATTTCCATCACCCCGCCCCATTCTTCCACTTTCCATCACCCCGCCCCATTCTCCCGCTTTCCATCACCCCGCCCCATTCTTCCGCTTTCCATCACCCCGCCCCATTCTTGCGGAGATAACTAATACAACGGGAGCTAGACTACGGGCTAGGCACGGGTGCTCGTGTGATCTCTGCGTTCGTTGGTCCTTAGTCGTTTTCCTAGTGCATATACTGCTTGCTAGTTCAAGGGGTAATTTGGCAAGAGTTTCACTAGAGAAAGTTGACAACAATGATACAATGAAGTTGGCAACACTAGACAACATCAGAGCAAACATCCAAGTCGGCCAACTGCCAGCGCAGCTTGGTCGACCGCGTTCCAGCACGACTAGGTCAACCGCGCTCCAGCAAGGTAAGGTCGACGGCGTGCCAACGTCGCAGGTTGACGGCGTGCCAGCGCTGCTCATGCAGAACAGCAGAGCACCCGCTTCGCAGGTGCGCGCAGATGATTGGCGTGCAGAGTCTCGTCACCTGCACAGCGCACACACCATGTCAACCTCGAGCTGACGACTGCCTCTGATCCGCCACGACGACCTCGGGATACCACCACCGAGGTCGGGCTCGCCAACTTGGCCTGGGCGAACGTCGCACTCCTCCGCAGCACTTCGTCACCCAGGTAACCTGGTCGACCAGGCAACCAAGTCGACCAGCAGCTCCCCTACGTGCCCGTCAACCTCCCAAGTCGACGGCCACCTCCAGTCGACCTCACCAGGCCGACCACACTCTCGGTCGACGTCACTCCAAGTCAACCAGCTCCACGTCGACCAGTGCAGTTGTCGGCCGACCACCCATGTCGGCCTCCCGAGGTCGGCGTCACGAAGATGACGCCCCGCTACTCGACGTCTCACTGCTCGGCGTCCTGCGTCGAGGTCGACGTCGGCCCCTCCTTCGTCGACCACGTCCTCCGGAGGTCGACTCCCAAGTCGACCTCCCCTGAAGTCGGCGCCATCCTGAAGTTGGCGCCCGTGCAGTGACCCCCGTGCAGGTGGACCTCCTCGTCGACCAGCTCGCCCACTGCTGCAGGTCGGCTGCTCCCCTCACACCCGACCACGAAGTCGACTCCGCCCAAGCGAGGACGGGGCCACCCCACAACTCCCGTTGACAATTCTGCCGCTTTCCATCACCCCGCCCCATTCTCCTGCTTTCCATCACCCCGCCCCATTCTCCCGCTTTCCATCACCCCACCCCATTCTCCTGCTTTCCATCACCCTGCCCCATTCTCCCGCTTTCCATCACCCCGCCCCATTCTCCTGCTTTTGATCACCCCGCCCCATTCTCCCGCTTTCCATCACCCCGCCCCATTCTCCCGCTTACCATCACCTCGTCCCATTCTCCCTCCTTTCATCACCCCGCCCCATTCTCCCTCTTTCCATCACCCTGCCCCATTCTCCCGCTTTCCATCACCCCGGCCCATTCTCCCTATATCCATCACCCCGCCCAATTCTCCCACTTTCCATCACCCCGCCCCATTCTCCCGCTTTCCATCACCCCGCCCCATTGTCCCGCTTTCCATCACCCCGCCCCATTCTCCCTCTTTCCATCACCCCGCCCCATTCTTCCTCTTTCCATCACCCCGCCCCATTCTCCCTCTTTCCATCACCCCGCCCCATTCTCCCTATTTCCATCACCCTTCCCCATTCTTCCACTTTCCATCACCCCGCCCCATTCTCCAGCTTTCCATCACCCCGCCCCATTCTCCCGCTTTCCATCACCCCGCCCCATTCTCCCGCTTTCCATCACCCCGCCCCATTCTCCCGCTTTCCATCACCCCGCCCCATTCTCCCGCTTTCCATCACCCCGCCCCATTCTTCCGCTTTCCATCACCCTGCCCCATTCTCCAGCTTTCCATCACCCCGCCCCATTCTCCCGCTTTCCATCACCCCGCCCCATTCTCCCTCTTTTCATCACCCCGCCCCATTCTCCCTCTTTCCATCACCCCGCCCCATTCTCCCTCTTTCCATCACCCCCCCCATTCTCCCTATTTCCATCACCCCGCCTCATTCTCCCGCTTTCCATCACCCCGCCCCATTCTCCCTCTTTCCATCACCCCGCCCCATTCTCCCGCTTTCCATCACCCCGCCCCATTCTCCCTCTTTCCATCACCCCGCCCCATTCTCACTCTTTCCATCACCCCGCCCCATTCTCCCTCTTTCCATCACCCCTCCCCATTCTTCCGCTTTCCATCACCCCGCCCCATTCTCCCTATTTCCATCACCCCGCCCCATTCTTCCG
Source organism: Closterium sp. NIES-65 (assembly GCA_948144175.1). Taxonomy (NCBI): domain Eukaryota; kingdom Viridiplantae; phylum Streptophyta; class Zygnematophyceae; order Desmidiales; family Closteriaceae; genus Closterium; species Closterium sp. NIES-65. Next base: position 9,217 of record CANXME010001605.1, read on the forward strand.
CTTTCCATCACCCCGCCCCATTCTCCAGCTTTCCATCACCCCGCCCCATTCTCCCGCTTTCCATCACTTTGCCCCATTCTCCCGCTTTCCATCACCCCACCCCATTCTCCCGCTTTCCATCACCCTGCCCCATTCTCCCGCTTTCCATCACCCCGCCCCATTCTTCCGCTTTCCATCACCGTGCCCCATTCTCCAGCTTTCCATCACCCCGCCCCATTCTCCCGCTTTCCATCACCCCGCCCCATTCTCCCTCTTTTCATCACCCCGCCCCATTCTCCCTCTTTCTATCACCCCGCCCCATTCTCCCTCTTTCCATCACCCCACCCCATTCTCCCTATTTCCATCACCCCGCCCCATTCTCCCGCTTTCCATCACCCCGCCCCATTCTCCCTCTTTCCATCACCCGGCCCCATTCTCTCTCTTTCCATCACCCCGCCCTATTCTCCCTCTTTCCATCACCCCGCCCCATTCTTCCGCTTTCCATCACCCCGCCCCATTCTCCCAATTTCCATCACCTCGCCCCATTCTTCCGCTTTCCATCACCCCGCCCCATTCTCCAACATTCCATCACCCCGCCCCATTCCCTCGCTTTCCATCACCCCGCCCCATTCTCCCGCTTTCCATCACCCCGCCCCATTCTCCCGCTTTCCATCACCCAGCCCCATTCTTCCGCTTTCCATCACCCCGCCCCATTCACCCTCTTTCAGTCACCCCGCCCCATTCTCCAGCTTTTCATCACCCCGCCCCATTCTCTCGCTTTCCATCACCCCGCCCCATTCTCCCGCTTTCCATCACCCCGCCCCATTCTCCTGCTTTCCATCACCCCGCCCTATTCTCCCTCTTACCATCACCCCGCCCCATTCTCCCGCTTTCCGTCACCCAGCCCCATTATCCCGCTTTCCATCATCCCGCCCCATTTTCCCGCTTTCCATCACCCCGCCCCATTCTCCCGCTTTCCATCACCCCGCCCCATTCTCAAGCTTTCCATCACCTCGCCCCATGCTCCCGCTTTCCATCACCCCGCCCCATTCTCCCGCTTTCCGTCACCCCGCCCTATTCTTCCGCTTTCCATTACCCCGCCCCATTCTCCCGCTTTCCATCACCCCGCCCCATTCTCCCGCTTTCCATCACTTCGCCCCATTCTCCCGCTTTCCATCACCCCGCCCCTTTCTTCCGCTTTCCATCACCCCGCCCCATTCTCCCGCTTTCCATCACCTCGCCCCATTCTCCCGCTTTCGATCACCCCGCCCCATTCTCCCGCTTTCCATCACCCCGCCCCATTCTCCCACTTTTAATCACCCGCCCCTTTCTCCCTCTTTCCATTACCCCACCCTATTCTCCCTTTTTCCATCACCCCGCCCCATTCTCCTGCTTTCCATCACCCCGCCCCATTCTCCCGCTTTCCATCACCCCGCCCCATTCTCCCGCTTTCCATCACCCCGCCCCATTCTCCCGCTTTCCATCACCCCGCCCCATTCTCCCGCTTTCCATCACCCCGCCCCATTCTCCCGCTTTCCATCACCCCGCCCCATTCTCCTGCTTTCCATCACCCCACCCCATTCTCCCGCTTTCCATCACCCCACCCCATTCTCCCGCTTTCCATCACCCTGCCCCATTCTCCCGCTTTCCATCACCCCGACCCATTCTCCCTCTTTTCATCACCCCGCCCCATTCTCCCTCTTTCCATCACCCCGCCCTATTCTCCCTCTTTCCATCACCCCGCCCCATTCTCCCGCTTTCCAACACCCCGCCCCATTCTCCTGCTCCATCACCCCGCCCCATTCTTCCGCTTTCCATCACCCCGCCCCATTCTCCCGCTTTCCATCACCCCGCCCCATTCTCCCGCTTTCCATCACCCCGCCCCATTCTTCCGCATTCCATCACCCCGCCCCATTAACCCTCTTTCCATCACCCCGCCCTGTTCTCCCTCTTTCCATCACCGTGCCCCATTCTTCTGCTTTTCATCACCCCGCCCCATTCTCCCTCTTTCCATCACCCCGCCCCATTCTTCCGCTTTTCATCACCCCGCCTTATTCTCCCTCTTTCCATCACCCTGCCCCATTCCCCCTCTTTCCATCAGCCTGCCCCTATCTCCCGCTTTCCACCACCCTGCCCCATTCTCCCGCTTTCCATCACCCCGCCCCATTCTCCCGCTTTCCATCACCCCGCCATATTCTTCCTCTTTCCATCACCCCGCCCCATTCTCCCGCTTTCCATCACGCCGCCCCATTCTCATGCTTTCCATTACCCCGCCCCATTCTCCCGCTTTCCATCACCCCGCCCCATTCTCCTGCTTTCCATCACCCCGCCCCATTCTCCTGCTTTCCATCACCCCACCCCATTCTCCCGCTTTCCATCACCCCACCCCAATCTCCCGCTTTCCATCACCCTGCCCCATTCTCCCGCTTTCCATCACCCCGACCCATTCTCCCTCTTTTCATCACCCCGCCCCATTCTCCCTCTTTCCATCACCCCGCCCTATTCTCCCTCTTTCCATCACCCCGCCCCATTCTCCCGCTTTCCAACACCCCGCCCCATTCTCCCGCTCCATCACCCTGCCCCATTCTTCCGCTTTCCATCACCCCGCCCCATTCTCCCGCTTTCCATCACCCCGCCCCATTCTCCCGCTTTCCATTACCCCGCCCCACTCTTCCGCTTTCCATCACCCCGCCCCATTAACCCTCTTTCCATCACCCCGCCCCATTCTCCCTCTTTCCATCACCGTGCCCCATTCTTCTGCTTTTCATCACCCCGCCCCATTCTCCCTCTTTCCATCACCCCGCCCCATTCTTCCGCTTTTCATCACCCCGCCTTATTCTCCCTCTTTCCATCACCCTGCCCCATTCCCCCTCTTTCCATCAGACTGCCCCATTCTCCCGCTTTTCACCACCCTGCCCCATTCTCCTGCTTTCCATCACCCTGCCCCATTCTCCCGCTTTCCATCACCCCGCCCCATTCTCCCGCTTTCCATCATCCCGCCCCATTCTCCCGCTTCCATCACCCCGCCCCATTCTCCCGCTTTCCATCACCCCGCCCCATTCTCCCGCTTTCCATCACCCCGCCCCATTCTCCCGCTTTCCATCACCCCGCCCCTTTCTCCCTCTTTCCATCACCCCGCCCCATTCTCCCGCTTTCCATCACCCCGCCCCATTCTCCCGCTTTCCATCACCCCGCCCCATTCTCCCGCTTTCCATCACCCCGCCCCATTCTCCCGCTTCCATCACCCCGCCCCATTCTCCCGCCTCCATCACCCCGTCCCATTCTCCCTCTTTTCATCACCCCGCCCCATTCTCCCTCTTTCCACCAACCCGCCCCATTCTCCCGCTTTCCATCACCCCGGCCCATTCTCCCTATTTCCATCACCCCGCTCCATTCTCCCATTTTCCATCACCCCGCCCCATTCTCCCGCTTTCCGTCACCCCGCCCCATTCTCCCGCTTTCCATCACCCCGCCCCATTCTCTCTCTTTCCATCACCCCGCCCCAGTCTCCCTCTTTCCATCACCCCGCCCCATTCTCCCTATTTCCATCACCCTGCCCCATGCTCCCTCTTTCCATCACCCCGCCCCATCCTCCCAATTTCCATCACCCCGCCCCATTCTTCCGCTTTCCATCACCCAGCCCCATTCTCCAGCTTTCCATCACCCCGCCCCATTCTCCCGCTTTCCATCAACCTGCCCAATTCTCCCGCTTTCCATCACCCCGCCCCATTCTCCCGCTTTCCATCACCCCGCCCCATTCTCCCGCTTTCCATCACCCCACCCCATTCTCCCGCTTTCCATCACCCCGCCCCATTCTCCAGCTTTCCATCACCCCGCCCCATTCTCCCGCTTTCCATCAACCTGCCCAATTCTCCCGCTTTCCATCACCCCGCCCCATTCTCCCGCTTTCCATCACCCCGCCCCATTCTCCCGCTTTCCATCACCCCGCCCCATTCTCCCGCTTTCCATCACCCCGCCCCATTCTCCCGCTTTCCATCACCCCGCCCCATTCTCCCGCTTTCCATCACCCCGCCCCATTCTCCCGCTTTCCATCACCCGGCCCCATTCTCCTGCTTTCCATCACCCCGCCCCATTCTCCTGCTTTCCATCACCCCACCCCATTCTCCCGCTTTCCATCACCCCACCCCATTCTCCCGCTTTCCATCACCCTGCCCCATTCTCCCGCTTTCCATCACCCCGACCCATTCTCCCTCTTTTCATCACCCCGCCCCATTCTCCCTCTTTCCATCACCCCGCCCTATTCTCCCTCTTTCCATCACCCCGCCCCATTCTCCCGCTTTCCAACACCCCGCCCCATTCTCCCGCTCCATCACCCCGCCCCATTCTTCCGCTTTCCATCACCCCGCCCCATTCTCCCGCTTTCCATCACCCCGCCCCATTCTCCCGCTTTCCATCACCCCGCCCCATTCTTCCGCTTTCCATCACCCCGCCCCATTAACCCTCTTTCCATCACCCCGCCCCATTCTCCCTCTTTCCATCACCGTGCCCCATTCTTCTGGTTTTCATCACCCCGCCCCATTCTCCCTCTTTCCATCACCCCGCCCCATTCTTCCGCTTTTCATCACCCCGCCTTATTCTCCCTCTTTCCATCACCCTGCCCCATTCCCTCTTTCCATCATCCTGCCCCATTCTCCCGCTTTCCACCACCCTGCCCCATTCTCCCGCTTTCCATCACCCTGCGCCATTCTCCCGCTTTCCATCACGCCGCCCCATTCTCATGCTTTCTATCAACCCGCCCCATTCTCCTGCTTTCCATCACCCCGCCATATTCTCCCGCTTTCCATCACCCCGCCCCATTCTCCCGCTTTGCATCACCCTGCCCCATTCTCCATCTTTCCATCACCCTGCCCCATTCTCCCTCTTTCCATCACCCCACCCTATTCTCCCTCTTTCCATCACCCCGCCCCACTCTCCCGCTTTCCATCACCCCACCCTTTTCTCCCGCGTTCCATCACCCCGCCCCATTCTCCCGCTTTCCATCACCCTGCCCCATTGTCCCGCATTCCATCACCCCGCCC
>CANXME010001606.1:0-13959 GCA_948144175.1 Closterium sp. NIES-65
CTAGCGTGTGCAAAATTGCAAGAACAAGGGCCTAGCGTGTGCAAATAAGCAAGAACAAGGGCCTAGCGTGTGCAAAATTGCAAGAACAAGGGCCTAGCGTGTGCAAAATAGCAAGAACAAGGGCCTAGCGTGTGCAAAGCAAGAACAAGGGCCTAGCGTGTGCAAAATCAAGAACAAGGGCCTAGCGTGTGCGCAAATTGCAAGAACAAGGGTCTAGCGTGTGCAAAAATAGCAAGTGTCAAATAGCAAGAACAAGGCCTAGCGTGTGCAAAATGCAAGAAAGGGCCTAGCGTGTGCAAAATTGAAGAACAAGGGCCTAGCATGTGCAAAATTGCAAGAACAAGGGCCTAGCGTGTGCAAATAGCAAGAACAAGGGCCTAGCGTGTGCAAAATTGCAAGAACAAGGGCTAGCGTGTGCAAAATAGCAAGAACAAGGGCCTAGCGTGTGCAAAATTGCAAGAACAAGGGCCTAGCGTGTGCAAAATAGCAAGAACAAGGGCCTAGCGTGTGCAAAATTGCAAGAACAACAAGGCCTAGCGTGTGCAAATTGCAAGAACAAGGGCCTAGCGTGTGCAAAATTGCAAGAACAAGGGCCTAGCGTGTGCAAAATTGCAAGAACAAGGGCCTAGCGTGTGCAAAATTGCAAGAACAAGGGCCTAGCGTGTGCAAAATTGCAAGAACAAGGGCCTAGCGTGTGCAAAATTGCAAGAACAAGGCCTAGCGTGTGCAAAATTGCAAGAACAAGGGCCTAGCGTGTGCAAAATAGCAAGAACAAGGGCCTAGCGTGTGCAAAATTTGCAAGAACAAGGGCCTAGCGTGTGCAAAATTGCAAGAACAAGGGCCTAGCGTGTGCAAAATAGCAAGAAATGCAAGAACAATGGCCTAGCGTGTGCAAAATTGCAAGAACAAGGGCCTAGCGTGTGCAAAATTGCAAGAACAAGGCCTAGCGTGTGCAAAATTGCAAGAACAAGGGCCTAGCGTGTGCAAAATAGCAAGAACAAGGGCCTAGCGTGTGCAAAATTGCAAGAACAAGGGCCTAGCGTGTGCAAAATGCAGAACAAGGGCCTAGCGTGTGCAAAATTGCAAGAACAAGGGCCTAGCGTGTGCAAAATTGCAAGAACAAGGGCCTAGCGTGTGCAAAATTGCAAGAACAAGGGCCTAGCGGTGTGCAAAATTGCAAGAACAAGGGCCTAGCGTTGCAAAATGCAAGAACAAGGGCCTAGCGTGTGCAAAATTGCAAGAACAAGGGCCTAGCGTGTGCAAAATTGCAAGAACAAGGGCCTAGCGTGTGCAAAATAGCAAGAACAAGGGCCTAGCGTGTGCAAAAAGCAAAAAAGAAAAAGGGCCTAGCGTGTGCAAAATTGCAAGAACAAGGGCCTAGCGTGTGCAAATTGCAAGAACAAGGGCCTAGCGTGTGCAAAATTGCAAGAACAAGGGCCTAGCGTGTGCAAAATTGCAAGAACAAGGCCTAGCGTGTGCAATAGCAAGTGCAAAATAGCAAGAACAAGGGCCTAGCGTGTGCAAAATTGCAAGAACAAGGGCCTAGCGTGTGCAAATTGCAAGAACAAGGGCCTAGCGTGTGCAAATTGCAAGAACAAGGGCCTAGCGTGTGCAAAATAGCAAGAACAAGGGCCTAGCGTGTGCAAATTGCAAGAACAAGGGCCTAGCGTGTGCAAAATTGCAAGAACAAGGGCCTAGCGTGTGCAAAATTGCAAGAACAAGGGCCTAGCGTGTGCAAAATTGCAAGAACAAGGGCCTAGCGTGTGCAAAATTGCAAGAACAAGGGCCTAGCGTGTGCAAAATTGCAAGAACAAGGGCCTAGCGTGTGCAAAATTGCAAGAACAAGGGCCTAGCGTGTGCAAAATTGCAAGAACAAGGGCCTAGCGTGTGCAAAATTGCAAGAACAAGGGCCTAGCGTGTGCAAAATTGCAAGAACAAGGGCTAGCGTGTGCAAAATTGCAAGAACAAGGGCCTAGCGTGTGCAAAATGCAAGAACAAGGCCTAGCGTGTGCAAAATTGCAAGAACAAGGGCCTAGCGTGTGCAAAATTGCAAGAACAAGGGCCTAGCGTGTGCAAAATTGCAAGAACAAGGGCCTAGCGTGTGCAAAATATCAAAATAGCAAGAACAAGGGCCTAGCGTGTGCAAAATTGCAAGAACAAGGGCCTAGCGTGTGCAAAATGCAAGAACAAGGGCCTAGCGTGTGCAAATTGCAAGAACAAGGGCCTAGCGTGTGCAAAATTGCAAGAACAAGGGCCTAGCGTGTGCAAAATTGCAAGAACAAGGGCCTAGCGTGTGCAAAAATAGCAAGAACAAGGGCTAGCGTGTGCAAAATTGCAAGAACAAGGGCCTAGCGTGTGCAAAATTGCAAGAACAGGGCCTAGCGTGTGCAAAATTGCAAGAACAAGGGCTAGCGTGTGCAAAATTGCAAGAACAAGGGCCTAGCGTGTGCAAAATTGCAAGAACAAGGGCCTAGCGTGTGCAAAATAGCAAGAACAAGGCCTAGCGTGTGCAAAATTGCAAGAACAAGGGCCTAGCGTGTGCAAAATTGCAAGACAAGGGCCTAGCTGTGCAAAATTGCAAGAACAAGGGCCTAGCGTGTGCAAATAGCAAGAACAAAGGCCTAGCGTGTGCAAAATTGCAAGAACAAGGGCCTAGCGTGTGCAAAATAGCAAGAACAAGGCCCTAGCGTGTGCAAAATTGCAAGAACAAGGGCCTAGCGTGTGCAAATTGCAAGAACAAGGGCCTAGCGTGTGCAAATAGCAAGTGCAAAATTGCAAGAACAAGGGCCCTAGCGTGTGCAAAATTGCAAGAACAAGGCCTAGCGGTGCAAAATTGCAAGAACAAGGGCCTAGCGTGTGCAAAATTGCAAGAACAAGGGCCTAGCGTGTGCAAAATAGCAAGAACAAGGCCTAGCGTGTGCAAATTGCAAGAACAAGGCCTAGCGTGTGCAAATAGCAAGAACAAGGGCCTAGCGTGTGCAAAATTGCAAGAAAAGGGCCTAGCGTGTGCAAAATTGCAAGAACAAGGGCCTAGCGTGTGCAAAATAGCAAGAACAAGGGCCTAGCGTGTGCAAAATTGCAAGAACAAGGCCTAGCGTGTGCAAAATTGCAAGAACAAGGGCCTAGCGTGTGCAAAATTGCAAGAACAAGGGCCTAGCGTGTGCAAATTGCAAGAACAAGGGCCTAGCGTGTGCAAATTGCAAGAACAAGGGCTAGCGTGTGCAAAATAGCAAGTGCAAAATTGCAAGAACAAGGGCCTAGCGTGTGCAAAATTGCAAGAACAGGGCCTAGCGTGTGCAAAATTGCAAGAACAAGGCCTAGCGTGTGCAAAATTGCAAGAACAAGGGCTAGCGTGTGCAAAATTGCAAGAACAAGGGCCTAGCGTGTGCAAAATTGCAAGAACAAGGGCCTAGCGTGTGCAAAATTGCAAGAACAAGGGCTAGCGTGTGCAAAATTGCAAGAACAAGGGCCTAGCGTGTGCAAAATATGCAAGAACAAGGGCCTAGCGTGTGCAAATTGCAAGAACAAGGGCCTAGCGTGTGCAAAATTTGCAAGAACAAGGGCCTAGCGTGTGCAAAATTGCAAGAACAAGGCCTAGCGTGTGCAAAATAGCAAAGAACAAGGGCCTAGCGTGTGCAAAATAGCAAGAACAAGGCCTAGCGTGTGCAAAATTGCAAGAACAAGGGCCTAGCGTGTGCAAAATTGCAAGAACAAGGGCCTAGCGTGTGCAAAATTGCAAGAACAAGGGCCTAGCGTGTGCAAATTGCAAGAACAAGGGCCTAGCGTGTGCAAAATAGCAAGTGCAAAAATAGCAAGAACAAGGGCCTAGCGTGTGCAAAATTGCAAGAACAAGGGCCTAGCGTGTGCAAAATTGCAAGAACAAGGGCCTAGCGTGTGCAAAATTGCAAGAACAAGGGCTAGCGTGTGCAAAATTGCAAGAACAAGGCCTAGCGTGTGCAAAATTGCAAGAACAAGGGCCTAGCGTGTGCAAAATAGCAAGAACAAGGGCCTAGCGTGTGCAAAATTGCAAGAACAAGGGCCTAGCGTGTGCAAAATTGCAAGAACAAGGGCCTAGCGTGTGCAAAATTGCAAGAACAAGGGCCTAGCGTGTGCAAATTGCAAGAACAAGGGCCTAGCGTGTGCAAAATTGCAAGAACAAGGGCCTAGCGTGTGCAAAATTGCAAGAACAAGGGCCTAGCATGTGCAAAATTGCAAGAACAAGGGCCTAGCGTGTGCAAAATTGCAAGAACAAGGGCCTAGCGTGTGCAAAATTGCAAGAACAAGGGCCTAGCGTGTGCAAAATTGCAAGAACAAGGGCCTAGCGTGTGCAAATTGCAAGAACAAGGCCTAGCGTGCAAAATTGCAAGAACAAGGGCTAGCGTGTGCAAAATTGCAAGAACAAGGCCTAGCGTGTGCAAAATTGCAAGAACAAGGGCCTAGCGTGTGCAAATTGCAAGAACAAGGCCTAGCGTGTGCAAATTGCAAGAACAAGGCCTAGCGTGTGCAAAATTTGCAGAACAAGGGCCTAGCGTGTGCAAAATTGCAAGAACAAGGGCCTAGCGTGTGCAAATTGCAAGAAACAGGGCCTAGCGTGTGCAAAATTGCAAGAACAAGGGCCTAGCGTGTGCAAAATTGCAAGAACAAGGGCCTAGCGTGTGCAAAATTGCAAGAACAAGGCCTAGCGTGTGCAAATTGCAAGAACAAGGGCCTAGCGTGTGCAAAATAGCAAAGTCAAAATAGCAAGAACAAGGGCCTAGCGTGTGCAAAATTGCAAGAACAAGGGCTAGCGTGTGCAAAATTGCAGAACAAGGGCCTAGCGTGTGCAAATTGCAAGAACAAGGGCCTAGCGTGTGCAAAATAGCAAGAACAAGGGCCTAGCGTGTGCAAAATTGCAAGAACAAGGGCCTAGCGTGTGCAAAATAGCAAGAACAAGGGCCTAGCGTGTGCAAAATTGCAAGAACAAGGGCTAGCGTGTGCAAATTGCAAGAACAAGGGCCTAGCGTGTGCAAAATTGCAAGAACAACAGGGCCTAGCGTGTGCAAAATTGCAAGAACAAGGGCTAGCGTGTGCAAAATAGCAAGTGCAAAATATGCAAGAACAAGGCCTAGCGTGTGCAAAATAGCAAAGAACAAGGGCCTAGCGTGTGCAAAATTGCAAGAACAAGGGCCTAGCGTGTGCAAATTGCAAGAACAAGGGCCTAGCGTGTGCAAAATAGCAAGAACAAGGGCCTAGCGTGTGCAAAATTGCAAGAACAAGGGCCTAGCGTGTGCAAAATTGCAAGAACAAGGGCCTAGCGTGTGCAAAATTGCAAGAACAAGGGCTAGCGTGTGCAAAAATGCAAGAACAAGGCCTAGCGTGTGCAAAATAGCAAGAACAAGGGCCTAGCGTGTGCAAAATTGCAAGAACAAGGGTCTAGCGTGTGCAAAATTGCAAGAACAAGGGCCTAGCATGTGCAAAATTGCAAGAACAAGGGCTAGCGTGTGCAAAATTGCAAGAACAAGGCCTAGCGTGTGCAAAATTGCAAGAACAAGGGCCTAGCGTGTGCAAAATTGCAAGAACAAGGGCCTAGCGTGTGCAAAATAGCAAGAACAAGGGCCTAGCGTGTGCAAAATTGCAAGAACAAGGGCCTAGCGTGTGCAAAATTGCAAGAACAAGGGCCTAGCGTGTGCAAAATTGCAAGAACAAGGGCCTAGCGTGTGCAAAATAGCAAGAACAAGGGCCTAGCGTGTGCAAAATTGCAAGAACAAGGGCTAGCGTGTGCAAAATAGCAAGAACAAGGGCCTAGCGTGTGCAATTGCAAGAACAAGGGCCTAGCGTGTGCAAAATTGCAAGAACAAGGGCCTAGCGTGTGCAAAATAAAAGAACAGGGCCTAGCGTGTGCAAAATTGCAAGAACAAGGGCCTAGCGTGTGCAAAATTGCAAGAACAAGGGCCTAGCGTGTGCAAAATTGCAAGAACAAGGGCCTAGCGTGTGCAAAATTGCAAGAACAAGGGCCTAGCGTGTGCAAATTGCAAGAACAAGGGCCTAGCGTGTGCAAAATAGCAAGTGCAAAATTGCAAGAACAAGGGCCTAGCGTGTGCAAAATTGCAAGAACAAGGGCCTAGCGTGTGCAAAATTGCAAGAACAAGGGCCTAGCGTGTGCAAAATTGCAAGAACAAGGGCCTAGCGTGTGCAAAATAGCAAGAACAAGGGCCTAGCGTGTGCAAATTGCAAGAACAAGGGCTAGCGTGTGCAAAATAGCAAGAACAAGGGCCTAGCGTGTGCAAAATTGCAAGAACAAGGGCCTAGCGTGTGCAAATTGCAAGAACAAGGGCTAGCGTGTGCAAAATTGCAAGAACAAGGGCCTAGCGTGTGCAAAATTGCAAGAACAAGGGCCTAGCGTGTGCAAAATTGCAAGAACAAGGGCCTAGCGTGTGCAAAATTGCAAGAACAAGGTCTAGCGTGTGCAAAATTGCAAGAACAAGGGCCTAGCGTGTGCAAAATAGCAAGAACAAGGGCCTAGCGTGTGCAAAATTGCAAGAACAAGGGCCTAGCGTGTGCAAAATTGCAAGAACAAGGGCCTAGCGTGTGCAAAAGCAAGAACAAGGGCCTAGCGTGTGCAAAATTGCAAGAACAAGGGCCTAGCGTGTGCAAAATTGCAAGAACAAGGGCCTAGCGTGTGCAAAATAGCAAGTGCAAAATTGCAAGAACAGGGCCTAGCTGTGCAAAATTGCAAGAACAAGGCCTAGCGTGTGCAAAATAGCAAGAACAAGGGCCTAGCGTGTGCAAAATTGCAAGAACAAGGGCCTAGCGTGTGCAAAATAGCAAGAACAAGGGCCTAGCGTGTGCAAAATTGCAAGAACAAGGGCCTAGCGTGTGCAAAATTGCAAGAACAAGGGCCTAGCGTGTGCAAAATTGCAAGAACAAGGCCTAGCGTGTGCAAATTGCAAGAACAAGGGCCTAGCGTGTGCAAATTGCAAGAACAAGGGCCTAGCGTGTGCAAATTGCAAGAACAAGGGCCTAGCGTGTGCAAAATTGCAAGAACAAGGGCCTAGCGTGTGCAAAATAGCAAGAACAAGGGCCTAGCGTGTGCAAAATTGCAAGAACAAGGGCCTAGCGTGTGCAAAATTGCAAGAACAAGGGCCTAGCGTGTGCAAAATTGCAAGAACAAGGGCCTAGCGTGTGCAAAATTGCAAGAACAAGGGCCTAGCGTGTGCAAAATTGCAAGAACAAGGGCCTAGCGTGTGCAAAATTGCAAGAACAAGAAATAGCAAAATAAAGACAAGGCCTAGCGTGTGCAAAATTGCAAGAACAAGGGCCTAGCGTGTGCAAATTGCAAGAACAAGGGCCTAGCGTGTGCAAAATTGCAAGAACAAGGGCCTAGCGTGTGCAAAATTGCAAGAACAAGGGCCTAGCGTGTGCAAAATTGCAAGAACAGGGCCTAGCGTGTGCAAAATAGCAAGAACAAGGGCCTAGCGTGTGCAAAATTGCAAGAACAAGGGCCTAGCGTGTGCAAAATTGCAAGAACAAGGGCCTAGCGTGTGCAAAATTGCAAGAACAAGGGCCTAGCGTGTGCAAAATTGCAAAGAACAGGGCCTAGCGTGTGCAAAATTGCAAGAACAAGGGCCTAGCGTGTGCAAATTGCAAGAACAAGGGCCTAGCGTGTGCAAAATTGCAAGAACAAGGGCCTAGCGTGTGCAAAATTGCAAGAACAAGGGCCTAGCGTGTGCAAAATTGCAAGAACAAGGGCCTAGCGTGTGCAAAATTGCAAGAACAAGGGCCTAGCGTGTGCAAAGCAAGAACAAGGGCCTAGCGTGTGCAAAATTGCAAGAACAAGGGCCTAGCGTGTGCAAAATTGCAAGAACAAGGGCCTAGCGTGTGCAAAATAGCAAGTGCAAAATAGCAAGAACAAGGGCCTAGCGTGTGCAAAATTGCAAGAACAAGGGCCTAGCGTGTGCAAAATTGCAAGAACAAGGGCCTAGCGTGTGCAAATTGCAAGAACAAGGGCCTAGCGTGTGCAAAATTGCAAGAACAAGGGCCTAGCGTGTGCAAAATTGCAAGAACAAGGGCCTAGCGTGTGCAAATAGCAAGAACAAGGGCCTAGCGTGTGCAAAATTGCAAGAACAAGGGCCTAGCGTGTGCAAAATTGCAAGAACAAGGGCCTAGCGTGTGCAAAATTGCAAGAACAAGGGCCTAGCGTGTGCAAAATTGCAAGAACAAGGGCCTAGCGTGTGCAAAATAGCAAGAACAAGGCCTAGCGTGTGCAAAATTGCAAGAAAAGGCCTAGCGTGTGCAAAATTGCAAGAACAAGGGCCTAGCGTGTGCAAAATAGCAAGAACAAGGGCCTAGCGTGTGCAAAATAGCAAGAACAAGGGCCTAGCGTGTGCAAAATTGCAAGAACAAGGGCCTAGCGTGTGCAAAATTGCAAGAACAAGGGCCTAGCGTGTGCAAAATTGCAAGAACAAGGGCCTAGCGTGTGCAAAATTGCAAGAACAAGGGCCTAGCGTGTGCAAAATTGCAAGAACAAGGGCCTAGCGTGTGCAAAATTGCAAGAACAAGGGCCTAGCGTGTGCAAAATGCAAGAACAAGGGCCTAGCGTGTGCAAAATTGCAAGAACAAGGCCTAGCGTGTGCAAAATAGCAAGAACAAGGCCTAGCGTGTGCAAAATTGCAAGAACAAGGGCCTAGCGTGTGCAAAATTGCAAGAACAAGGGCCTAGCGTGTGCAAAATAAAAGAACAAGGGCCTAGCGTGTGCAAAATAGCAAGAACAAGGGCCTAGCGTGTGCAAAATTGCAAGAACAAGGGCCTAGCGTGTGCAAAATAGCAAGAACAAGGGCCTAGCGTGTGCAAAATTGCAAGAACAAGGGCCTAGCGTGTGCAAAATTGCAAGAACAAGGGCCTAGCGTGTGCAAAATAGCAAGTGCAAAATGCAAGAACAAGGGCCTAGCGTGTGCAAAATTGCAAGAACAAGGGCCTAGCGTGTGCAAATGCAAGAACAAGGGCCTAGCGTGTGCAAAATTGCAAGAACAAGGGCTAGCGTGTGCAAAATTGCAAGAACAAGGGCCTAGCGTGTGCAAAATTGCAAGAACAAGGGCTAGCGTGTGCAAAAATGCAAGAACAAGGGCCTAGCGTGTGCAAAATTGCAAGAACAAGGGCCTAGCGTGTGCAAAATTGCAAGAACAAGGGCCTAGCGTGTGCAAAATTGCAAGAACAAGGGCCTAGCGTGTGCAAATTGCAAGAAAAGGGCCTAGCGTGTGCAAAATTGCAAGAACAAGGGCCTAGCGTGTGCAAAATTGCAAGAACAAGGGCCTAGCGTGTGCAAAATTGCAAGAACAAGGGCCTAGCGTGTGCAAAATTGCAAGAACAAGGGCCTAGCGTGTGCAAAAAGCAAGAACAAGGGCCTAGCGTGTGCAAATTGCAAGAACAAGGGCCTAGCGTGTGCAAAATTGCAAGAACAAGGGCCTAGCGTGTGCAAATAGCATGCAAAATAGCAAAACAAGGGCCTAGCGTGTGCAAAATTGCAAGAACAAGGGCCTAGCGTGTGCAAAATTGCAAGAACAAGGGCCTAGCGTGTGCAAAATTGCAAGAACAAGGGCCTAGCGTGTGCAAAATTGCAAGAACAAGGGCCTAGCGTGTGCAAAATTGCAAGAACAAGGGCTAGCGTGTGCAAAATTGCAAGAACAAGGGCCTAGCGTGTGCAAAATTGCAAGAACAAGGGCCTAGCGTGTGCAAAATTGCAAGAACAAGGGCCTAGCGTGTGCAAAATTGCAAGAACAAGGGCCTAGCGTGTGCAAAATTGCAAGAACAAGGGCCTAGCGTGTGCAAAATAGCAAGAACAAGGCCTAGCGTGTGCAAAATTGCAAGAACAAGGGCCTAGCGTGTGCAAAATTGCAAGAACAAGGGCCTAGCTGTGCAAAATAGCAAGAACAAGGGCCTAGCGTGTGCAAAATGCAAGAACAAGGGCCTAGCGTGTGCAAATTGCAAGAACAAGGGCCTAGCGTGTGCAAAATAGCAAGAACAAGGGCCTAGCGTGTGCAAAATTGCAAGAACAAGGGCCTAGCGTGTGCAAAATTGCAAGAACAAGGGCCTAGCGTGTGCAAAATAGCAAGTGCAAAATAGCAGAACAAGGCCTAGCGTGTGCAAAATTGCAAGAACAAGGGCCTAGCGTGTGCAAATTGCAAGAACAAGGGCCTAGCGTGTGCAAATTGCAAGAACAAGGGCCTAGCGTGTGCAAAATAGCAAGAACAAGGGCCTAGCGTGTGCAAAATTGCAAGAACAAGGGCCTAGCGTGTGCAAAATAGCAAGAACAAGGGCCTAGCGTGTGCAAATTGCAAGAACAAGGGCCTAGCGTGTGCAAAATTGCAAGAACAAGGGCCTAGCGTGTGCAAAATTGCAAGAACAAGGGCCTAGCGTGTGCAAAATTGCAAGAACAAGGGCCTAGCGTGTGCAAATTGCAAGAACAAGGGCCTAGCGTGTGCAAAATAGCAAGAACAAGGGCCTAGCGTGTGCAAAATTGCAAGAAAAGGGCCTAGCGTGTGCAAAATTGCAAGAACAAGGCCTAGCGTGTGCAAAATAGCAAGAACAAGGGCCTAGCGGTGCAAAATTGCAAGAACAAGGGCCTAGCGTGTGCAAAATTGCAAGAACAAGGGCCTAGCGTGTGCAAATTGCAAGAACAAGGGCTTAGCGTGTGCAAAATTGCAAGAACAAGGCCTAGCGTGTGCAAAATTGCAAGAACAAGGGCTAGCGTGTGCAAAATAGCAAGAACAAGGGCCTAGCGTGTGCAAAATTGCAAGAACAAGGGCCTAGCGTGTGCAAAATTGCAAGAACAAGGGCCTAGCGTGTGCAAAATAGCAAGAACAAGGGCCTAGCGTGTGCAAATTAGCAAGAACAAGGGCCTAGCGTGTGCAAAATTGCAAGAACAAGGGCCTAGCGTGTGCAAAATTGCAAGAACAAGGGCCTAGCGTGTGCAAAATTGCAAGAACAAGGCCTAGCGTGTGCAAAATTGCAAGAACAAGGGCCTAGCGTGTGCAAAATAGCATAGCGTGCAAAATAGCAAGAACAAGGGCCTAGCGTGTGCAAAATTGCAAGAACAAGGGCCTAGCGTGTGCAAAATTGCAAGAACAAGGCCTAGCGTGTGCAAATTGCAAGAACAAGGGCCTAGCGTGTGCAAATTGCAAGAACAAGGGCCTAGCGTGTGCAAAATTGCAAGAACAAGGGCCTAGCGTGTGCAAAATAGCAAGAACAAGGGCCTAGCGTGTGCAAAATAGCAAGAACAAGGCCTAGCGTGTGCAAAATAGCAAGAACAAGGGCTAGCGTGTGCAAAATTGCAAGAACAAGGGCCTAGCGTGTGCAAATTGCAAGAACAAGGGCCTAGCGTGTGCAAAAGCAATGCAAAATACAAACAAGGGCCTAGCGTGTGCAAAATTGCAAGAACAAGGGCCTAGCGTGTGCAAAATTGCAAGAACAAGGGCCTAGCGTGTGCAAAATTGCAAGAACAAGGGCTAGCGTGTGCAAAATGCAAGAACAAGGGCCTAGCGTGTGCAAAATTGCAAGAACAAGGGCCTAGCGTGTGCAAAATTGCAAGAACAAGGCCTAGCGTGTGCAAAATTGCAAGAACAAGGGCCTAGCGTGTGCAAAATTGCAAGAACAAGGCCTAGCGTGTGCAAAATTGCAAGAACAAGGGCCTAGCGTGTGCAAAATTGCAAAAAAGGGCCTAGCGTGTGCAAAATTGCAAGAACAGGGCCTAGCGTGTGCAAAATAGCAAGAACAAGGGCCTAGCGTGTGCAAAATTGCAAGAACAAGGGCCTAGCGTGTGCAAAATTGCAAGAACAAGGGCCTAGCGTGTGCAAAATTGCAAGAACAAGGGCCTAGCGTGTGCAAAATAGCAAGAACAAGGGCCTAGCGTGTGCAAAATTGCAAGAACAAGGGCCTAGCGTGTGCAAAATTGCAAGAACAAGGGCCTAGCGTGTGCAAAATAGCAAGAACAAGGCCTAGCGTGTGCAAAATTCAAGAACAAGGGCCTAGCGTGTGCAAAATTGCAAGAACAAGGGCCTAGCGTGTGCAAAATTGCAAGAACAAGGGCCTAGCGTGTGCAAAATTGCAAGAACAAGGGCCTAGCGTGTGCAAAATTGCAAGAACAAGGGCCTAGCGTGTGCAAAATAGCAAGTGCAAGCAAGAACAGGGCCTAGCGTGTGCAAAATTGCAAGAACAAGGGCCTAGCGTGTGCAAAATTGCAAGAACAAGGGCCTAGCGTGTGCAAAATTGCAAGAACAAGGGCCTAGCGTGTGCAAAATTGCAAGAACAAGGGCCTAGCGTGTGCAAAATTGCAAGAACAAGGGCCTAGCGTGTGCAAAATTGCAAGAACAAGGGCCTAGCGTGTGCAAAATTGCAAGAACAAGGGCCTAGCGTGTGCAAAATAGCAAGAACAAGGGCCTAGCGTGTGCAAATTGCAAGAACAAGGGCCTAGCGTGTGCAAAATTGCAAGAACAAGGGCCTAGCGTTGCAAATAGCAAGTGCAAAAATAGCAAGAACAAGGGCCTAGCGTGTGCAAAAAGCAAGAACAAGGGCTAGCGTGTGCAAAATTGCAAGAACAAGGGCCTAGCGTGTGCAAAATTGCAAGAACAAGGGCTAGCGTGTGCAAAATTGCAAGAACAAGGGCCTAGCAGCGTGTGCAAAATGCAAGAACAAGGGCCTAGCGTGTGCAAAATTGCAAGAACAAGGGCCTAGCGTGTGCAAAATTGCAAGAACAAGGCCTAGCGTGTGCAAAATTGCAAGAACAAGGGCCTAGCGTGTGCAAATAGCAAGAACAAGGGCCTAGCGTGTGCAAAATTGCAAGAACAAGGGCCTAGCGTGTGCAAAATTGCAAGAACAAGGCCTAGCGTGTGCAAAATTGCAAGAACAAGGGCCTAGCGTGTGCAAAATAGCAAGAACAAGGGCCTAGCGTGTGCAAAATTGCAAGAACAAGGGCCTAGCGTGTGCAAAATAGCAAGAACAAGGGCTAGCGTGTGCAAAATTGCAAGAACAAGGGCCTAGCGTGTGCAAAATTGCAAGAACAAGGGCTAGCGTGTGCAAAATACAGTGCAAAATAGCAAGAACAAGGGCCTAGCGTGTGCAAAATTGCAAGAACAAGGGCCTAGCGTGTGCAAATTGCAAGAACAAGGGCCTAGCGTGTGCAAAATTGCAAGAACAAGGGCCTAGCGTGTGCAAAATAGCAAGAACAAGGGCCTAGCGTGTGCAAAATGCAAGAACAAGGGCCTAGCGTGTGCAAAATAGCAAGAACAAGGGCCTAGCGTGTGCAAAATTGCAAGAACAAGGGCCTAGCGTGTGCAAAATTGCAAGAACAAGGGCCTAGCGTGTGCAAATTGCAAGAACAAGGGCCTAGCGTGTGCAAAATTGCAAGAACAAGGGCCTAGCGTGTGCAAAATTGCAAGAACAAGGGCCTAGCGTGTGCAAAATTGCAAGAACAAGGGCTAGCGTGTGCAAAATTGCAAGAACAAGGGCCTAGCGTGTGCAAAATTGCAGAACAAGGGCCTAGCGTGTGCAAATTGCAAGAACAAGGGCCTAGCGTTGCAAAATTGCAAGAACAAGGGCCTAGCGTGTGCAAAATGCAAGAACAAGGGCTAGCGTGTGCAAAATTGCAAGAACAAGGGCCTAGCGTGTGCAAAATTGCAAGAAAAACAAAAAAAAAAAGAACAAGGCCTAGCGTGTGCAAAATAGCAAGAAAAAGCCTAGCGTGTGCAAAATTGCAAGAACAAAGGCCTAGCGTGTGCAAAATTGCAAGAACAAGGGCCTAGCGTGTGCAAAATTGCAAGAACAAGGGCCTAGCGTGTGCAAAATAGCAAGAACAAGGGCCTAGCGTGTGCAAATTGCAAGAACAAGGGCCTAGCGTGTGCAAAATAGCAAGAACAAGGGCCTAGCGTGTGCAAAATTGCAAGAACAAGGGCCTAGCGTGTGCAAATTGCAAGAACAAGGGCCTAGCGT
>CANXME010001607.1:5000-7500 GCA_948144175.1 Closterium sp. NIES-65
GCACGTTTCTCAGCCGGGTCCGGTCGCAGGGACATCAAGGAGCTGCGAAACGGCACGGGATATAGACCTCTCCGCGATCGGGACTGGCCGTCCGGTCGCAAACCCTCCCCTTGAGCGGGCCCCCATGAGCCCGGCACCTAATAAAAACTGGGACCCACTCCTGACGATGGATATCTTGGAACCTGGCTCGATGAAGACGCAGCGAAAATGCGATACGTAATGCGAATTGCAAAACTCCGTGAATCATCGAAACCTTTGAACGCATGTTTGCGCCCGAGGCCTCGGCCGAGGGCACGTCTGCTTGAACGCCACACACATCCAGGTGGAGCCACGCATCCGCACCCACACCCTCCGCACGCGGCTACGTGCGGCCGGGTGAAACGGGACGGAACTGCCAAAATGCGTCGGCATACGAGGGGCGCTCGGGTTTTGCTCGAGACAATCGCCCGTACCTGGGAAAACGAGATGGCCGTCGCAACCACCCGTGCACAACGGGGGGCAGCACGGCTGAAATTGCAGGGCCGCCGCAAGCCCGTCTCCTCTCCGTCTCGACCCCAGTGCAGATCCCCGGATGCCAACCGGGAGGACGCGAGCGGGACGAGCGAAGACGAGGCGGGTGGCGACCCACGCTGGGCTCGGGTGAACCAGCCGGCCAACGGACCCCGTCCGGACCTCCAGCAGGTGGGGGGGTATCGGACGCCAAACCGTTCCTCTTTTCCTCTCCCGAGAAGGCCGCGAAACGGAAAATGGAGCCGAGGGCGTGGCAACCCTCGGTCTCCCGCCTCCAAAGTAGCGTGCACGGACCGGGCGAGGGGTCGGAACTGGGGCCCGTACAAAAATGGTCGGACCGGGGGAAGAACCGGGCAAACCCCCAAGCGATGGCTTCAAGTCAGGCGAGACCACCCGCTGAATTTAAGCATATTACTAAGCGGAGGAAACGAAAACAACCGTGATTCCTTTGGTAGCGGCGAGCGACCAAGGAAAAGCCCAGGCTTGAAATCCGAGGGCCTCCGGCCCTCCGAATTGTAGTCTGAAAAGGAAGCGTTCTCTGTGACGGGCGCCGCCTTAAGTCCACTGGAAAGTGGCGGCAGAGAGGGTGACACCCCCGTCGGGCGACGACCCGTCACTTCACGAGGCGCATCCGAAGAGTCGGGTTGCTTGGGAGTGCAGCCCCAACATGGGTGGTAAGCTCCATCCAAGGCTAAATACGGCCAGGTTTCCGATAGCGAACAAGTACCGCGAGGGAAAGATGAAAAGAACTTTGGAAAGAGAGTAAAAAGTGCTTGAAATCGTCAGGAGGATAAGCGCATGAGCCCAAGCACACCTGCGGGACCCGTTCACGCGGGGCCCGGAGGTACGCAGCGCCGGTCGATGCCGCGGGAAAAGGAGCTCGCTCCCACCGCGGCGGAGACCGAGGATGGCCCTCACGGGTCGGCGCTGGCGAAACGGGCTGATGCGACCCGTCTTGAAACACGGACCAAGGAGGCCAACGCGGCTGCGAGCCAATGGGTTGAAAAACCACAATGGCGACAGTGAAAGCGACCCGTGAGAGGCGGCCTCGTGCTGCCCGCACCACGGACCGCCCCGGGGGCCTCGGCGCCCGGGGTGCGTTGAGTAGTCGCGTTGGGACCCGAAAGATGGTGAACTATGCCTGAGCAGGGCGAAGCCAGAGGAAACTCTGGTGAGGCCCGCAGCGCTACTGACGTGCAAATCGTTCGTCAGACTTGGGTATAGGGGGGCGAAAGACTAATCGAACCATCTGGTAGGCTGGTTCCCCTATCCGAAGTTTCCCTCAGGATAGCTGGTGCTCGATACGTGGTTACGTCTGGTAAAGCGAATGATTGGCGGGCTCGGGGGAGAAGCTCCCTCGACCGACTCTCAAACTTTAAACGGGCGAGGAGGGCCGCCATCTTAATTGTGGCTGGCTTTCAGGGGTGCTGGCTGACCCCACCACATGAGTGCCAAGTGGGGCCATTTTGGTAAGCAGAACTGGCGAGGCGGGATGAACCGAAAGCCGGGTTACGGTGCCTAACTACGCGCTAACCTAGATCCCACAAAGGGTGTTGATTGATTAAGACAGCAGGACGGTGGTCATGGAAGTCGAAATCCGCTAAGGAGTGTGTAACAACTCACCTGCCGAATCAATTAGCCCCGAAAGATGGATGGCGCTCAAGCGCGTGACCTATACCCGGCCGCACCCGGCTGCTGGGGAGCCGTGCGAGTAGGAGGGCGCGGTGGGACGCATCGAAGCGTGCGCGTGAGCGCGCGTGGAGCTCCCGATCGCTGCAGATCTTGGTGGTAGTAGCAATATTCAAATGAGAAACTTTGAAGACTGAGGTGGAGAAAGGTTCCATGTGAACAAGCAGTTGCACATGGGTTAGTCGATCCTAAGAGATGGGGTAACTCCTTGAGAACGGCGCGGTTCTCCCCGCGCCGCCCATCGAAAGGGAATCGGTCAAAATTCCCGAACCGGGGACGTGGCAGCTGGCGGCAACGCGAG
>CANXME010001607.1:10000-13898 GCA_948144175.1 Closterium sp. NIES-65
CGACCGGACCATCCGATGGGGAACCGGATCATCCGGATCATCCCGGGTCGGGAACCGATCGACAGGACCATCCGGGTGGAGAAACCGGACTCAACCGTACCATCCCCGTGGGGGACCGGAACCCAACCGGACCATCCGGGTGAGGTGCCGGGTCGGGAACCGACCGACCGGACCATCCGGGTGGGGAGCCGGATCAACCGGGTCATCCGGGTGGGGAACCGGATCAAACCGGGTCATCCGGGTGGGGAACCGGATCGACCGGGTGGGAAACCGGACCAACCGGACCGACCGGGACCATCCGGGTGGGGGAACCGGACCCGGCCGGACCATCCGGTGGGGTACCGGGTCAGGAACCGGACTGGGAACCGGATCATCCGGGTCATCCGGATGGGGAACCGTATCATCCGGGTCAATCCGGGTGGAGAACCGGATCAACCGGACCATCCGGTTGGGGTACCGGGTGGGAACCGGACCAACCGGACAGGGAACCGAAGACGGGAAGCCGGATCATCCGGGTCATCCGTATGGGGAATTGGATCGACCGGGTGATCCGGGTGGGGAACCGGATCAGCCGGGCAAGCCCGATGGGGAACCGGGTGGGGAACGGACCAGCCGGGTAGGGTAACCGGGCGTGGAACCGGACCATCCGGTCATCCGGTGTGGGATCCGGATCGACCGGGTCATCCGGGTGGGGAACCGGACCAACCGGACCATCCGGGGGGGGAACCGGGTCGGGAACCGGATCAACCCGACCATCCGGTTGGGGAGCCGGACCAATCGGACCGTCCGGGTGGGGAGCCGAATCGACCGGGTGGGAAATCGGACCAACCGGGTGGGGAACCGGACCAACCGGACCATCCGGGTGGGGAACCGGGTCGGGAACCGGATCAACCCGACCATCCGGTTGGGAACCGGACCAATCGGACCGTCCGGGTGGGGAGCCGAATCGACCGGGTGGGAAATCGGACCAACCGGGTGGGGAACCGGACCAACCGGACCATCCGGGTGGGGAACCGGGTCGGGAACCGGATCAACCCGACCATCCGGTTGGGGAACCGGACCAATCGGACCGTCCGGGTGGGGAGCCGAATCGACCGGGTGGGAAATCGGACCAACCGGGTGGGGAACCGGACCAACCGGACCATCCGGGTGGGGAACCGGGTCGGGAACCGGATCAACCCGACCATCCGGTTGGGGAACCGGACCAATCGGACCGTCCGGGTGGGGAGCCGAATCGACCGGGTGGGAAATCGGACCAACCGGTGGGGAACCCGGTGCGGTTTCCGGGGGGGGAGGGTCGGGAGCCGGGTCAACCGGACCATCCGGACGGGGAACCGGATGATCCGGGTGGTCCGGGTGGGGAAGCGGACCAACCGGACCAACCGGTGCGGTACCCCGGTGGAAACCGGACCAAACGGGTGGGGAACCGGGTGGGGTACCGGGTCGGGGAACCGGATCAACCGGACCATCCGGACGGGGAACCGGATCATCCGGGTGGTCCGGGTGGGGTGCCAAATCGACCGTGCGGGGAGTCGGACCAGCCGGACCATCCGGGTGGGGTACCGGGTCGGGAACCGGATCAACCGGACCATCCGGATGGGGAACCGGATCATCCGGGAAGGGAACCGGATCGACCGGGTCTAGGGTGGGAACCGGACCATCCGGGTCGGTCGGGTCGGAACCCGGATCCGGAACCGGGTGTTGAACCGTATCAACCGGATGGGAGCCGGATGGACCCAATCGGACGGACAAGCCGGACCGAAAACGGGTGGGAACCGGATCGGAACCGGGTGGAGAGCCGAATGGGCCGGTTCGGTCGGATCAACCGGGCCGGAAACGGGTGGGTAACCGGATCAACCGCCCCAGCCGGGTGAGGGATCGGGTCGACCCGGTAGGGAGCCGGATCGACCGGATCGGAACCGGTTGGGAAACCGGATTCACCGGACCGACCGGATCGACCGGATCAACCGGGTGGGGAGCCGGGTCAACCGGACGGGGAACCGGATGGACCGGACCAGCCGGATCATCCGGGTTGGAGCCGGGCGGGGAACAGGATCAACCGGTTGAGCCGGGTCGATGGATCCGGATCCCACCACCCTAGGCGGGATGGATCCGGGTCGCACCCCCCCGGTTGGGATGGATCCCGATCACCCCTCTCGGGATGGGATGGATCCGGATCTCACCACCCTGGACGGGATGGATCCGGATAACCCCGCCGGGGGGTTGGGATGGATCCGGATCACACCACCCTGGATGGGATGGATACGGATCGCACCTCCCCGGTGGGGATTGATCCGGTTCGAAACACCGCGGGTGGGATGGGTCCGGTCCGAACCACCCTGGAAGGGATGGATCCGGACCGGGCCACCGTGGATGGGACGGGTCCGGTTCTTTGACGGCTCCCGGGTGGGTGTGGGTCCTTGGACGGGCCCACACCCTCCCTAGAGCCCTTTATTCTTTGGGTCACACCTTCGTTCTCGACCGGGGTTCTTTGCGGGCTCTAGGGTGGGTGTGGGTCCTTGCACGGACCCCTACCTTCCCTACCGGGTCGGGAACCGGATCGACCGGACCATCCGGACGGGGAACCGGATCATCCGGGTCATCCCGGAAGGGAACCGGATCGACCGGGTCTAGGTTAGGGAACCGGACCATCCGGGTGGGGAACCGGGTCCGGTACCGGGTCGGGAACCGGATCGACCGGGTCTAGGGTAGGAAGCCGGACCATCCGGGTGGGGAACCGGATCGACCGGGTCTAGGGCAGGAAGCCGGACCATCCGGGTGGGGAACCGGGTCCGGTGCCGGATCGACCGGGTCTAGGGTAGGAAGCCGGACCATCCGGGTGGGGAACCGGGTCGGCCAACCGGGTCGGGTACCGGATCGACCGGATCTAGGGTAGGAAGCCGGACCGTCCGGGTGGGGAAGCGGGTCGGGTACCAGGTCTAGGGTAGGAAGCGGGACCATCCGGGTGGGGAACCGGGTCGGGTACCGGGTCGGAAACCGGATCGACCGGACCAACCGGATGGGGAACCGGATCATCCGGATCATCCGCATGGGGTGCCGAACCGACCGTGTCGGGAGTCGGACCAACCGGGTGGGGTACCGGGTCGGGAACCGGATCGACCGGACCATCCGACCGGGAACCGGATCATCCGGGTCATCCGGGAAGGGAACCAGATCTAGGTTAGGGAACCGGACCATCCGGGTGGGGAACCGGGTCGGGTACCGGGTCGGGAACCGGATCGATCGGGTCTAGGGTAGGAAGCGGGACCATCCGGGTGGGGAGCCGGGTCGGGTACCGGGTCGGGAACCGGATCGACGGGATCTAGGGTAGGAAGCCGAACCATCCGGGTGGGGAACCGGGTCGGGTACCGGACCGGGAACCGGATCCACCGGACCAACCGGATGGGGAACCGGATCATCCGGATCATCCGCATGGGGTGCCGAACCGACCGTGTCGGGAGTCGGACCAACCGGGTGGGGTACCGGTCGGGAACCGGATCGACCGGACCATCCGACCGGGGAACCGGATCATCCGGGTCATCCGGGAAGGGAACCGGATCTAGGTTAGGGAACCGGACCATCCGGGTGGGGAACCGGGTCCGGTACCTACGGGTCGGGAACCGGATCGACCGGGTCTAGGGTAGGAAGCCGGACCATCCGGGTGGGGAGCCGGGTCCGGTACCGGGTCGGGTACCGGACCGACCGGGTCTAGGGTAGGAAGCCGGACCATCCGGGTGGGGAACCGGGTCCGGGTACCGGGTCGGGATCGACCGGATCTCGGGTAGGAAGCCGTACCATCCGGGTGGGGAACCGGGTCGGGTACCGGGTCGGGAACCGGATCGACCGGGTCAGGGTGGGGAACCGGACCATCCGGGTGGGGAGCCGGGTCGGGTACCGA
>CANXME010001608.1:600000-797251 GCA_948144175.1 Closterium sp. NIES-65
TAGCCAGCCCATGCCAGCACCCCGCCCAGCTGTGCCAGGCTCGTGCCAGCAAGCGCTAGCCAGCGTGCCGCCTGCGCCAGCCGCTTGCCACCCCACGCTAGCAGCGCCAGCTTGCCAACCACGATCTAACCCCGCCCTTGCCTATGCGCAAGCCCTCATCGCCGCGACGTACGCCCTTACTGCGCCGCAGCCTCGCACATCTGCCATTCCTATGCTAGCGCCTGCCATTCCCACTCGCCGCCCTCCGTGCTGCCTACCATCTCCGCCTATGTCTCCTCTCTTCGCTTGTAGCTCTGCACCTGCTCCCGTCATGACGATTGAGTTTGTCCTGCGACTTGATGGGAAGTGTCTTTGTAGCGTGGCTCTTCGATGCCAAGCTCGACTTGCTGAATCAGCTTCAGGGTAACTTCCCCCCATACTCCTATGTTTCAGGTTAGATGCGTGCCCCACCCCCTCCCACTTCCCCCCCCTTCCCCTCCCCCCCCCCAACCTCCACACCCCATCTTGCTGATCTTGCAGTCGACGCCATTGCAGAGGCAAAGAAGGAGCACCGTGACGCATAGCTTGTGTACACATTATGGGCGTCCAGTTATGCCACTGTGCATCTTTCTATCAGCCGTCTCTTGCCACAGGATGAGCAGAAGAACTTTCAGCAGCTTGAGATAGCAAAGATGTGTTGGGACATGACTGTTGATCGCTTCTGCACTTCCTCCTCTGCCTCTCTGGCCCGCCTCTTTTTGCCTTACCTCTTTCAAGATCTCTTTATGTTCTCCACATTTGTTGATGTTGTTACCCACCTACTCTCGCTTGACACTAGCTACCACACAGCTTGCACTAATGCAGTCATTGCGGTGCACCCGCCCCCCGTGCATATCACCCATTACCTCCCCGTGACTCGCCTCCGTAATCGCCTTGTGTCTGCTCGCGACATTTCCATGTTGAGCACCCACGAGCCTCATTATCGATCTCCTTGAGACCCGTCTCACCGAGATCGAGACCCGCGTACTCGCCATTGCAATCGGCGTCCCTGCTTGTTGTCTCCACTGCCTTGGCTGCTTTTGCTGAGCCTGCTATCACGACAAAGATCGCAGCCATTGCTTTCCTAGGTGGGCAGCGATGTTACAGGACTGTTCGTAGGAGTGGAGGGGGTGGCGACGATGGTGGCGGTGGAGATGCTGGTACGCCTCAGGGAACAGACGTTGGAGGAGGTTCTAGGTCTAGTGGTACGGCCAAAAAATGTGCTGGTCTTGAGCTTTGGCAGTAACGCACTAGTAGCAGTGGATCCACCTCTCAACAGAAATGGGGAGCTACTGGGTTGAGGAGCGTCGGCCATGGTGGCCCTGACATTTGGTTGTCCCGTCACCGGAACACCAGGCCCTGCCAATATCGACATTTGACTGGTCGGGCACTGGCACCATTGTAGCGTCACAATCACTCCGCTACGCGCTTCTTCCGTCGCCTTGACGACCGTGGCCGCTTTGGGCCTTAGTTGGTCACCTCGGTCTAGTTTGCGCAGCTGCAGTGTGGCCTGCCTATAATTACTATGTATATGTCTAAAAGTTATTATGTATGCTGTTGCTGGATACGTCATATTTCTATCTTTAGGTGCCCTGCTAGCAACCAACATGTGTGGAACCAAGCTGACCAACGGAACGATGCGTGCTAGTTCATGCTAGGGTTTCGATGCTTCATGTGATGTGCGCCCCAGCACTGCAAATTGGTGACAGAGATGGCGAGGCCCTTGGTTCGGTGATTTAGAAACTGGTGCTAGACCGCATGTTTGATAAAAAAAAACTAGGACTTGGGTTATCACCACCTAACAACTATTCTGCTCGTGTTTGGTGATGTCACCATGCCACATATGACGAGCAGTCACAGCCTGTCGAGCACAACACTGGTTTGTGCTCTCGAGCCACTTCATAAAAAGGAATGGTAGAGTTGTTTGAGGTAGAGTTAAAGCCCGAGGTCGGCATGGTTTTTGCTACAGTGACGCGAGGGCTTTAAACGTGGTCGCGAAAAGCTAAAATAATGTATTTCGGGAACTGAACAGGTGCGAAAGCGAAGCCACGCAGCGACGAGCTTCTGCACTCGTCACCCACCTGTGCGACGCTGCACCACTCGGTTGGTGCGTGGAGTGGGCAAGAAAGCGAAGCCACTTGCGTAGGTGTGAGCAAAATGCACGCGACTCGGAAAGAGGTGGCATCGCAGCCAATCAATGTCAGAATTATATATAACTGCATGTAGTTCTAGCTGTAGTGTAGTCATACATTTGTTCTTACTTGTGGTGCACCCTTCTTGAACTATAACTTGTACTTGTTTCTCATATTGCACCATTCTCGACTCTCACCTTGGCACAACCTCCTCGACTTCTCCTTGGCCTAGGCTACTAAGCCTAGGCCCTACCTAAAACCTAAGCTCATTCTCACTCTAGTATCTCAACATGGCATTAGAGCGAGTTACGTCCTGGCCTGTGGGCCCGCCTCATGCTTTCGCTGCTATTTTTCCGGTCACGCGCCTCGGGCGCGTGGCGATTTTCGTCCTGTCCCGCCCCCGGGTGGCGAGTGACATCTTTTCTGCCCGTCGCGCGCCCCGTGGCACGCGACGGTGCCCTGCCCGTCGTGCGCCCCATGGCACGCGACGGTGCCCTGCCCGTCGTGCGCCCCGTGGCACACGACGGTGCCCTAAACCTGCCCATCGTGCGCTCCGTGGCACGCGACGGTGCCCTGCCCGTCGTGCGCCCCGTGGCACACGACGGTGCCCTAAACCTGCCCGTCGTGCGCCCCGTGGCACGCGACGCTGCCCTGCCCGTCGTGCGCCCCGTGGCATGCGACGGTGCCCTAAACTGCCCGTCACGTGCCCCGTGGTGCGCGACGGTGCCCTGAGCCGCCGCGGAACCGCCCCTGGCGCCTGCGACGGTGTCCTGAGCCGCCGCGTACCCGCCCCTGGCGCACTCGGCGGTGCCCCTGCCTCACCCGCGCCTGCACTCGCTGCAGCCGCCCCTGCACCACCCGGCGCCTGCCCTTGGAGCAGCCGCCCCCGCTCCTGCACTCGGTGCAGCCGCCTCTGCCTCACCCCGCGCCTGCACTCACTGCAGCCGCCCCTGACCTACCCGCGCCGACCCTCTGTAGCCGCTCTGCGGCTTTCTCCCCGCCCACCCCCTCCTCCTTCGTCTCCCTACAGCCGTGGGGGGGAGGGTATGGGGGTGGCGGGTGTTGGGTTGATGGGTGGTGTGCTTCCCTTCCCCTCCTCCTCCTTTCGTTCCCACTGCTGCAGCTGCCGCTGGGGGGGAGGGTGTGAGGGTGTGGGGGAGCCGGGGGAGTGGCACTGGGGTGGCGGGTGTGAGACCAACCAGCAGCCGTCCCTCCACCTCTCCTCTCTTCCCCCCTCTGCTGCTCCTGCAGCAGTGTGGGGGGGAGGGGGAGGGGGAGGGTGAGGGGATGGAGGGGGTGACCAACCAGAGCCAGCCCGCCTCCTCTCTCTCCCTGCTGCCCCTCCTGTGGTCGGGGGGGGAAGAGAGTAAGGGGGTGGCAGAAGTGCCTTGCTGTCGGCTGCCCCTTTGCTGCCGAATCTGTTTTGTTGCCTTGCCTGCTGTTGCTGTTTTCTCTGTCTGTGGTGTACCCCTGCAGGTTGTGTCTTTCACTTAGCTATTCCTGCATGCAGTTACGGGGGGATGTCAGAATTATATAGAACTGCATGTAGTTCTAGCTGTAGTGTAGTCATACATTTGTTCTTGCTTGGTGGTGCACCCTTCCTGAACTATAACTTGAACTTGTTTCTCATATTGCACCATTCTCGACTCTCACCTTGGCACAACCTCCTTGACTTCCCCTTGGCCTAGGCTACTAAGCCTAGGCCCTACCTAAAACCTAAGCTCATTCTCACTCTAGTATCTCAACAATCAATCCCCTGAAAATACAACCTAGCAAGAAGATTGAAGAAGCACCAACACAACAAACGGGGAGAGAACGAACACACGAAAGAGGGACCTGTTACGCTTGGTAAAGAATGCTAATTGAGCGCGACGGCAGCAGGTAGGTAGGGAGAGGGCGACCCCCGCACACTTGACGCGAACGCGCCAGCCACGTGAAAATACGAGCCTAATGTAACAAGGGAGCACAGGTAGGCCCCTTGACTACCAACCATGCACGCACGTCGGTAGGGTGATACAACAAAAAAGCACGTCGCCGGACCATTGTACCGCGTCGTAAGAGAAGTCAGCATTCAAGCGCTCAAGGCAAAGTTTACGCTGAACGTTCGTAGTAGATGTGAGAGTCGTGGCCTATTGGTGAAAATGAGAGGGGTCGCTCTCAGGCAAGCATACGCTCCCGTCAGCGAAGGAAGGACAGAACGGTAGTATACTCGCCGTCATCTGGAAAAGGCAACCAATGTTGTCAAAAGAGTAGATTAATCTTAGGTGCCATGGCTAGGTTTTTAGGAAGACGAGAGTAGCGAGGGAGAAGTTTCACCAACAAGAGAGGTTGTTCACTATAAAACGAGCAGTACAAATAAGCAAGAATGAAGAAAGGTGCACCACCAAACAGAAATTTATATGACTACAGTATTCTACACTACAGGCAGTTATAGAACAATATATAGAATTATATATTATTCTGACACGCCCCCATAAGTGCCTGTAGGGAAGAATGTGCAATCAACGCCCCCATAATGGGGTAAACAAGACAGGCCGCAGCGGAAATCACAGCAACACGCAAGTGCAGTGGCAACCGGTGCAGTGATGCCAGATCCAGCTGTACCAACCCCTCGGCCAAGGCAAGAACAGTAGCAGGTGTAGGGGCGGCAGGTCGCCTGAGGAGCAGGCTCTGTGGCTGCAACGTGCAGCAGGACAGCAGCGGCTTGACGGTAGCACCTGCAGGCCCCTAGCAGCAGGCAGTAGAAGCAAAGGCATTAAAGGCAGGTGGCAGCAGGGGCGGCAGCTGGAGGTGCCACGGTAGCAGCAGGCGTCAGCAGCAAATGCCCGGCTGACTTCCGCCAGCCCCTCTCACCCTCCCCCCCACAGCTGCAAGCGCGGCAGTGAGACAGAGAGGAGGGGGGAAGGCTGTTGGTGCTGCAAAATCTCTCTCACCACCCCCTTACACTCCCCCCCATCCCCCACAGCGACCAGCGCTGCAGGGAGAGAGTGACGAGAAATGAGAATGGATGAATGAACTATGAAACAGTTGGGTACAAGTACTAACCCTAATTGGGTTATACCCCTTATGGGCTACCCCACTACAGCCTACACAAATGTATAAGCTATAATGTTCTGACACACCCCCATAGGCAAAGTGGGGGAGAACAAGCGGTCACAAGACCAGTGAAGCAAAGCAAAGCAAGCTCAGGGTGGATCACAAAGTCACCACACAGTCCGAGCACAAGAGTAAGGCCATAAGGCCACTTCACATGCAAGAACATATATATAAAGGTAAACAAACAAGTGCAGGTATAGAAAGAGTATAGTACAAACAAGATCAAGAAGTGAGCAAGTGAGGCCAGGTAGGCACAAGACCTAGCAAAGTACAGAAGCGCTGATGATCACAAGGCGGAAGGGCCTTGGTGAAGATATCAGCAGTGTTGGCCTCAGAGGCCACGTAGGTGAGGCGGAGCTGACCACGCTGCTGCAGATCACGAGCCAGGAAGTAGCGGAGAGCAATGTGCTTCGTTCTGTGCTCCAGTCTGTGCTCCCGACACAAGGCCAACATGGCCTTGTTGTCTACATACGGAACTGGAGGAGAACGAGGCGGCTCTCCTAGGTCAGTCAGCAGGTAGGTGAGCCAGCGTAGCTCCTGTGCAGCCATGGCCCCTGCGTAGATCTCAGCCTCACAGCTGGAGTTGAGAACAGAAGACGAGCGGGTAGACCGCCACGAAACAGAGCCAGAGCCAAGGCTGAAGGTGTAACCCTATGACGACCGCTGCAGAGCCTGGTCGTCAGCCCAAGAAGCGTCAGCGTGACCTGTGAGGACTACTTGACGTCGCCCTCCAAGCACTAGCCCCATGCCCGACGTGCTGCACACGTAGCGCAACACCCTCTTCGCTGCAGCCATGTGCTCTGGTCTATGTCTCCCAGGAGCAACATAGCGTGCCAAGATGCTAAGAGGGTATACAAGGTCATGTCGTGTGCAGGTCATCAAGTACATGAGGCAGCCAACAAGCTCTGGGTACATGCCACTTGACTCTACGGACTCATCCGAAGGCAGAGCTGAGAGCGAGTGGCGAGAAGACAGAGGAGTGGCCTGAGGCGAGGAGTACGTGAAGCCAAAACGCTGAAGGACCTGCTGCACCATGTGTGACTGAGTCAGGGTAATGGTGCGCTGTGCTCTGTCCCGGGTGATCTGCAAGCCAAGGTAGCTGCGCAGTTCACCCAGGTCTGTGCACGTGTGTCTCTTCTGCAGCTCGGACTTCACGTGGGCGAGTCCAGCAGTGTCAGCAGTGGCAAAGACCAGATAGTCGACGTACATGAGGATGTAGAATGGCGGCAAAGAGGTGTCGGTGCGCAGAAACAGCGACGGGTCGGCTGTAGAAGGAGCAAACCCAAGAGCCGCAAGTGTAGTCCTCAGTGTGTCGTGCCACTCACGGGGCGCCTGGTGGAGACCGTAGACTGGCCGCCAGAGGCTCCACTGGGTACCAGGGGGAAACGACCCAGTGAAGCCAGGTGGGCGGCGCAGCCAGATCTCCTCGTGCAGGCTGCCCTGTAGGAAAGCTGTGCTGAAGTCAAGAGAGTGAAGCTCGTAGTCGCGCTGAGCGGCTATGTGCTGCAACACCCGAAGAGTGGTCATCTTCGGGGTGGGAGAGAAGGTCTGAAAGTAGTCAACTCCCTGCCGCTGACTGAAGCCTCGAGCCACGTAACGCGTCTTGAAGACAGGCGGAGAACCCGGCGGCCGCTTCACCCTGAAAAACCACATGCCACTGACGATGTTCGCCCAAGGTGGGGGAACCTCGTCAACGTAGGTGCCTGTGGACTTCTAGAAAGCCATCTCTGCGTCCATGGCTGACTGCCACTGAGAGGAGTAGGGACGCTCGATCGCCTCAGCGTACGATCGAGGAGTCGGGATGTCTGGTGCATCCGGGTCTCCCACAGGGGCAATCAGCGTGGACACGAGATGAGGCAAAGCAGCAGCAAAACACTGGAACTCCTCCTGCGTGTCCTCAAGGACGTCCGTGCTAAGAGCACACTCACCCCCGACCGACGGAGGACAGACAGACTCAGACTCAGCAACAAGACTAGCAGCATAGTCTAGACGACAGCGAGCAGCAAAGTCGACAAGCTCAGCAACCAAGGCAGACGCAACAGTGGACTCAAAGTAAGGGTTAGTGACAAAATTAGCCAGGAGACGCGTGAGGGTAGGACTGGCAACACGAAGAGAGTCAGACTCCGGGTCTGCAAGGACAGGAAGAGAGGACTCTGGAGGAGACGGCAACGGGACACGCAGAGGACCAGTGGAAGGACGCAGTGCCATCTGGTGTGTGCCTGGGACCGTAGGAAGACGCGGGCGCGGAGCACGACTACTAGTGCGAGCAGCACGAACAAGCGACGCAGGAGGAGACGCAGGCTCACGACGCTCAGAAAGACCTCCAGTAGGACCAGTGAAGGGAGAAGGAGCAGGTAGGGGGGAGGCGGGCTGTAACTGTGACCGTGACTGGACAGGCTGTGGACACTCTAAGGGGGGAGCAGGACCAGGAGAGGGCGGGAGACCAAGAACCTGCTCCAAGAGCGGAACGAAGTACGGCCTCGGCCACTCAGCGCCTCCAGAGTCAGCAAGGACGACACCAGTACCCCCAGCGGCAGCACTAGCACCAGCACAACCTCCAGCTCCAGCAGCGCCAACTCTAGTACCCTCAGAAGCACAAGCACCAGCAGCACCGCCAGCGCCAACACCCCCAGCAGCTCTAGCTCCAGCAACACCAACTCCAGTAGAGCCGTCAGCACCAGCAGCCTCAACAGCACCCCTAGACGCACCAGCACCGACAGCAGCTCCAGCAGCACCCCCAGACTCAGCAGCACGTCTCCAGCAGCGGGCGAACCACTCGCGCAGCTCCTGTGGAGAGAGCGGCTCCCGCCTTGAGGACGCACCGCCGGCGGCCACACGAGCAGACCCAGCACCCCCAGGCTCCGCACCCCCAGGCTCAGCACCCCCAGGCTCCGCACCCCCAGGCTCAGCACCCCCAGGCTCAGCACCCCAAGACTCAGCACCCCCAGGCTCAGCACCTCCAGTCTCAGCACCCCGAGACTCAGCACCTCCAGACCCGGCACCTGCAGGCTCAGCACCTCTAGCAGCACCAGAGTCAACAGCTACCTCGACAGGCTCGACTGCGTCTACCTAGGACGGACCTGATGGGGCAGGACCCTGAGGAGGGAGGGGGTCTACCCGGGTAGCACCTGGCGCAAGGAAGAGCGGCGGCGGGGGGAGGGGCGCAGTGCGGTAGGGGAAGAGACGGTATTAAGGCACTGACTCGTCAAAGGTGACGTCCTGGGAGGACAGAACACGGCGCGTGGTGGGGTGGTAAAACTGCCACCCAGGCGCGTCGGGGGGGAAGCCAAGGAAGACGCAAGGAACAGCACGGGGGGACAACTTGTCCGCAGACAAGTCGCGGACAAACGCCCGAGATCCCCAGACCCGAAACGCAGACGCATCGCCAACCTTCCCTGTCCACCGCAAGGCGGGGGAGGTCTCTGGCAAGGAGACCCGGGGCTGAAGGTTGAGCTGATGCGCGGCGTACTGAACCGCAAACGGCCACTGAAAATGGGGGGCAGCCGCATGCATCATGGACGTACGCGCGACGTCCATGACCATGCCAATGCGGCGCTCAGCAATCCCATTTTGTTGTGGAGAGGCCGGAAGCGTGAAGGTCTGGCGGATGCCCTGTGCCCGACAGAAGGCTCCCAGACGGGCAGAGGAGAACTCCCCGCCTCTGTCCGAGGGCAGATGCAGAACAGGAAAGTCCGAGCCGAAACTCTCTCTGAGCTGGAGACGAGCTGCGCGGATCCAGTCGATCAACACCTCAGTGACGTCACCCTTGCTGCGCAAGGGGAAGACTGTGATGTAACGCAAGTAGTCGTCAACGACCAGCGGAAAGTACCGCTCTCTCCCCTGCCCACTGACGCGGGCGGGGCCCCACACGTCCATGTGTAGAGTCTGCAGCGGAGCCTCTGTCGGAGGAAACTCGGAGGAGTGAGGGGCGGCGCGCTGTCGCCCCTCGACGCAAGGGACGCAGGTAGGGCCAGGTCCCGGAGGAAGGGGAGGGAGAGACCGAGGAAGACCTGAGACAAGGACACGGGAGGCCATGCCTCGGAGACGAGGCAAGGAGGGGTGACCAAGGCGGTGGTGCCAAAGGAGAGTCTGGTGGGACAGCAGACGTCACAAGCAGGGGGCAGACTCAGGACCAGACCTGGACGCCGCAGCAAACACCTGACTCGACGCAGCTACCTGGGCAGACTCAGCAACCGGAGGAGACTCAGTAGTAAGGGTGTACAGGCTCGACCCCGCCCGACAATGAACGTGGCCAAGAGTGGGCCTCTCCGAGCACACGTGCAGTGGGTCACTCGCTGACTCGCAAGAGTGAACTTGTCAACCCCTTGATCCTGTAGGTCCGCTCCACTCACCAAGTTCGTAGAGAACGAGGGGAGGTAGAGACTAGACAGGGTGCCAGAGGGGGCTGCAGGGCACGGAAGGACAGTGGAGAAGCTAGCAAGGACAGGACCCCCAGAGGGGTCTCCCAGGGAGACTGCAACTGGCCGAAAAAGCGGCGTAAGAGTGGTGCGGTCTCGAAAGAAGGAGCGGGACGCACTCGAGTCCAGGGTGAAGGTGTGGAAGGCTTGAGCCGACGAAGTACCTGAGAGAGCAGACTCATAAGCACCTGGGGCGGCAGACGCACCGGCACCTGGGGCAGTAGACGCACTAGCACCTAAAGCAGCAGCCTCACCAGCACCTAGCGCTGCAGCCTCAATGCCCGGGTGAGGCGGTACACACAGGTAACAGGCACCCTCAACACTATCAGCAACAGCATACATGGCAGCAAGAATAGCATCAAAGTCAAGATCAAAGATAGCAACCCCGACATTAGCGAGATCTCCCCAGCAAGGGATCTCTGACGCCTCAGGGAACTGGCGACGCCACGCGTCCGTCAGGCGACCAAAGCAGTGCTGGGTGGAGTGCGGGCCTCCGCACTGCTCACTAGTGCGGTCGCCGGTAAGGAGAACGTAAGAGCAGGGACCAAAACCCCCACCGCGCTGGCGTGTAGTGTACCACTCACAAAGCTGCTGAGGGGACAGGGTCACACCACTCCGCTGCTGCTGCTAGCGCTGACCACCACCGGCGCCACTCCTCTGCGCAGAGTCGCGACTCGCTCCACCACCGCCGCCTCCGCCGCCGCCGCCTCTGCCGCCTCCGCCGCCTCCTCCACCTCCGCCTCCTCCACTACCTCCGCCTCCTCCACTACCTCCGCCGCCTCCGCTCCCTCCGCCACCTCCACCGCCTCCGCCGCCTCCACTACTGCCGCCACCGCCGCCACCCCCGGCACCACTCCCACCACCACCCCCACTCCCTCCACCGCCTCCACCACCACCTCCACCGCCCCCTCCAGCCCCTCCAGTGCCCTTGCTCCCCTTGCCCTTGCCGGTGCGGCGTCTCCCGCTCGGGGCAGACGCAGCGCCGACCGACTCGAAACCAACGAGGTCGGCCGCAGCAGCAGAGGCAACAGAGGGCAAGAGGGGGGAGGGAGAACACCCCTCAAAGACAGGGGTGCGAGGGTCACCACGAGAGGCTCCTACAGCAACTATGCTCTTCTCTATCGCTAGGAGGGCCTTCTCGAGGAGGTCAACGGTGAGAGTGGTGGGGCAAACAGAGAGGAAGTGGTCCCTGACTACCCGAAGAGAGTCAGGGAGCCGGGTGACTCTGTAGTAGAGGGTGATGTACAGGGGGGGGGGGGGGGGTTCTCGGCGCAGAACTCAGCAGGAAGCGCAGCACGGTGTTGAAATGAAGGAACAAGAAAAAGTGATTGAACTAGCAGTGAAATCAGTACAAGTACCTAACCCTAGAATTGTGTACCCCCTATAGGCTAACCCACTGTAGCCTAAACAAGCACAACATATATAATGTTTGACACACCTCCATAGGCAAAGTGGGGGAGAACTAGGGGTCACAAGACTAGTCAAGGCAAAGCAAGACAAAGCAAGCTCAGGGTGGATCTCAAGGATACCACACAAATTCCGAGCACAAGCAAGTGGTCACAAGACCAGTTCACATGCAGGTTTATAATCGAGCAAGAGGTACAATGATCACAACCTAGCAAGAGTAAACATGCAGGTATATATATACAGAGATCACAGTACAAACAGACTCAAGAAGTAAGCGAGTGAGGTCCAGTAGGCACAAGGCCTAGAAGAGTGCAAAAGCGCTGATGGTCACAAGGCTGAAGCGCCTTGGTGAACACATCAGCAGTGTTGGCCTCAGAGGCCACGTAACGCAGACGAAGCTGACCACACTGCTGCAGCTCTCAGGCAAGGAAGTAGCGCAGAGCAATGTGCTTCGTTCTGTGTTCCAGTCTGTGCTCCTGACACAAGGCAATGGCTGCCTTGTTGTCGACGTACAGCACTGGAGGAGAACGAGGCTGCTCTCCAAGGTCGGTCAGCAAGTAGGTGAGCCAGCGTAGCTCCTGGGCCGCCATGGCTGTGGCGTAGATCTCAGCCTCACAACTGGAGCTGAGAACAGAAGAAGAGCGAGTAGAACGCCAAGAAACTGAACCAGAGCCAAGACTGAAGGAGTAACCTTGAGACGACCGCTGAGTAGCCTGGTCGTCTGCCCAAGAAGTGCTAAGTGCCCAGTGAGAACAACTGGGACTCGCCCTCCAAGCACTAGCCCCATGCCTGACGTACTGCACAAGTAGCGCAACACCCTCTTAGCTGCATCCATGTGCTCCTTCCGGTGACGGCCGGGAGCGACATAGCGTGCAAGAATGCTAAGAGGGTATGCAAGGTCAGGTCGATTGCAGGTCATCAGGTACATGAGGCAACCCACAAGCTCTGGATACGGGCCACTCCGCTCTACGGACTCATTCGAAGGCAGAGCTGAGAGCGAGTGACCGGTAGGCAGAGGAGTGGGCTGAGGCGAGGAGTACGTGAAGCGGAAGCGCTGAAGGACCTGCTGCACCATGTGTGACTAAGTCAAGGTGATGGTGCGGCGTGCTCTGTCCCGGGTGATCCGCAAGCCAAGATAGCTTGTCAGTTCACCCACGTCTGTGCACGTGTGTCTCTTCTGCAGTTCCGACTTCATGTGGGCGAGTGCCGTAGTGTCAGCAGTGGCAAAGACCAAGTAGTCGACGTACACGAGGATGTAGAACGGCGGTAGTGAGGTGTCGGTGCGTAGAAACAGCGACGGGTCAGCAGTAGAAGGCGCAAACCCAAGAGCCGCAAGTGTAGTCCTCAGTGTGTCGTGCCACTCACGTGGCGCCTGGCGGAGACCGTAGACTGGCCGTCGGAGGCTCCACTAGTTACCAGGAGGGAACGACCCGGTGAAGCCAAGTGGGCGGCGCAACCAAATCTCCTTGTGCAGGCTGCCCTGTAGGAAAGCAGTGCTGAAGTCAAGAGAGTGGAGCTCGTAGTCACGCTGAGCGGGGACGTGCAGCAGAACCCGAAGAGTGGTCATCTTCGAGGTCTGGGAGAAGGTCTGGAAGAAGTCAACTCCTTCTCGCTGACTGAAGCCTCGTGCAACGTAACGCGCCTTGAAGAGAGGCGGAGAGCCTGGCGGCCGCTTCACCCTGAAAATTCACATGCCATTGACGATGTTCGCCCCAGGCGGGGGAACCTCGTCGACGTAGGTGCTTGTGGACTTCCAGGAAGCCATCTCTGTGTCCACGGCTGACTGCTACTGAGAGGAGTAGGGACCGGCCATCGCCTCTGCGTAAGAGCGTGGGGTCGGGATGTCTGGTGCATCCGGGTCTCCCTCAGGGGCAACAAGCATGGACACGAGATGGGGCAAAGCGGCAACAAAGCACTCAAACTCCTCCTGCCTGTCCTCAAGGACGTCAGTGCCAAGAGCACACTCACCCCCGACGGACAGAGGACAGACAGACTCAGACTCTGCAACTAGGCTAGCGGCGTAGTCTAGACGACAGGTGGCAGCAAAGTCGACAAGCTCAGCAACTAAGGCAGACGCAGCAACAGACTCAAAGGAAGGGTCAGTGACAACAGTAGCTAGGAGACGCGTGACAGTAGGACTGGCTGCACGAAGGGAGTCTGACCCCGGGTCAGCAAGAGCAGGAAGAGAGGACGCAGGAGGAGACGGCTGTGGGACGCGCTGTGGAGCAGTGGAGGGACAAAGCGCCATCCGGTGAGTGCCTGGGACAGCAGGAAGACGCTGACGTGAGACACGACTACCAGTGAGAGCAGCACGGACAGGCGACGCACGACGAGACTGAGGCGACGCAGGATGAGACTCAGGCTCAAGACGCTCAGTAAGACCTTCACTCGGACCAGTGTAAGGAGCAGGACCAGGGAGAGAGGAGGCAGACGGTAGCTGTGCCTGCAGCTGGACAGATGGAGGACACCCTAAGGAGGGAGGAGGACAAGGAGGAGGGAGCTGTCCAAGAACCTGCTGAAGGAGCGGAACGAAGTACGGCTGCGGCCGTGCAGCAACTCCAGAACCAGCAGGGACACCAGCGCCAGGGTCCTCAGCACTAGCAGCAGTACCAACACCCGGGTCCTCAGCACCAGCAGCAGCTCCAACGCCCGGGTCCGCAGCACCAGCAGCAGCTCCAACGTCCGGGTCCACAGCACCAGCAGCAGCACCAGCGCCCGGGTCCTCAGCACCAGCAGCAGCTCCAACGTCCGCAGCAGTGGGGTCCGCCACACTAGGCGCGCCACTCCGAAGAGTGCAGCGCCGCTCGTACCACTCACGGATCCGCTCACGGGAGGGGAGCTCCCGACTAGGAGGAGAGGCACTAGCACCAGTCCCAGTAGCACGCCTGGCTCTAGGGGTACCTTTCCTGAGGCTGCAGTACTGTAAGTACCACTCACGCAGCTGCTCCGAGGAGAGGGCTCCTCCAGGTGTAGGACTCCCAGGACCAGCACCTCCAGACTCAGAACCCCCAGACGCCGGACTCTGCGGCTCAGCACCCCCAGTCTCAGCACCCCCAGGCTCAGCACCCCCAGGCTCCGCACCCCCCGGCTCCGCACCCCCAGGCTCAGCACCCCCAGGCTCAGTACCCCCAAGCTCAGCACCCCCAGGCTCCACACCCCCAGGCTCCGCACCCCCAGGCTCCGCACCCGCAGCAGGACGAGAGTCGACAGCTACCTCAACAGGCCCAACCGGGTCTACCTGAGACACACCTGAGGGAGCGGCACCCTGAGGGGGGAGGGGATCTACGACAGCACCACCTGGCGCGAGGAAGAGAGGCGGGGGGGGGAGCGGGGCAGTGCGGTAGGGGAAGAGTCGGTAGTAGGGGACGGACTCGTTAAAAGTGACGTCCTGAGAGGGCAAGACTCGGCGCGAGGTGGCGTGGTAAAACTGCCAACCAGACGTGTCCGGGACAAAGCCGAGGAAGACGCAGGGAACAACACGGGAGGAGAGCTTGTCCGCAGACGTATCGCGGACAAAGGCTCGAGATCCCCAGACCCGGAAACGCGACGCATCGCCAACCTCCCCCGTCCACAGCAGTGTGGGCGAGGTCTCCGGCAAGGAGACACGGGGCCAGAGGTTGAGCTGATGCGCAGCGTACCGCACTGCAAACGGCCACAGAAAGTGGGGGGCAGCCGCATGGATCAAGGAGGTACGGGCGACCTTCATGACCAGGCCAATGCGGCTCTCCGCAACCCCATTCTGCTGTGGAGAGGCCGGAAGCGTGAACGACTGCTCAATGCCGTGCTCAGCACAGTAGGCTTCCAAGAGGTTGGAGGAGAACTTACCACCTCTGTCAGAGTGCAAGCGCAGGACAGGAAAGTCCGAGTGAAAGCGCTCGCTGAGCTGGAGACGGGCTGTGCGGATCCAAGGGATCAAGACATCAGGGACCTCACCCTTGGTGCGCAAGGGGAAGACCGGGGTGTAGCGCGAGTAGTCGTCAACAACTATCAGGAAGTACCTCTCCTGATCCTGACCACGGACGCGGGCTGGGCCCCACACGTCCATGTGGAGCGTCTGCAAGGGAGCAGTCGTCGGGGGAAACGAGGAGGAGTGAGGAGCAGCGCGCTGCCGCCCCTCGACACAGGGAAGACAGGGAGGAGCAGGTGAGGGAGGGAGGGGAGGAAGGACCCTGGGAAGGCCAGAGACAAGGTACCGGGAGTGCATGGCACGAAGCCACTACACAGACGGGTGGCCAAGTCGGTGGTGCCAGAGGACAGTCTCGTGTGCGAAAGAGCGACACGAGCAGGGGGCCGACAGCTGACCTGACGCGGACGCTGACGCAGACGCAGCGACCTGAGGGGACTCAGTGGTCAGTGTGTACAGGTCCGACCCCGGCTGCCGAGTGAAGGTAGTCAAGTGACGGCCCGTACGAGCACACGTGCAGTGTGTCACGCGCTCGTAGGCAGGGGTGAACTGGTGAACACCCCCGTCCTGGAGCGCACATCCTGCCACCAAGTTCGTAGAGAACGAGGGGAGGTGGAGACCGGACAGTGTGCCCGACGGGACCATAGGACAGGGAAGGACAGTGGAGGAGGTCGCAATGACCGGACCCCCAGAGGGGTCTGCGAGGGAGACAGCAACTGGCCGAGCAAGCGGCTCAAGGACAGTGCGGTCACGAAAGAAGCAGCGAGAAGCACCTGAGTCCAGTGTGAAGGTGTGCAGTGCTGCAGTAGACTCAGTACCAAGGGGGGCAGACGCACAAGCACCTAGAGCAGCTGCCTCACCAATACCTGGGGTAGCAGACACCCGAGTACTTGGAGCGGCAGACGCACTAGTCCTAATGCCCGGGTCGGGCGGCACACACAGGTACTCAGCACCCTCTCCACTAGTAGACATCACATACATAGCAGTGAGAATAGCATCAAAGTCTAGAGCATAGATATCAATCCCCTTCTTCAGGAGATCAATCCAGCGGGGCAGCTCAGTGGCCTCAGGGAACTGAACACGCCAAGCGTCGTTGAGATGAGCGAAGCAGCGCTGCGTGGCGTGCGGTCCCCCACACTGCTGACCAGTGCGGTCACCAGTGCGAATGACGTACGTGCAGCTAAGGCCACCCCCCCCCCTTCCGTGCTGAGAGTACCACTCACGGACCTCCTGGGGCGATGGAGTGTGCTGCTAGCCCTGACCACCGCCAGCGCCCCCACGACTGCCACCGCCGCCGCTACCTCCTCGACCACCCCAACCCCTGCCGCCGCCGCGTCCACCGACACTCCCACCACCGCCTCCGCCCCCGCCACCTCCCCCGCCGCTGCCGCCACCACCCCCACCGCCGCCACTAGTCCCTCCAGTCGCGCCACCACCCCCACCGCCGCCACCACCCCCACCACCGCCTCCCCCGCCGTCACCGCCACCGCCCTTGCCCCCTTTGCCCTTGCCGCTGCGGCGACCACTTGAAGCAGACGCAGTACCAACCTTCTCAGCACCAAGGAGGTCGACAGCAGCAGCAGAGGCGACAGAGGGAAGAAGGGGGGAAGGAGAACACCCCTCAAAGAACGGGGTACGGGGGTCGCCGCGAGAGGCACCTACAGCGACTATGCTAGTCTCAGCTGCAAGCGGTTCCTTCTCGAGGAGGGCAATGGTGAGTTCAGTGGGGCAGCG
This sequence comes from Closterium sp. NIES-65, assembly GCA_948144175.1. Classification (NCBI taxonomy): domain Eukaryota; kingdom Viridiplantae; phylum Streptophyta; class Zygnematophyceae; order Desmidiales; family Closteriaceae; genus Closterium; species Closterium sp. NIES-65. The sequence goes on from CANXME010001608.1 coordinate 616,710, forward strand.
AGCTAGGAAGTGGTCCCTGAGTGCACGCAGAGAGTCAGGGAGGCGGGTGACTAGGTGGTAGAGAGTGAGCCAGAGCGGGGGGGGGTTCGTGGCAAGAAACTCATCAGGCATAGCGGCACGGAAGCGGGCCTCACTAGTACGGAGGTGCGTGATGAGGTCAGCGACTGTGTGGAAGGAGGCGAGGTCGGGGAACAGGTAGGGGAGTGAGAGACGGCCTAGTGCAGCAGAGGCGGGTGAGGAGTAGCGGGCAACGAGAGCAGTGTACAGTGCCTGGGCAGTCTTGTGCTGGCCGAAGTGCTCACGCTCATCTATCGGGAGGGAGTTGCGAAAAGCAAAGCGAGCGTGGGCGTCACGAGTCTGCCACTGTGAGCGGGCAGTGCTGTCAGCAGTAGCAGCAAGGGCAGGGGTATGGCCTAGGGCGTGATCGTACAGTGAGATGTCCTCCTTGGCAGTAAGCTGTAGGAAGAGGTGCAGGTCATCTAGCCAGGTGTCGAACTTCACTGGGCGGCCCTCAGCATCGAAAACTAGCACCGGAGGACTAGCCATAGGAGCAGTAGTAGGAGTAGGCAGGTAGGTAGGACGGTCGGTTTGGTTCAGCCGAGACACGATGTTACAGTCCAGACACGATGGTACAGCCGAGACACGATGTTACAGCCCAGACACGATGTTTTAGCCCTTAACGATGGTACAACCCCGACACGATGTTTGAGCCCTTAACGATGGTACAGCCCTGACACGATGTTTGAGCCCTTAACGATGGTACAGCCCAGACACGATGGTAAGCCCAGTCACGATGGTACTCGCCGTGAAGGGCGAGCGTGGGGCCGTGAGGGGCCGTGAAGGGCGAGCGCGGGGCGGTAAGGGGCCGTTAGGGGCGAGCGCGGGGCCGTAAAGGGACGTGAAGGGCAAGTGCGAGGCCGTTCGGGGTTCTTAGGGGCGATCGCGGAGCCGTTCGGGGCCTCTAGGGGCGAGCGCGCGGCCGATCGGGGCCGTTAAGGGAGAGCGTGGGGCTGGTCGGGGCCGTTAAGGGCGAGTGCGGGGCCTTTCGGGGCCTCTAGGGGCGAGCGCGGGGCCATAGAGGGCCTCTAGGGAGGCAAGCGCGGGGCCGACGGGGCCTCTAAGGGCAAGGTCGGGGCCGTAAGGGGCCGTTAGGGAGGTAAGCGCGGGGTCGACGGGGCCTCTAGGGGCGATCGCGGGGCCGTAAGGAGGGCCTCTAGGGAGGCAGGCGCGGGACCGACGGGGCCTCTAGAGGCGATCGCGGGGCCGTACGGGGCCTCTAGGGAGGTAAGCGTGGGGCCGACGGGGCCTCTAGGGGCGATCGCGGGGCCGTACGGGGCCTCTAGGGAGGTAAGCGTGGGGCCAACGGGGCCTCTAGGGGCGATCGCGGGGCCGTAAGGAGGGCCTCTAGGGGCGGCTAGCACTGGGCCAACGGGGCCGTTAAAAAAAAAACGGTCCTAGGAAGGACCTGCTAGCAGTGAAATCAGTACAAGTACCTAACCCTAGAATTGTGTACCCCCTATAGGCTAACCCACTGTAGCCTAAACAAGCACAACATATATAATGTTTGACACGCGGTAGCGAGTGGCACTAGTGCGGAGGTGCGTAATGAGGTCAGCGACTGTGGGAAAGACAGCAAGGTCAGGGAAGAGGTACGGTAGCATGAGGCGGCTTAGTGCAGCAGTGGCAGAGGAAGAGTAGCGTGCAACTACAGTGTCGTACAAGGTCTGAGCACTCTTGTACTGGCTAAAGTGTGCACGCTCAGTGGTTGGTAAGTGGCGGCGCACAGCAAGGCGAGCAGCAGCATCATGTGTGGCCCACTGTGAGCAAACAATGGCGTCAGCATCAGCAGCAGGGGCAGGGGAGGCACCAGAAGTGAGGTCAAACGGGGAGAGGTCATCTGCCCTATCGCACTTCAGGAAAAGCTGCAGATCATCGACCCAGACCTCAAAGTCCACTGCCCGACCCTCAGCGTCAAAGGTGAGAACGCTAGGGGAAGTTATAACAGCAGTAGGCAGGCAGTGGGTGGCAGAGACCGTGCTCTTACCAGGCAGGTGGGGCGATCGGGCTGTTCGGCGGCTCGGTGGTCGAGCGGCTCGGTTGCAGGGCGGCTCGGCTGCTGGGCGGCTCGGCTGCACGGTGCTGGGTGGCTCGGCTGTCGGGCGGCTCGGCTGTTGGGCGGCTCGGTTGCTGGGCGGCTCGGTTGGTGGGCGGCTCGGCGATCGGGCGGCTCGGTTGATGGGCGGCTCGGCGGTCGGGCGGTCGGGCGGCTTAGCTGGCCGGCGGTTCGGCTGCTCGGCGCTGCGGGCGCTGGGCGGTGGGGTCGCAGGTGGTGGCGAGGCCGCAGGTGGCGGCGGGGACTTAGGTGGCGGCGGGCCGCTAGGGTGGGCGGGGCCTCAGGTGGCGACGGGGCCGCAGGTAGCGGGGCCGCAGGTGGCGACGGGGCCGCAGTGGGCGACGGGGCCGCAGGTGGCGACGGGGCCGCAAGGGTAGGCGGGGCCGTAGGTGGCGACGGGGCCGCAGGTGGCGGGGCCGCAGGTGGCGACGGGGCCGCAGTGGGCAATGGGGCCGCAGGTGGCGACGGGGCCGCGGTGGGCGACGGGGCCGCAGGTGGCGACGGGGCCGCGGTGGGCGACGGGGCCGCAAGGGTGGGCGGGGCCGCACGTGGCGACGGGGCCGTAGCGGGGCCGTAGCGAGGCCATAGCGGGGCCTAAGCGGGGCCGTAGCGGGGCCGTAGCGAGGCCGTAGCGGGGCCGTAGCGGGGCCGTAGCGGGGCCACGACGAGGCCGTAAGGGGCCTAAGCGGGGCCGCTACGGGGCCATAAGGAGCCTTGAGGGGCCCAAGCGGAGCCGCGACGGGGCCGTGAGGGGCCTAAGCGGGTCGTAGAAGGCGGCTCGAGAGGCCGTAAGGGCGGCCAACGGGGGCCACTAAGGCGGCCCGAGGCGCTACTCGGGTTAGGAGCGAAGCGCGCTCCGGGCAGGGAAGGAAAAAAAAGTTCGTGGTGGGCCCTAGGCAGTATTCCCACTCGGGAACCTGCTCGATACCATGTCAGAATCCCAACCACTAGACCATTGGGATAAAAGGGCTTGTTTCAGTAGCGGGTCAGTGCGCCCATAACCCCCCAGGCAAACGCGCATGTAAACCCCCCTAGGATCGATCGGGGATCTCACAGTGTAGCTCTACTGACACCCCCCCACACTGGGAGGCCCAGGACTGAGCACAGTGGCAACGGCCTACATGTGCATACACCGGGATTCGAACCCGAGACCGCTCTGATACCATGTCAAGAAGTGAGAATGGATTGAACTATGAAAGAGTTGGGTACAAGTACTAACCCTAATTGGGTTGTACCCCTTATGGGCTACCCCACTACAGCCTACACAAATGTATAAGCTATAATGTTCTGACATGCCGGGCACGGTAAGACAGTGGAGAAGCTAGAAAGGACAGGACCCCCAGAGGGGTCTGCTAGGGAGACTGCAACCGGCCGACTGAGCGGCGTAAGAGTGGTGCAGTCTCGAAAGAAAGAGCGGGACGCACCCGAGTCAAGGGTGAAGGTGTGGAAGGCCTAAGCCGACGTAGTACCTGAGAGAGCAGACTCACCAGCATCTGGGGTAGTAGACGCACTGGCACCTGGGGCAGCAGACGCACTAGCACCTAGAGTAGCAGCCTCACCAGCACCTAGAGCAGCATCATCAATGCCCGGGTCAGGCGGAACACACAGGTAACAGTCACCCTCATCACTAGTAGGCAATGCATACATGGCAGTGAGGATAGCATCATAGTCAAGAGAATAGATATCTACCCGCAGCCGAAGCAGCTCCACCCAGTCGGGGAGCTTAGCCGCGTCGCCAAACTCCGTACGCCAGGCGTCGCTCAGACGGGCAAAGCAGTGGGACGGTGCGTGACCGAGCGTCCCGCAAGGCTGACCAGTCCGAGCACCAGTGCGAATGACGTACGGACAGCGAGCAGTACGCCGTACCACTCACGAAGCTGCTGGGGCGAGAGGACCACTCGCTGACGACGCTGAGGCTGCACCTGGTCACTACAAGTAGCTGCCGAACCACTCACTCCAGGACGACTCCCACTACGGCCACCCCAACAACCCCAACTAGCGTACCACTCACGAAGTTGTTGGGGGGTGAGGGACTCACGCGGGCGATGCTGGAGCTGCATCTGGCCACGCCAGGAGCAGCAGTAGCAGTAGAAAGAGCAGCTTTAGTAAGTGCAGCAGTAACAGCAGTACGGGCAGGGCAGTGCTCACTAGTGGCAAGAAGGGAAGGCGGACGACGGCGGCAACGGCGACGCCACTACCACTGTAGAGCAAAAGCTCCGCGGCTGCTGCAGTGGCGGCTACTTCAGGGGCTGCTGCTGCAGTGGCGGCTGCTCCAGGGGCGGCTGCCGCAGTGGCGGCTGCTCTAGGGGCGGCTGCTGCAGTGGCGGCTCGGCGGCAGGGCGGCTCGGCTGCAGGGCGGCTCGGTTGCTGGGCGGCTCGGCGGCAGGGCGGCTCGGCTGCTGGGCGGCTCGGCGATAGGGCGGCTCGGCTGCTCGGCGGGCGGCTCGGCTGCTGTGCTGCTCGGCAGCTAGGGTAGGGCGACGGGGCCGCAGGTGGCGGCAGGGCCGCAGGTGGCGGCGGGGCTGTAGGTGGCGGCGGGGCCGCAGGTGGCGACGGGGCCGCAGGTGGCGGCGGGGCCGCAGGTGGCAGCGGGGCCGCAGGTGGCGGTGGGACCGCAGGTGGCGACGGGGTCGCAGGTGGCGACGGGGCCGTAGAGGGGCCTGAACGGGGCCGTAAAGAGGGCCAGACGGAGCCGCGGAGGGGCCTAGGCGGGGCCGCAAGGGGCCTAGACGGGGCCGTAAGGGGCCAGACGAGGCCGCGGAGGGGGCCTAGGCGGGGCCGTAAGGGGCCTAGACGGGGCCGTGAAGGGGCCGGAAGGGGCCTAGGCGGGGCCGTAAGGGGCCGTAAGGGGCCAGACGGGGCCGCGGAGGGGCCTAGGCGGGGCCGCGGAGGGGCCGTAAGGGGCCTAGACGGGGCCGTAAGGGGCCAGACGGGGCCGCAGAGGGGCCTAGGCGGGGCCGCAAGGGGCCTAGACGGGGCTGTGAAGGGGCCGTAAGGGGCCTAGGCGGGGCCGTAAAGGGCCGGAAGGGGCCAGACGGGGCCGCGGAGGGGCCTAGGCGGGGCCGCGGAGGGGCTGTAAGGGGCCTAGACGGGGCCGCGGAGGGGCCTAGGCGAGGCCGCGAAGGGGCCGTAAGGGGCCTAGGCGGGGCCGTAAGGGGCCTTAAGGGCGGCGCGAGGGGCCGTAGAAGGCGGCGCGAGGGGCCGTAAGGGAGGCCAAAGGGGGCCACTAAGGGCGGCTCGAGGGTAGGTAAGGCACTCGAAGCGCTACTCGGGTAGGAGCGAAGCGCGCTCCGGGCAGGAAAAAAAATCGTGATGGGCCCTAGGCAGCATTCCCACTCGGGAACCTGCTCGATACCATGACGAGAAATGAGAATGGATGAATGAACTATGAAACAGTTGGGTACAAGTACTAACCCTAATTGGGTTGTACCCCTTATGGGCTACCCCACTACAGCCTACACAAATGTATAAGCTATAGTGTTCTGACAGAGAGAGGAGAGAGGAGGGCGTCGGCGGTTTCCTGCGGGTGCGCTCCCGCCACTCCCTCACCCTCCCCCCCACAGCGACAGTCGCGTATGGGGCGATAAAGGGCGACGGCAGGTGCTGCTAACGGCTCACAGCAGCCACCCCGTCACACCACCTCCCCCACTGCCCGCCACGCCCACGACCTCCCCCCACAGCAGGAGCACGCACGATAGTAGCAAGTGCGACAGCTGCAGCGGGACCGGGGGGAGGGTGGGCGGGGACAGTTGCTCGAGCGCGACGATCGGGACAAAGGGCCGAAACGGAGGCGAGACGAAGCGGCGACGGGGCAGCGCGGCCGCGAACGACGGGGCGACTAGGCAGCGCGACGAGCAGAGCGCCGCCTTCGCCCCGTCGATCGCGCAGACGATTATGACCGTCGCGGATTTCAACGCGACGGTCGCACTGGCGGCACGATCGCAGCAGAAAATCGTTGGGAGGGAGGGCCGCCATGACAGGGTCGAAAATCGGTGGGCCCATTGATCGAAAACTAAATCTGATACCATGTCAAATGTGTAGATTAATCTTAGGCGCCATGGCTAGGTCTTTAGGAAGACGAGAGTAGCGAGGGAGAAGTTTCACCAACAAAAGAGGTTGTTCACTATAGAGCGAGCAGTACAAATAAGCAAGAATGAAGAAAGGTGCACCACCAAACAGAATTTTATATGAGTACAGTATTCTACACTACAGGCAGTTATAGAACAATATATAGAATTATATATTATTCTGACAAATGTAATTGCGAAGTAGAGTTTTAGTAGCTCCCAAGAACTTCACTGCTCCTAAGCCTTGCGTCTTACAACGGGATTAATGGTTTACTAGCGTGTGAGTAAACGCGAATCATGCTGGGAAAGGGACTCGCCGGTTAGGGGGCAACGAACATCACAACAAGCAAGGCAAATACAGAACCTGTAAGAGGGCGTCAAAGGGATTAGGGAAAAGAATGCACAGTGATACAACAGGCCTCGGAAAGCAATGTCACAAACAGCTATCGAATTTAATGTTGCACGGTCCGAACCCTAAAAGTTACATGGGCAGCAACAGGCATAACACATCTCTCCCAGCATGAATGTAGCAGATTGCATCGCCGGTCTTTGCAATAGTCGACTGATCTGAAGCTGTCGCAATAACATGCATCCATGCAGCTGTTGTTTCACGACATGCTGAGAAGCGACCTGCCACTGTCATATTTAAGAATTGCCATGTGCGATCACAGGGACAGTGGTCACAAGTGATTGGCGATTGCATGGCATGTGGTCGCTGCTGCTCATCGCAAGGCATGTGGTCGCTGCTGCTCATCGCAAGGCATGTGGTCGCTGCTGCTCATTGCAAGGCATATGGTCGCTGCTGCTCATCGCAAGGCATGTGACCCCGCTACAGTCACATCTGTCAGCGTTACCCATTGCCCTTGGCAGTGCGGGGAGAGCTCATTACGCTTCCACGCGGATCTGTGTCTTGCACTCGCTTCGCATCCGCGGACGTCACGAGGTTCCAGAACACCCCTTGCAGCTTCGGATCCAGCGCCTCTGCCAGCTGGCTACGTGCAGCCCTCCCGCGCAATGCGCGCTCGCGCTACCGTGCACGCTCCGCCCGCGCCTCGGCCCAGACTACACGGAACAGGCGGTAGGCGCAAACGAGAAGCATGGACGCGATGAGCACGCCGAAGGCGAGGAGAATCCCGACGTCCTTGGCCACTAGGAATGGGGCAACGGCTGGCTATGGCTTGGCAGGGCATGGCTTATAAGGGCATCTGGAATGCGGAGGGTCAGGCCGTAGGGCAACGAAAGATTAGGGTATCATGGGGATGGGTAAGATCAAGGCTTGGGCATGGCTTGGAAAATAGGCGGCGCGGCAAATCATGCGTGCGGCTGCGAGATCTATGTCGTACGATCAGAGCGATCATTGGGCTGAGGTGAGATTGGGGCTGCGAGAAAAATGGCGCTAGTGGAAAAGAGATCAGGGTGTGGCGCTGATGCGAGAGCAGCACCCTAGCCGGTAACACGGTCGGCGAAACCTGATGCGCCAAGTGGTTGCTGGAAGGACAACCTGCGTTGCGCCTTTTCCGCGAATAGCAATCTATGGTTCACGCCCTTTGACTTGACCTCTGACTGGAAAGGAGTTGGAGTGGAAGGACGAGACGGGGATGCGACTGGGACTCATAATCTTTCTCCGACGAGTCATTGAAGACTGCCGTGTTTGTAGCAATTGCCGGCAAGCGTGTGCGAATTGGAGAACCTAATCGACCAGCAACATAGCTCTAGACGTGGGGATATAGCAGGGCGGACTAAGCTTGTTCGTATGTGAGTTGTGTACCTAGTCAGAGTGATTACTTGGGCGTGAACTTCGGGCGGAATAAGTCTAGTCTGCTTGACAATTAGTACAAGATAGTTTTCAAGTGAACAGTGCTGCCTTGCCAGCTGATCCTCTGCTCAATATGACTTTGAGTGTCGCTGTCCAATCACAAATCACCTTCTTGCGAGAATGCTCCATTTCGGGTGGTAACATGGTTTTTGATGAATTCATATTTATGCATCTTGAACTTGAAAATAGCCACGTAGAACTCGGGCTTTAAAGGACGACATGGGTGAACCATGCATAGACGCTCGTCTTGAGGTGCTTTTGCATGTTGTGCATCGTATGAATCAGTTAAGTGTCACATTTGGCCCACTGGAATTTGCCACTGGAAGGTTCCAATGGGGCCTAACATTATCGACATATGCCCAATTTTGTATGCTTGAATCGTCAAGGCGAACACAGAAACTTGTTTCATTTCAAATATGATCAAAACAAAAATGCGTCATACGTATGCATCCGAGTGGTAGCCAATTGTTCCCGCTGTTACGACACACCGTGCGCCGTGGTGGGTGAATCATGGTCATTGCGGAACTCAAGAATTCGCTTTCAGACCATACCATGGTTGAATCATGGTCATTGCGGAACTAAAGAGTCAGTTGTTTATGACATTTCACTGGGCTCGAAGTAAGGATAACCACTCCGACCCCCAATTACACTAAGTTCGGAAAGTGGCGGTCCAGTTGAGCATGGACAATATATGTGGTGAGTTTACGAGACATCTCTAGGAGGATGTGTCTCAAAGGGAGGCATCCAAAAAATTTGTGATGCCTATTACTACCTATGATCGCAGGATTCACAAGCACGAACTTTGGTATGTATGTTTTTTTAGGCTACCACATAATCCGTCAAATGTGTACATCGGATGTTTGTGGTCGTGAAATTTTTAATCTCTTTGCTCACGGCTCGAAATGGCGTATGACTGCTTATAGACATGGGACTTGACATGTAAACCATACTCTCATGTTGATGGAACCGAAATCCGTGTAGAACCAGATTGTTATCCTAAATTCGTACTTTTATAAAAAACAATCGTAACCCGAATGTCCTGAATGGCGAAGTGTCTTAATAGTGAAATTACTATTTAGATTTGAGCTGAATGTGAGGCGTGAAATTTCGGAGGAAAATGCCGTCTGGAAAGTGGACAACCTACGGGCTACAATAACCGTCTGGAGAACCTAGACTGGGAGTTTGTAAAGATATGTAAAAAATAACTGATATGAAAATCCACAAATCCCTATTTCCGCTCGGGACAAACGCGCTGGTCCTCATAATTTTGGATCGACCAATCGCCTAAGTTCAGCCGAGTTAAAAACCTTCACATTATTCATATGCTTATACATTACGTGATTGCAATGACATTGGCCGTCGTCACAGTTTTTAACACGTGGATCAAAATCTCTGGCTTAATCTCAGGTATGTTAGGCCAAGAAAAATATAACGCCCACATCCATTTTGAAAACGTGGTCGATAGAGTTCGAAAAGTTTCGAGCGCCATAAGCGCGCGGCAAGAGAAATTTATGGGATCAGGAGGCTAGATATTGACCAAGGTTACAATCTCGTTTCTAGAATTTCTACACTCCCATTTTCGCCACTGTCTCTTCTGGCTCGTGACATATTGCTCCAAACTTTTCCGAAGCAGCAATGTTTTTTTTTTTTTTCTGAGGCTGCAATAAATAGTTTCTGAAGCGATTGACCATTGCTCGCATCGAGTGCTTATGGAAGATTCCTCTTAGGTTTCCGTTTTCCTGGGCGAAGTACAGATATCATCTCTCGCTTATTTCCACTCGGGCTGCGGTCTCAACGAGTTAAAAGTAACGAACTTCTGGGGCAATGTGTACAGCGCGTTCAGACCCTAGGCAATGCTTACAGTACCAGTGTACCGAGCGCCAGACTGCCAGACTGCCGTTGCCCCTCTCGGGCTACTTGGTCCACGTCGTGTTGTGCGCATGATGATGCTCTTTCAACCGAGTCCAAGTGTGTTGGTCAATTCTACTGTTCTTCATAAACTTGCCCGAAAAAAACCAGTACAGCTGTCAAACCTTTGTTCACGTCGCGAAATTCAGTCATCCTGGCTGCCCTGTCCATTTTGCCCGCCCGAGCCTCTAGTGGGAAGATGTAATTGTCCTTACTGGAATGTGGAACACGAAATCCAGATTCCGTACAGCCGAGACCCGAGAACGCTACATGAACTGTACCCATAATCTGCTGGTTCGTGACGAAATAAGTCCGAACGAACCTTCCCTGGACCACATTGTACACGTTTTGCCTTGCAATGTCTTCTTCTCTTACTAGCGCACTCATGTGGAATAACAAAACTTTGCAATGTCTTTGGTGAACCAAGTCTTGTTGATTCACCAGATACAACCTCTGCTCGGCCAGGAGCATAATCTGCAAGAATCTCATTTTTGAGAAAATATTGAAGGTATCATGTGTTGAAGATGATTGTTACCGCATTTTCATTGTTATAATGTGAGCTTAATCTAACAAAAAAAAAGTCTAGCCCTTTTCAATGTTTTTTTGTTCCATGGACTTGGTTCACCAAGCTACGTATCATCTAGCCTTTTGATGCCTCACGTGTAAAGATGAAGCACTTGACGCTGTTCTGTCTTGTTGTCGTGGACCCACTTGAACCTCCCAAAGTCAATCATGCATACATAGTTTCACCTTAAGAGATTGTTAGTAACGACTCCGCTCTTCCCAACATGCAAGCCTTCAAAAGCATGGTTGGATGAGGCTCCGCATAGCAAAAATAAGGCTGATTTTTACATTCCCAGTGCATTCATAGGCAACATCTACGGTTCATCCGTATCTCGACTAATAATTATTACGATTGTCTACAAATCTTGCAAATTGAACAAATCTGAACTCATTCGTGAAGCCTTCTAGGAAAATGTTTCATGTCGTAAAAATGCTTTCATATGATGAAATCATGGAACTTGCCTTTCGTTGTTTTAAATTGTTATTTTTTTTCATATTATCTTATTCTCTAAGCCTTTGTTGAATCAATGAGCTCATCCCTATTTTCCAAGAAAAACCAAGCTGTAATCCCTGCATAAATGTTTTGAGCCACCATAAATTTCCGATGGAACGACCTACGATGATATAATTGGCTATTGGATAGGGAAAAGACGCAACGTTTGTACGTGAATGTGCCCCCAAAGACGATGTCAGATAGCCGTTTGACCGTAATATGATCCATACAATTTGAAGAAGAGTAGAACAACCATGCGGCACATGCAACCAAAAGTATGTGAAAATGTACGATGGTATTGAAGCCGTATAACAATGTGGAGCTCAATACGATTCAACCTTGTTAGTGATACACATCAATTACATTGTGGTAGGTCGCATCATTTCGCATAATACCTATATATCATCAAATCGTTATTACATGAATCATAATACGATACTGGTCACAAATCTCAGACTGCATTAATTCCATAACATCTATAAGCTATCTTAGAAATATGATATATATATTCACTCTCGTACACATTTTGTGATATATATATATACACATGATAGTTTTAATACTCATTTACTATCACATCAGGCGTACTTGATGGAGGAAGGCGAAATATATTTGCTTAGTTATGCCCATTGACGCCCCTTAAATGTTGAATGAATATGTGTATCCTGTGTATACATGTATAGTAAGGTGGGGAGTTAAATGAGCATTGTTTGTGGATACATGTAGATGTGTATGTGATTAACTCAAAGAAGGAACAAATGTGAAAAAAAAAAACCGTGCATCGTAAGTAATTTGATTGTGACTGGTTCTAGATGAGATTATGCAATCCTGATATGTAATGGTAGCAGTTTTTTACAGGATAAGACAAGTCTATGTAATCACATTCTTGCCATACATAAAGGCCGAATGGCTCTGGTGTGAAATAGAAAGGAATTTTTCCACTATCTCTTCTGTCAAATTTTCATGCTATTGGGGGGTTTGCCACAGTGAAAACTATCTAGAACCAGGTGTAAAGTCTTGCTAGCAGAATGACAATAGTAAGTCAACGTGGGTCAGTCAATCGTTAGAATGGCAGTGACAGCAGGCAACATAGAGAACAACAGAGCCCACCCCTTGTCCAACAGTGTTGGGATTCTTTGGAGCGTAAGGGGAAAGCATTCTGGACGAGAGGGCCATTATTTTTGTTCAAACATTTCTTTGCCTCTCTCATCTCAACGCGGTTTGAATCCCCCTTCTTGAAGTTTCGCTCCTAACGCCTGCTCCTAAGAATATACCAAGCTACTACCACGTGGGAGCTCTTGCGAGGAGGTGCTACCAGGAAAGGCCACCATTGCGTCAATATGTCCTTAGATTCGACCAAGCAAAGCGGCCAGAGGCAAAACCAAGCAGCAGTTTTGCCAGAAACGGCGCCAGCATCGCCTTCAATATCGGTCCTAACCAACTCCGATGTGGCTGACGTTTCCGAAAATGCTGATGCAAGCTCCAAGGGTTCCTCTGGAAGGCAGCAGCGTGGTGGCAACGTCGAAGCGCACAGCAGCATTCCGGACCCCCGCAAGTCGGAGAAAGGAACCGTGACCACTTCAGCAACCCCGCAGCCGCCGCATCATCACGGCTCGACATCTTTATCGCAGCCAAATGAAACCCGGGAACACCCAATCGCAGTGCCGCTTGCATCCATCGATTCAGCCACTCTCCAGCAACTGTTTGAACGTCTCGTTAGTAGTATGGGGCCAGCGCGGCCCGACGGACAGACACTGTCTGGAACAACCGACCTCTCCAACGTGTCGCGTCAACCGCTGGCGGCGGCGCCACGGAACACGGAGGCTACATTCAACAGCTTTGCTGTTCCCATTGTCGGAGCGCTGGTAGCACCCGATCAAATCGAATCAAATCCAGCCGGCGGCGGCGGAAGTCTGCGGTTCTACTATTTCACCTTCCCCAACGGTGTGTGCGGCTTCTTTCAAGCTGACGGACAGACCACTGGCAGTTTGGTATCGACACATGCATCTCCGCCAGAGCCGACCATTGGCTCCAACTTGGGATCCGCCAACGTCAGTTATTTTCCAGACAGTCAAGCGTCAACGGATGTCAGATCATTCGGCGATGGGTCATCCCGGCCAGCGGCGTGTGGCGGCTCCGAGCAGACTGCGGCGTGGGTTGGCGTGGGGGGTCAGGGAGAGATGCGTGTGGGGAATGAGGGAGGGATGCGCATTGCGGAAGGCCAAGATGGAGAGATCCAGATCACCACAGCGCCGATATTACAACTGGTGGCGGAGTGTAGCCATCCACCGTACGCTCCTCTCGGTGATATCGGGCAAGACCAGTCCGTTGAAGTAGCAGTGTCGTCATCGTTTCACGCAGATGCTGATACGATGGATATGGCCCCGCCTGGAGGGAGCGGCTGTAATGCCATTGTGCCTTTTGAACCGGAAGGAGCTACTGAAATGCTTGAGAATGATGCTGGTGTGAACGCCGACTTTCACTGCTTGATGGTCCCTCACCAGATGCCTGTTTCGTCCATCACCCCCGGCGCCGCTCCCGAGGGCTTGCACAATACAAGTGTGGCAAGTGATACCTGCCAGCACAGCAGGCTTAAGGCGGCTGAACCGGACCGGGAACCTGCTGGAGTGAACTGTCTGCCCTCTGCTGATGTGCTTGCTACCACTGGTGGCACTCTGGAGGCGCAGGCCGTCACAAGCCTTCTTACCCCTTGGGAGGCTCAGCAGCTGCTTGCTGCTGCTGCTGCTGCTGCTGCTGCTGCTGCTGGGACGAACGGGCCCCATCGTTCCACAACGCTGGACTCATCTCACTTGCCTGGCTCCCTAGACGCTCCCCACCCCCCGCACTACCTTGTACAGGCTTCAGAGTTTCCTGTCACGGACTCTCCCATCGCCAGAGGTGCTGCTGCCGATGCTGCAGCTCCTTCTGCTGTTTATACTGCCACTCCTTCTGCAGCTGATGCTGCAGCCGTCGTTGCCGCTGCTGCCGATCGCACTGCTGGTGCCGCTGAATGCACGAATGCAGAAAGCTTGCTCATGGGTGGGTGCGACGACTTCACATCCCTGTTGCTCATGGACCCTTTCAGCCTCGTTGACTCGCTGTCGCTGCCCTATCCCTTCGCCTCCTTGGACTCCTTGCCTTCGGCCGCCAACGCGCTGAGAGGAGACTCCCCGAGAGGGGATAAGCCGACAGGGGTATTCTCGACGGCTGCGCAAGCAGCAGCTTATGGCAGAGAGGGATCAGGAGGAGATCTTGCAGGTGCTGCTGGGGTGGGACCATCAAGCGGACAGAACGGAGATGCGGAGGTGGGAGAGGGGCTGCCACAGGCGAGCTTGGACTTCATGGCACAGGAGGAGCTGTTTCAGGCGCTGCTGCTAGAGGAGGCACCAGAGAGTGCTGCCAGAAGGCTGTTGAGTGCCACGTGTGGTGCGGTGATGCCTGCTGGGCCAGCCATGAATCAACTGGGAGATCCTTCTGGGAATCTCACTGTGAATCCGTGTGGAAATCTCATTGGAGATCCATCTGGAGATCCAACGGTCCACAGCAGCCTGGCGTTCCGCGAAGCCGCTAGCGCACCAGGTGCGGAAACATGCGTGATGCCACGAAACGCTGGTGAATCCAGTGGAACAGGGGTTGCACTTCCAGATGAAGGGAGGCAGGAGGGAGGCAAGCAGCAGAAGAAGAGGAAGAAGACACAGACGAAGGCTGAGGTGGTGCCATCAATGCAGGGTGGGCAGAAGGATGCTGCTGCTGTGAAAGTGGCCTTCTCTGAAACCACGAGCACCCCAGTCGCTGAAGCATGCACAATGCCAAGAAGAACTGGTAGTTCTAGCGATACGGAGGTTGCACTTGCTGTGGGCAGGAGTGAAGCAGTTTTGAAGGCGGCCGTGGGAGGTGCTGCTGCGGCAGTGGGGAGGGAGGAGGGAGGCAAGCAGCAAAAGAAGAGGAAGAAGGCACAGAAGAAGGCTGAGCTGGTTTCATCAATGGAGGTTGGACAGCTGGAAGGAGCTCCTGTGAAGGTGGCCCCACAGGCCAAGAAAGCAAGGAAGCAGAAAGGTTCACAAGACTCCAAGTCCCCTGGCCAGGGCAACAGTCAGGCACGACCTTCCAGTGTCACGAGTACTGCTCCAGAACCACCAACACCACCAGCACCAGCACCAGCACCAGCACCAGCACCAGCATCAGCACCTGCACCACCAGAATCAGCACCAGCACCAGCACCAGCAGAACCAACACCGGAACCAGCATCACCAGAACCAGCATCACCAGAACCAGCACCAGCACTTTTAGACTCGGCAGGTAGTTCCGGGGAAGGGCTGGCTAGCTCGTCAACCCCCTCTCCTGCAGCTGCTGCAGCAAAGCCGAAAGGACCCGGACCTAAATCGAAGATTAAGAAACGGGCAGAAGAGAGTTCGTCTGGTGAAGTGAGGTACATTGGAGTTCGAAAGAGGGGATTGGGCAATCGATGGGTGGCAGAGATAAAGGACAACATCCATGGAGTGCGGCGGTGGCTTGGGACGTTCGGCACGCCTGAAGAGGCAGCCCGGGAGTATGATAAGGCAGCAAGGGAAATCAGAGGTGAAAGCACCCGCCGAACCAACTTCCCCTTACAGAAGTAGGCGGCCTGTAGAGGATTAGCTCAAGAGATACAGCAAACACACAAACCTACCACCACAGGGTTGTACTATAAATACCTTCAGAAAAAAAGGGGGTGCGTCTTCTCAGTGGCAAAAACCATATTCTACCCGGGTGCAGAAAAGTAAGGAAACACATTCATGTGTCTGCCTTCATGTGTCTGTCTTCAAAGTAAGGAATGTGCCACGATGTGCAAAACTAGGTATTAGTCGATAATGTAAGGTTCACTAGAACCTGGCACATTGCAAATCCCAGTGGGCCAAATGTGACACTTGTTTCAGAAGTGTGCACAACGCACCAGAGGATCTCTCATCGAGGGTCCCTGCTGGAATGGCACATGGGTCCCTGCTGTCACTGATTATGGTCAAATCCCTCCACCTCAAATGCCTCTCCATGCTGTGAGTGCGCTCGATGCTGTCTCTCCCATCGTGGGTTTGTTTAGAACAACTTTAGACAAGGCATTCAACACCAATCTGCCATAGTTCAGATTGGATTGGAACTTTAAATAACTCTAGCCATACAAGTGTTAGGCGACATCATCCTTTCTTTTCTCAGTCTACCGCTGTTGTACGCTTGTGGATCTTGTGTCGAATGTTTATATCTTCTAAATGTTAGTTATTCTAGGCTATAGTGAGTTGCCCTCTAAAGGGTACAACATTCTTTAGGTCGACACACTCTCATTGTTCCCACTTACTCAACCACACTCACGACACTTCCTAGCTAACTCTAAGATGGTGTTAGAGTAGGTAACTATTCCTACCTCCCACGCTTCCTCTCCCTCCCTTAAAAGCTCCCGAGGCGCCCGTCCCTTAGGCTCCGCTTCGTCACGCGTAGGATGGCGCCCGCGTGCCTCGTTCAGCTGCGTGCCCCCACCCTCCCGGCTGGCCCTCATTTTTCCCCACGCGCTTAGGCTGGCCGTCGTGCTTACGCAGGCCGTCGCGCTAAGGCAGGCCGTCGCAGTAGCTGCAGTAGTGCGTCACTGCACGCCACGCCCGTGGGCCCCGTTTAGCTGCGATTAACAGGCCCCTGCGGGCCCCGTTTAGTGGCGTTTAACAGGCCTCCAAAGACCCCTTCTTTTTCACGCTCAGAAAGACCCGCGCGGGCCCGTTCTGCCACGTCCTTCCAGCCCGCGCGCACGCACTGCTGCACGCGCAGGACTGCTTGCAGGCAACACACACGTGGCCAGCGCATGCAACAGCTGCACACAGCAGCGCACGCCTGCTTTGCGCTTAGCCGCCAGCAGCAGCAACAGCGAGCGCTTGCAACCACCAGCAGCAACAGCACTACTAGCGCCCGCAGCAACCAGCAGTAGCAGCACTGCTAGCGCCTGCAGCCGCAGCAGCAGCAGCTACCCCCGCCGAGTCACGCTCGAGCGTTCCGGCAGTGCGTGTCCTAGCCCTTACAGGGCGCGCTACAACCTACCACACCACGCGCATCTCACCCAGCAGCGAACTCTTCCCCCCCCTCCACCGTTGATGTGCTCGTGCTCTCACACGGTTTTTCTGCTATAGGCATCTCGCACGGTGGCTGGCAGCCGCTCTTCTCTCCGTTTGCTCGAGTACGTTTTTCGTCTCCTCCTAGACTACATTTCTGACCGACGTTTTCCAAACCTGGCACTCCTAGCTCCACTCACTCCCATCTCCGCTCGTCTGTAGCTCGGCACTCCTAGCTCCGGCCGCTCATAGCCTGGCCACTCCTAGCTCCAGTCGCTCCTAGCCTGGCCACTCCTAGTTCCAGCCGCTTCTCTCCTGGCCGCTCCTAGCTCCACTCCTAGCTGTTACTACAAAGTCCTCCTACCGCCTACGTTTCAATGCGAAGGGCCGTCCTATCGACTTTAGTACGTGGCTCCACCAGGCTCAACGCCACCTTACTAGTCAGCGTCAGGACGGTGCCACCTTGTACGCACGCACGTCCGGCGCCCTCCTGCCCCCCCCGCGCCCTAGCCCCCTGCCTGTTGAGCCCGCTCCCACTCCTAAGGCGCAGGCGGACTACGACCGGCGGTTCTTGGCGCGCGACGTCTGGGACTCTCGTGAGGCTGCAGCTGCTCTGGCGCTGACGGACCTTCTCCCACCGACTGAGGCCGTTCACTTCTCCCAGGTCGAGACTGTGAAGGGGTGTTATGATGCTATCGTTGCGCGTTATTCCACCCCTTCCTCTGCCTCCCTCAGCCGCCTCCTCATGCCTTTTGTGTTTCCCGACGTTGGGTCGTTTGCGACTG
Organism: Closterium sp. NIES-65; assembly: GCA_948144175.1. Taxonomy (NCBI): domain Eukaryota; kingdom Viridiplantae; phylum Streptophyta; class Zygnematophyceae; order Desmidiales; family Closteriaceae; genus Closterium; species Closterium sp. NIES-65. The sequence continues at coordinate 634,524 of CANXME010001608.1, forward strand.
TCTCCAACCTTGCCACTCACCTGCGTTCCCTCGACACTAGCTACCGTGCAGCTTGCTCTGAGGCTCAGCTTCTCCTTGTCCCCCCTCCTATGTGGCTCACCGTGCACTAGTTAGTCACTCGCCTCCCTGACCGCCTCTCCTCTGCCCGTGACGTGCTTCTTCAGAAGCACCCCAGTGAGCTAACGATCGATCTTCTTGAGACCACTCTCTTGAAGATCGAAAGTAACCTCCTCTCTGTTGCCTCTGCCACTGATATTGTAGCTCCCCGCTTCTTTGAAGGGTGTGCTGTCCCTTAGCTTCCCACCTTCACTGCTACTCGTGCCACTGCTGCGCTGTCTGTCTTTGGGGAGACTGCAGCTGTCTCTGCCGCTGGTTGGCAGAAACGGGGCAAGGGTGGCAAGAAGGGGGGGAAGGGGGGTGGTGGCGGTGGGGGTGGCGGTGGTGGAGCTGAGAGTGGCAGTGGTGGCGGCGGAGGCGGTACTGGGGCACCTGGAGGAGGAGGCTCTGGAGGCGGTCCTGGATAGGCGAGCCCGGCGGGTGGAGTTGTTGTCGCAAGCACTGGTCCGGGAGCCCAACAGCAGTAGCCACAGCAGCAGCAGCCACGCCAGGGACAATAGCAGCAGCAGCAGCAAGGAGAGCTGCAACACTAGGTGTCGCAGCAGGTTTCATAGTGGGGGCCCCGCAGCAGTGGGGTCCTGGAGGTTCGGGGAGCACTGGCCGCAGTGACAGCACTGCCAGCTGGGGCCCCTGCCCCCCTGGGCGCGACTCTGGCCCCTGCGACTACTGGATCCTCACGGGACCGGGTAGTCCCTATGTCTGCGGGTGCGACGACCACTCTGCAGCACGGTGCTTCCGCCGCCTCGACGACCTCTACCGTGCTCCATTAGCGCGTAAGATTCATGTATTTGAACTATCTATGGATGAGGCTCGTCAGTATGCTTTGTGTACTGATGTTGACTATAGTGCTGATGGATCTATTTTCTCGCATGTTTCTAGACTAGGATCCTTGCCTGTTGCTAGTGTAAACTTGTGCCTCTCTAGTCTAGGTGCTTGTGTGGCTGCCCTAGGTACTTGTGTAGCTACCAGTCCCGGTGCACCTCCTGCTGAGGCGTCCCTGTTCTTCACGATGGACTTTGGCGTGTGCCAGTGCTTCTTCCGCGACCACACGACTCTCACACCACTCCTTACTCCAGTTCCGGTAGCTCTGGCTGATCCTACCTCAAGACCAGCCGTTGCGCGCAGCTCCACCAACCTCTCGTGCGCTGTGGTCCCTTTTGGTGTCCTTCGAGGTCTTCACATCCCATCATTCACTCGGAACTTGGTGGGTGTTGGATACCTCCAGGATAGAGGGATCACAATTACCCTTCTCGGGGGCGGGAGGACTGCGGTCTATACGGACGCTGCCACCGGTGTCGTTCTTGCTACGTTCACCAGGGAGCCTCGCTCCGGTCTCTACGTTCTGCACACTGAGCGCTCCCAGGTCCCTGCGTCACCTCAGGTTGCTGTGTTCAGTCAGGTTGCAGTGTCCAATCAGGTGGCTGTATCCGGTCTGGTTGCTGCGTCTTGCTCTTGCCATTCACTCTCTCACCCAACAGTCTTGTGGCACCACCGTCTTGGTCACCCGTTTCCTCCCACGCCTCTGCAGCATGGCCAGTCACAGTCCTGTCTCATGTCTCCCGCGCGTCTTTTTGTCACTCCCTCCCTTGCTTGCTCCACCTTGCACTCCTTGCGTCGCCGACCGCCTGCACGCCACTCTGCACTCCTCCTTGCTTTATATAGCCACTGCTCCCTTCCAGAGTCTCCACTTGGACGTCTGGGGCCCTGCCCCTACGTTGGAATCTGAGAGGGAGCGCTACTTTCTAGTGGTCATTGACGACTACTCCACGTACACCTTGGTGTATCCTCTTGCGAAGAAGTCCGAGGTGACTTCTACGCTAATCCGGTGGCTTCTGACCACTTAGGGCACTCGTGGTAGTCGTGTCTGTTGTCTCCACTCCGAACATGGGGGTGAGTTTCGCTCCGCGTCCTTGCCGGGTTCTGCGGTGAGCAGGGCATCAGACAGTCCTGGACGCTGCCAGAGTCCCCAAAGCAGAATGGGGTTGCTGAGCGCCACATTGGCTTGGTCATGGACATCGCCCACACGTCCATGATCCATGCCCGTGCGCCCCGTTTGCTTTGAACCTACACGCTTCGTTACTCCGCGCACCAACTAAACCTCCAGCCACGTGTCTCGCAACCAAAGGTTTCACCGACCCGTCTTTGGACCGGGTCCACTGCTGTTGGGTCGGCCATTCGTGTCTGGGGCTGCCTTGCGCTTGTCCGCGACACCTCTGCGGACAAGCTCTCGGCTCGTGCCATCCCCTATATCTTCCTTGGTTTCCCGTTGGGCTCTCCTGACTATTATTTTCACCACCCGCCCCTCCACCAGTTTCTCGACTCTCGTGACGTCCGGTTTGACGAGTCCGTGTCCTACTACACCAGGTACCCCTGTCAAGGTCTCCCGGTTCCCCCTTCTCCCCTCTTCTTTGCACCCTCTCCTCCCCCTGCTCCCGCTCCTCCGGTATCCCCGCCCCCCCCTAGTCCTGCCCCGTCAGGTGTGTCTCACGCTACCCTCGGTCGTGCGCCAGGTAGCATCTCCCTCCCCGCAGTCCTCCTCACAGTCCCCTCAGCAGCCTTTGGCACTTCCATGATAGGCTACTGTGGACTCAGGTGGTGTTGAAGCTGGGGAAATTGCCACTAGCGATACTCGGTCTGGGGGCGCTCGTTCGAGAGGTGTTGGAGCTGGAGGTGCTGGCATAGGTGGTGCTAGTTCTGGTACTGGAGCTGGAGGTGCTGGCGCTACTGGTGCTAAATCTGGGGATGTTGGAGCTGGAGGTACTGGCACTGAAGGTGCTAGTTCGGGGGGTGCTGGAGCCGGAGGTGCTGGCACTGGTGGCGCTAGCTCTGGGGGCGCTGGTGCTGGAGGTACTGGTTCTGGTGGTGCTAGCTCTAGGGGTGCTCGAGCAGGAGGTGCTAGCGCTGTAGGAGCTAGTACTGAGGAGACAGGAGCTGGAGGCAGAGCTACTGCGCCTCCCCACCACTATGACACTCGTCTCCAGGCCCTTTGCTGGCTTGAGCACGATGAGCAAAAGCGGTTGGAGCAGGAGAGGTGGGAGTTGCAGCAGTTGGACCACCACCAGCAGCAGCAGCAGTAGCCACAGCAGCAGCAGCAGCCGCAGCAGCAGCAGCAGTAGTAGTAGCATCAGCAGCGGCAGCCGCAGCTGCCTCTTATGTGGCAGTTGTTCCCACCCGTGAGTGGCATTCAGGCCTTTGGTCTTCCCTCCTCATCTCCTGTCCGCTCCAAGTCTCGCCCTGCCGTCTGTCCTACGTTCCCTCCTCTAGACGCGTCACTTGTTGTTTCTCCTCCTCCTCGGTCCCCGTCTCCTCCTCCCGTTGTCTCGCACTACCGTGTCCGTCCCTGTCCTCCGCGTGCTCGTCCCTCCTCTCTCACTGACGACCTCCGCACCGCCCTCTTTTCTTCTAGTCGTCGCCATTCTCCACCTACGTCTATTCTCCCGTCACCTCCTGGGTCATCTCTCACTGTCTCCTTTACTCCTATCCCTGACAATTGTGAAGAATGAGGAATGAATGAACTAGCAAGCAGGTGGGTACAAGTAGGAAAACCTAGAAGTGTTGTACCCCATATTGTCTACCCCACTATAGCCTACACAGACTATAGCATAAAAGTTTGACACACCCTCATAGGCAAAGTGGGGGAGAACAAGAGGTCACAAGACCAGTCAAGCAAAGCAAGCTCAGGGTGGATCACAATGTCACCACACAGTCCGAGCACAAGAGCAAGGCCAAAAGGCCAGTTCACATGCAAGATCATATATAAAGGTAAACAAGCCAGTGCAGGTATAGTAAGATCACAGTACAAGCAAGGTCAAGAAGTGAGCAAGTGAGGCCAAGAAGGCACAAGACCTAGCATAGTACAGAAGCGCTGATGATCACCAGGCGGAAGTGCCATAGTGAAGATATCAGCAGTGTTGGCCTCAGAGGCAACATAAACAAGGCGCAGCTGACCACGCTGCTGCAGCTCACAAGCAAGGAAGTAGCGAAGAGCAATGTGTTTCGTTGTGTGCTCCCAACACAAGGCCAGCATGGCCTTGTTGTCTACGTACAGAACTGGAGGAGAACGAGGCGGCTCTCCTAGGTCAGTCAGCAGGTAGGTGAGCCAGCGTAGCTCCTGTGCAGCCATGGCCCCCGCGTAGATCTCAGCCTCACAACTGGAGCCGAGAACAGAAGACGAGCGGGTAGACCGCCACGAAACATAGCCGGAACAACGGCTGAAGGTGTAACCCTGTGACGACCGCTGCAGAGCCTGGTCGTCAGCCCAAGAAGCGTCTGCGTGACCTGTGAGGACCACTCGACGTCGCTCTCCAAGCACTAGCCCCATACCCGACGTACTGCACAAGTAGCGCAATACCCTCTTCGCTGCAGCCATGTGCTATGGTCGGTGTCTCCCAGGAGGAACATAGCGTGCCAAGATGCTAAGAGGGTATGCAAGGTCAGGTCGAGTGCAGATCATCAGGTACATGAGGCAGCTAACAAGCTCTGGGTACGGGCTGTCAAGATTTCTAGCAAGGCTTAGGAGCCATGGCTAGTGAGGTCGAGTGAGTTGAGTATCGAGCAAGTTGAAAAGGAGAAAAGGGTCGAGAGAATGAGGGTTTCACTATAGAAAGTTGTACAAGATATAGTGAAGGAAGAGGGTGCACCACCTAACATGAAAGCGATATAACTAGACTAGGTCTACACTACAAGCAGTTATAGTAAATGTATACAATTACATTTTGACACGGGCCACTCGGCTCTAAAGACTCATCCGAAGGCGGCCTGAGGGGAGGAGTACGCGAAGTCGTAGCACTGAAGGACCTGCAGCACCATGTGTGACTAAGTCAGGGTAATAGTGCGCTGTGCTCTGTCCCGGGTGATCTGCAAGCCAAGGTAGCTGCGCAGTTCACCCAGGTCTGTGCACGTGTGTCTCTTTTGCAGCTCGGAATTCACGTGGGCTAGTCCAGCAGTGTCAGCAGTGGCAAAGACCAAGTCGTCGACGTACATGAGGATGTAGAACGGCGGCAAAGAGGTGTCGGTGCGCAGAAACAGCGACGGGTCGGCTGTAGAAGGAGCAAACCCAAGAGCCGCAAGTGTAGTCCTCAGTGTGTCGTGCCACTCACGGGGCGACTGGCGGAGACCGTAGACTGGCCGCCGGAGGCTCCACTGGATACCAGGAGGAAACGAACCAGTGAAGCCAGGTGGGCGACGCAGCCAGATCTCCTCGTGCAGGCTGCCCTGAAGGAAACCTGTACTGAAGTCAAGAGAGTGGAGCTCGTAGTCGCGCTGAGCGGCTATGTGCAGCAGTACCCGAAGAGTGGTCATCTTCGGGGTGGGAGAGAAGGTCTGAAAGTAGTCAACTCCCTGCCGCTGACTGAAGCCTCGAGCCACGTACCGCGCCTTGAAGACAGGCGGAGAACCCGGCGCCCGCTTCACCCTGAAAATCCACATGCCACTGACGATGTTCGCCCCAGGTGGGGGAACCTCGTCGACGTAGGTGCTCTGGACTTCCAGGAAGCCATCTCTGTGTCCATGGCTGACTGCCACTGTGAGGAGTAGGGACCCTCGATCGCCTCAACGTACGATCGAGGAGTCAGGATGTCTGGTGCATCCGGGTCTCCCTCAGGGGCAGTCACCGTGGACACGAGATGAGGCAAAGAAGTAGCAAAACACTGGAAATCCTCTTGCCTGTCCTCAAGGACGTCCGTGCTAAGAGCACACTCACCCCCGACGGACGGAGGACAGACAGACTCAGACTCAGCAACAAGACTAGCAGCGTAGTCTAGACGACAGCGAGCAGCAAAGTCGACAGGCTCAGCAACTAAGGCACACGCAGCAGTGGACTCAAAGGAAGGGTCAGTGACGACAGTAGCAAGGAGACGCGTGACAGTAGGACTGGCGGCACGAAGAGAGTCAGACTCCGGGTCAGCAAGAACAAGAAGAGAGGACTCTGGAGGAGAAGGAAATGGGACACGTAGAGGAGTAGTGGAAGGACGCAGTGCCATCTGGTGTGTGCCGGGGACCGGAGGAGGACGCGGAGCACGACGACTAGTGCGAGCAGCACGAACAGGCGACGCAGGATGAGACGTAGGCTCACGACGCAAAGCGAGACCTCCAGTAGGACCAGTGTAGGGAGGAGCAGGTAAGGGGGAGGCACGTAACTGTGACTGCGACTCCACAGGCTGCAGACACTCTAAGGAAGGAGCAGGACCAGTAGAAGGCGGGAGACCAAGAACCTGCTTAAGGAGCGGAAGGAAGTACGGCCGCAGCCGCATAGTGCCTCCAGAAACTGCAGGGACAACACCAGTACCCCCAGCGGCAGCACCAGCACCAGCAGTACCTCCACCTCCAACAGCGCCAACTCCAGCACCCTCAGAAGCACCAGCGCCAGTAGAACCACCAGCGCCAACACCCCCAGCAGCTCCAGCTCCAGCAGGACCAGCAGCTCCAGTACCGCCAGCAGCTCCAGTACCGCCAGCAGCTCCAGTAGTACCTCTAGCAGGACCTCTAGCAGCAGCAGAGTCAACAGCTACCTCGATAGGCTCGACTGCGTCTACCTGGGACACACCTGACGGGGCAGGACACTGAGGGGGGAGGGGGTCTACTGGGGGAGGACCTGGCGCAAGGAAGAGCGGCGGCGGGGGGAGGGGCGTAGTGCGGTAGGGGAAGAGACGGTAGTAAGGCACCGACTCGTCAAAGGTGACGTCCTGTGAGGACAGAACACGGCGCGAGGTGGGGTGGTAAAACTGCCAACCAGGCGCGTCAGGGGGGAAGCCAAGGAAGACGCAGGGAACAGCACGGGGGGAAAGCTTGTCCGCAGACAAGTCGCGGACAAACGCCCGAGAGCCCCAGACCCGAAACGCAGACGCATCGCCAACCTTCCCCGTCCACCGCAAGGTGGGGGAGCTCTCTGGCAAGGAGACGCGGGGCTGGAGGTTGAGCTGATGCGCTGCGTACTGAACCGCAAACGACCACAGAAAATGGGGGGCAGCCGCATGGATCATGGACGTACGAGCGACGTCCATGACCATGCCAATGCGGCGCTCAGCAATCCCATTTTGCTGTGGAGAGGCCGGAAGCGTGAAGGTCTGGCGGATGCCCTGTGCACGACAGAAGGCTCCCAGACGGGCAGAGGAAAACTCCCCGCCTCTGTCAGAATGCAGACGCAGAATAGGAAAGTCCGAGCCGAAACTCTCTCTGAGCTAGAGACGAGCTGCGCGGATCCAGTCGATCAACACCTCAGTGACGTCACCCTTGCTGCGCAAGGGGAAGACTGTGGTGTAACGCGAGTAGTCCTCAACCACCAGCAGGAATTAACGCTCGTGCCCCTGGCCACGGACGCGGGCGGGGCCCCACACGTCCATGTGAAGAGTCTGCAGCGGAGCCTCTGTCGGAGGAAACGCGGAGGAGTGAGGGGCGGCGCGCTGTCGCCCCTCGACGTAGGGGACGCAAGTAGGGGTAGGCCCTGGAGGTAGGGGAGGGAGAGACCGAGGGAGACCAGAGACAAGGACACGGGATGCCATGCCTCGGAGACGAGGCAGGGAGGGGTGACCAAGGCGGCGGTGCCAAAGGAGAGTCTGGTGGGACACGAGACGACACGAGCAGGGAGCAGACTCAAGACCAGACCTGGACGCTGCAGCAAACACCTGACTCGACGCAGCTACCTGACCAGACTCAGCAACTGAAGGAGACTCAGTAGTCAGTGTGTACAGGCTCGACCCCGGTTGACGGGTAAACGTGGCCAAGTGTCAGCCCTTCCGAGCGTCCGTGCAGTGGGTCACCCGCTGACTCGCAGGAGTGAACTTGTCAACCCCCCCATCCTGTAGATCAGCACCACTCACCAAGTTCGTAGAGAATGAGGGGAGGTAGAGACCTGACAGGGTGCCAGAGGGGGCTGCCGGACACGGTAAGACAGTGGAGAAGCTAGCAAGGACAGGACCCCCAGAGGGGTCCGCCAGGGAGACCGCAACCGGCCGACTAAGCGGCGTAAGCGTGGTGCGGTCTCGAAAGAAGGAGCGATAAGCACCCGAGCCAAGGGTAAAGGTGTGTAAGGCCTGAGCCGAAGTGGTACCTGAGAGAGCAGACTCACCAGCACCTAGGGCAGCAGACGCACTAGCACCTAGAGCAGCACCCTCACCACCACCTAGAGCAGCAGCCTCAATGCCCGGGTCAGGCGGAACACACACGTAAAAGTCACCCTCATCACTAGTAGACACAGCATACATGGCAGCAGGAATGGCATCATATTCAAGATCAAATATAGCAACCCCAGCCCTAGACAGAACGTCCCAGCGAGGGATCTTAGTGGCGTCAGGGAATTGGTGACGCCACGGGTCCGTTAGGCGGCCTAAGCAGCGCTGGGTGGAGTGCGGGCCCCCGCACTGCTCACCAGCACGGTTGCCTGTACGGAGGACGTAGGTGCAGGGACCAGTACCCCCACCCCACTGACGCCCAGCGTACCACTCACGAAGCTGCTGAGGGGACGGGGTCTTACAACTGCGCTGCTGCTGATGGCGCTGACCACCACCGGACCCACTCCTCTGCGCAGAGCCGGGACCAGCTCCACTGCTGCCGCCGCCGCCTCTGCCACCTCCGCCGCCTCCGCCACCTCCGCCGCCTCCGCCACCTCCGCCGCCTCCGCCACCTCCGCCGCCTCCGCCACCTCCGCCGCCTCCGCCACCTCCGCCACCTCCGCTCCCTCCGCCACTGCCGCCGCCTCCACCGCCGCCACTGCTGCCACTGACACCTCCACCCCCGCCACCACTCCCACCACCAGCACCACCCCCTCCACTGCCTCCACCACCACCTCCACCGCCCCCTCCAGCCCCTCCAGCGCCCTTGCCCCCCTTGACCTTGCTGGTGCGGCGTCTCCCGCTAGGGGCAGACGCAGCGCCGCCCGACTCGAAACCAACGAGGTCGGCCGCAGCAGCCGAAGCAACAGAGTGCAAGAGGGGGGAAGGGGAACACCCCTCAAAGACGGGGGTGCGAGGGTCACCACGAGAGGCTCCTACAGCGACTATGCTCTTCTCTGCTGCTAGGAGGCGCTCCTCGAGGAGGTCAATAGTGAGTGTGGTGGGGCAAACTGAGAGGAAGTGGTCCCTGACTAAGCGAAGGGAGTCAGGGAGCCGGGTGACTATGTAGTAGAGGGTGATGTATATTGGGGGGGGGGGGGGTTCTTGGCACAGAATCAACAGGAAGCGCAGCGCGGTAGCGAGTGTCACTAGTGCGGAGGTGCGTAATGAGGTCAGCGACTGTGGGAAAGGCAGCAAGGTCAGGGAAGAGGTACGGTAGCATGAGGCGGCTCAGTGCAGCAGTGGCAGGGGAGGAGTAGCGTGCAACTACAGCGTTGTACAAGGTCTGAGCACTCTTGTACTAGCTAAAGTGCGCCCGCTCAGTGGTTGGTAAGTGGCGACTCACAGCAAGACGTGCAACAGCATCGCGTGTGGGCCACTGTGAGCGAATAGTGCTGTCAGCAGTAGCAGGCGGGGTAGGAGAGGCACCAGAGGTGAGATTGAACAGGGAAAGTCCGTCTGCCCTATCGCACTGTAGGAACAGCTGGAGGTCATCGACCCAGACCTCAAAGTCAACAGCACGACCCTCAGTATCAAAGGTAAGAACACTGGGGGTAGCCATGACTGCAGTGGCCTAACAGGAAGTGATCTCACTAGTCCAAGTAAGTAGGGTCGGGGCGTGCCTGTAGGAACAGTAGTGGCTCGACGGTAGGGCGGCTCGGCGGCTCGGCTGCTGGGCGGCTTGGCGGCTTGGCGGCTCGGCTGCTGGGCGGCTCGGCTGTCAGGCGGCTCGGCTGTCGGGCGGCTCGGCTGCTCGGTGGCTCGGCTGCTGGGCGGCTTGGCTGTCGGGCGGCTCGGCTGCTTGGCGGCTCGGTTGTCGGGCGGCTCGGTTGCTGGGCGGCTCAGCGGCTCTGCTGTTGGGCTGCTCTGTAGAGGCGGCGTTGGGGCCACTAGGGGCGGCGACGGGGCCGCGTAGGGTGGGGAGCGGCGACGGGGCCGCTAGAGGCGGCTTTGGGGCCATGTAGTGGCGGCGACGGGGCCGCGTAGGGGCGGCGACGGGGCCGCGTAGGGTGAGAGGCGGCGACGGGGCCGCTAGGGGCGGCGACGGGGCCGCGTAGGGTGAGAGGCAGCGACGGGGCCGCTAGGGGCGGCGACGGGGCCGTGTAGAGGCGGCGATGGGGCCGCGTAATGGCGGCGACGGGGCCGCGTAGGAAAGGGAGCGGCGACGGGGCCGCTAGGGGCGGTGACGGGGCCGCGTAGGGGCGGCGACAAGATCGCAGGGGGCCACTAAGGGCCTGGGAGGGCGGCGAAAAAGACGCGCCTCGGGCAGGAGCAACTGACGCTCCGGTCAGAGGGAAAATTTTAGTGGTGGGCCCAAGGAAGTGTTCCCACGAGGGAACCATCTCTATACCATGTGAAGAAACAAGAATGAATGAACTAGCACAAGGTTTTGTACAAATAGGAAACCCTTGGAAACTGTACCCCATAGCGTCTACCCCACTATAGCCTAGACGAGCTATATAATATGAGTTTGACAGCGGTCTGGTCCCTGGGGCGCCTTGACGGGCGACGGGAGAAGGCGGCGTGTTGGCCCCCGGGGCGCCTCGACGGGCGACGGGAGGGGGCGACGCGCGGGCCCCCGGGGCGCCTCGACAGGCGACGAAAGAGGGCGACGCGCGGGCCCCTGGGGCGCCACGACGGGCGACAGGAGGGGGCGACGCGCGGGGCCCTGGGGCGCCACGACGGGCGACGGGAGGGGGGCAACGCGCGGGCCCCCATGGCGCCGCGGCGGGCGATGGGAGGGGGGGCGACGCGCAGGCCCCCAGGGCGCCACGACGGGCGACAGGAGGGGACAGCGCGCGGGCCCACGGGGCGCCACGACGGGCGACGAAACCGCCGCGTGCTCCCGTGGCGCGCAGCGGGCAGGAAACCGCCACGTGCCCTGAGCACGTGGCAGGCAGAAAACTGCCACGCGCGCCACGCGCACAGGGTGCGCGGCAGGAAGAAAACGTCGCGCGCCCGGGGCGTGCGATAGGCAGGACATCAGCGGAAGCATAGGGTCGGCCCACCCACAGGATCGACCAGGGAGGGTCAACCTGCTCTGATAGCATGTCAAGAATCAGTGGCAGAAAGTTAGAACAGGAAAGAGGGGTTTGGACTAGCAGCAAGAGGATACATATAGGAAACCCTAAATTGGGCAGTACTCACTATAGAGTACCCCACTGGCAGGCTAGACAAATACAGCATTCTGACAACTAAAACTGCTCGTTTTCATACGGATTGCAAGGCACAGCGCCGCACCTATTCGTGCTCACACGGATTGTGATGCCCAGCCGCGAGCCTACTCGCGGGCAAATGGATTCCAAGGCCCAGCGTCTCAGAGACACGATCATGCATACGGAATGCATGGACAGTGCTGTTGCTCGTCAAAACGGCGACTAAGGCACAGCGTTGCCCTTCCGCTGCCCCTCCCCACTTCCCATTTTCCCTATCACTGCCGATTTCCCCTATCTCTACTGCTGCCCCTCCCCATTTCCTCGATACACAGTCACTCCCTATTTCCCTTTCCCTAAATTCCTCCCCATTTCCCCGTTTCCCAATCACTCCTTGTTTTCCCATCCCTCTGTCCCTCTCCAATAGCTCATTTCTCGGTCACTCCCCATTTCCATTTCCCAGTGTCCCACCCAATTTCGGCATCCTTCCGTCACTGACGTTTCCCCATCCCTCTGTCCCACCCCAGTTCCTTTTCGAAGTCACTCATAATTCCCCTTTCCTATGTCCCTCCCCATTTCTCTGTTTTCCCACCCTGTTTTCCCATTTCCCCATTTCCCAGTCACTCTCCATTTCCCCTATTCACAATCACTCCCTAAGTTTCCTTCCCTCAATCCTTCCCCATTTCCCCATTTCCCCATCTCGTTGTCCCTCCCGAGTTCCTCTTTTCCCTGCCACTCACCATTTTCACTTCCCTATGTCCCTCCCCATTTCGGCTTCGCTCTGTCACTCCCCATTTCCCCATCCCTCAGTCCCTCTCCAGTTCCTCTTTTCCCTGTCACTCCTCATATCCCCTTCCCTAAGTCCCTCCCCATTTTCCCGTTTCCTAGTCACTCCCTGAGGAGATAACTTTAAAAACGGGCTAGACTACGGGTTAGGTATGGAATGGGAGTGTTCTCTGCGTTCCTTAGTCGTTTCCTTGTGCACACACTGCTTGCTAGTTCACGGGGAGATTCGGCAAGAGCTTCACTAAGGAAAGTTGACAACAATGGTTAGCCACAGCATTGGCAACACAGACTACATCAGAGCTAGCAAGGCTGCTGGTCGACCTCCAGCGCAGCACGGTCAGCCGTGATCCAGCGCAACAGAGCTCGCACCGCTCCAGCATTGCAGCGTAGTGGCTCGCCAACATTGCAAGTCCACAGTGTGCCAGCACTGCACCAAGTCGGCTGCACAGCATTGCACCCGCAGGACAGCGGTGCACCTGCTTTGCAGGTGCGTGCAGCTGGTTGGTGCTCCATGCCTTGTCAAGTGCACTGCACAGACGCCTGGCAAAGTATGCGGCAACGACTCCGCCTGCCAGCCACGTCGACCTCAGAATACCATTTCCGAGGTCAGCCTTGCAGAAACCACCCCGGCGACCTTCGCATACGTCGCCCGGGTATCCCGGTCGACCGGGCAACCACGCTTGGTCGGTTGCCGGCTACACAAGCCCGTAGTCCGCAAGCTCGGTGGCCTCCAACTCAACGCCCTGCTATCTGACACCCAGCTACTCGGCGTCCTACTACTCTATGCCCTCCAGCTCTACGTCCCCAAGATCCCCTGTCCAGGTCAACGTCGGCGCCCCCCCACTTCGTCGACCACCAGGCAGGCCGGCCGCTGGCTCTCCGTCGTCGGCGGCATAGGCAGTGGTCGTGTGCAAGTCGGCCAACCCGTCGACCTGCACGCCGAACTCGGCATTGCCCACTGCAGCTGCTCGGCTGCACTCCTCGTGCACCCTGGCTATGTAGTCGGCTCCACCCAAGCGAGGACGGGGCCAACAACAACTCTCGTTGACACGATCTGTCCCTTGCCATGTCCTACTTCCCTTTGTCACTCCCCATCTATGTCCCTCCCTATTTCACTTCCCTCTATCCCTTCCCATTTCACTTCCATCTGTCCCTCCCCAATTCACTTCCTTCTGTCCCTGCCCATTTCACTTCTCTCCGTCCCTCCCCATTTCATTTCGTACCGTCCCTCCCTATTTCACTTTTCTCTGTCGCTCCCCATCTCACTTCCTTCTGACCCTCCCCATTTCACTTTCTTCAGTCCTTCCCCATTTCACTTCCTTCTGTCCCTCCGTATATCTCGTACAATGCCTTCCTCCCCACATTTCCATTTCCCAGTCACTCCCCATTTCCCCTTCTCACTGTCCCTCCCCAGTTCCCCATTCTTCTATCCCTCCCCATTTACCATCCCTTAATCGCTTTCAACGGGTAGTGAAACACAGTGAGGGACGACTCAGGAGGCTGTGGAAGGGATATGAGGAGATGGAATACAAGAGCGAAGAACAAGGTGAAACAGCCCGTCCGCACGGTAACGGGACCGACGGGGCTCTGGAGACACAGCACGACCGAGGGGAGAACGACGAGTCCACGGGGACAAGGAAAGGGACTTGACAGGGGGAATAGGAGGGGACGGTAGGAGACCACGAACCAAGCGTGCAGGTTCTGAGTTGGGCAAGTCATGCTGTCGCTGTTGCTCTGCCTCCTCTGGCGTCTGCTGAGACGGGACCTGCCCTTGCTGCTGCTCCTGTGACTCCTTCTCTGCCCTCTCCTGCTGCGGCTCTGCGACCAAGACTCCTACACTACCCTCTCCTTCTGTGGCCGTGACTCCTCTACTCTCCTGCTGCGGGTGTAATTGCACCTACTGCTACGGGCAGGACTCCTTCTCTACCCTATACTGCTGTCACTAAAATTGCACCTGGTGCTGTAGTCGTAACTCCTCCTCTACTCTCTCATGCTGTAGCTGTGGCTCCTCCTCTACCCTCTCCTGACGCTGCAACTGAGACTGCTCCTGCTGTTGCTGCTGCTGCTGCTGTCGTGCCCTCTCAAACCGCTCCCACTCCTCCCTCTCCAGCCGGAAGAGACGCTGCTCACGGGTTAGGAAACGTACGGTGTGCGGTGTAGGCACCACAATGCCAGTGCCTCCGGCTCAAGTACCCCTAGAACCAGCACCTCCACCACCAACACCTCCAGTGCCTCCCGCAGGAACAACCCCAGGCTCTGCAGTAACCGACCGCAAATTAGAAAGAGAAGGGAACTGCGAGACGAACGAGAAGCCAGGGGGTGACGCGGGGCGAGGCCACCGAGTCGAGGCTGCCGTGTCCTCCACGAGAGTGACCTCCACGCCTACACCCCCTGCACCCCCAGAGCCAACACCACTAGCTCCAGCAGCCCCAGTACTCCCACCCTCCGCAACTGCACCTCCCACAACCCCAGTCACGGCAGTAACTGGACGCTGCGGGGCGGACGACTGCGGAGTGATGTGTGACACACCTGACAAGGCAGGATGGGAAGGGGGGGGGGGGGGGGGGGGGGGGGGGGCTACCGGGGCGACTGGGTGGGGCTCAAGGGTGAGGAACAGCGGGGGGGAAGACATCAGTACCTCGGTGGGGGCGACTCCTACAGTAACAGACAGACTCGTCGAACGTGACGTCCTGAGAAGCAAAGAACTGGTAGGGGTGCAAAGGGAAGCCAAGAAAGACGCAAGAACGAGTGCGCGGAAACAACTTGTTCACACCAAGGGCACGAATGTGGTCAGAGAACCCCAGACGCGGAAGTCAGCTGCTACGCCTGGAGAACCTGTCCAAAGGGAGACCGGCGTCACCCGTGGCCATGCATCACTAAGCCACAGGTTCATCTGATGCGCGGCATAGCGGACTACCTAAGGCAACAGGTATGGGAAACGACGGGTGACCTTGACGGTGGTGCCAGAGGACCGACAGGTGGGTGAGTGACCGACAGTCGCAGGAAACAGCAGCTACCTGACCTGACCCAGTGTGTAACAAGTACAGACCAGAGCCTGGCTCCCTGTGAAAAGTGACCAGTGGCGCCCTAGTAGCAACATCTGTGCAGGAGGCAACAGGCTCGTCCAGAGGGAAAATGGTGACAACTCCAAGGTCGTGGAAGTGACTTAGACCTACCAAGTTCCTAGAGAACGAGGGGTTGTAGTAACCGGTGAGAAACCTAGAGGGAGTCGTCGGACACGGGAGAGTGGTGGTGCAATGGGCAACTACAGGTCCCACCAAGGGGGCAGCCAAGGCGACAGTGACTGGAATGTGCAGTGGTGTGAGGTCGGTGCGGTCGCTAAATTAAGAGCTGGATTCTCCAGAGTCTAGGGTGAAGGAAAGCTGTGCAGTCGGTGAGGTCGCACCCGAGCTAGCGACAAAGGCTTGCATTAGACTAGTAGTAGCTGCAGCTCTCACACAAAGAACCTCTGAGGTGCGTGTATTGGAAACTACACACGCACCAAGACTATAAACACGAGTCTCAATAGCAGCAGCAGCTCCTACGTACTGGTGTATGTACTAGCCGGGTCCGACAGGGCCCCGCGGTGGAGGATGTCACTGGCACTGCTGCTGAACCTGCAGCTGCTACTGCTGTTACTGCAGTAGCCACTGCTGCTCCCGCGGTCACTACTGCTGCTGCTGCAGCCACTGGTGCTACGGCCACTGCTGCTGCTGCGGCCACCGGTGTTGTTCCCAGTTCTGCTGCTGCGGCCACTTCTTCTGCTGCCGTTGTCGACACGTCAACATGGCACGTTAGTACGGGGGTAGGGGCCAATCGATGCGGCAGTACTAGTGGTAGGACGGCCTTAGCTGGTGCTGGCGTGACTAAAAGTGGACTAAGCTGCTGCTGTTTCTGCTGAATCCAGCCTATGCTACTGCTGGTTCTGGTGGGGGCAGTCTAAGCTGCTGCCGGTGCGATGGGGGCAGCCTATGCTGCTGCTGGTTCTACTGGGGGCAGCCTATGCTACTACTGGTGCGTTGGGGGCAGCTTATGTTGCTGCTGGTGCGCTGGGTGCAGCCTATGCTGCTGCTGGTGCGCTGGGGGCAGCCTATGCTACTGCTAGTGCTACTAGTGGCTATCTAGGCTTCTGCTTGTGCGCTTGCGGCAGTAGAGGCTGCTGCAGGTGCTAATGGTGGCAGTCTAGGTTGCTGTTAATGCAGTATAAGCTGCCGCTGGTGCTACTGGTGGCAGTCTAGGCTGTTGCTAGGGCATTGGCGGCAATGGAGGTTGCTGCAGGTGCTACTGGTGGCAGTTTATGATGTTGCCAGTGCGTTGGCGGCAGTGGAAGTTACTGCTGGTGCTACCGGTGGCAGTATATGCTGCTGCTAGTGCGCTGGCGGTAGTGGAATTTGCTGCTGGTGCTACTAGTGTCAGCCTAAGCTGCTGCTGGTACTACCTATGGCAGTCTAGGCTGCTGCTAGTGCGCTGGGAGCAGTGTAAGCTGTTGTTGGTGCTACTGGTGGCAGTCTAGGCTGCTGCTCGTGTGCTGGAGGCAGTGGAAGCTGCTGCTGGTGCGGTTGAGGGCGGTTGAAAGGGGTGAAGTACGATTAAGGCGGCTGTTAGGGTTAAGCGACCGTTAGGGTTAAGTTTGGGCGGGCGGGACGGGTGGTAATGGGCGGCAACGGGCAGCTAAGGGGTGGGGCGGTCGTTTCTGGGTGGTCACGTTTTGGCCGCGGGGCCAGCTAAGTGCAGGCCACAGGGCCAGCTAGGCGCATGCCACGGGGCTGTCGAGCAAGGGCCTTAGGGCCTCCTACTGACGAGCCGGTGACCTGCTAACGCGTGGGCCGTGAGGCCTGCGTTTTACGGTCGTGCGCGAGAAAAAAACGGACGGGGGGGGGGGGGGGGGTCGAATGGGCGACGGCGGGAAAAACGCGACGGGCTACGTGCGACGGGCGACGGGTGACGCACTACGATGAGCGCGTTATGACGAGGCGCGCATTAGTACGAGGCACGCGCTAGTGATTTCGGTGGGCCCTTAACTATCGAGAGTGAAAAACTCTAGGGTAAACTCTAGTTAGGGTGAACCTTGATCCATACCATGTTATAAAATGAGAATGAATGACCAAAGAAAGAACAAACAAGCAAGATATAGAAAACCTAACCCTAGGGAAAAGAAAGTTTACCAACTAGAAGTTATAACAAATATAGCTTGACACTGTCCGCTGAAATGCTGCCTCCAAGCCCAATAGACTACACTCCACAGGGCATGCCTCATCACCGTACAACACTCTCCATCTCCTCTCTCTTCCCTTTCCTCCTCCGCCCTCCCCTTATCCCCTTCTGTTGCATTTGCCCCCCTCTTTTCTGCTCCTCCCGCGGGTGACAACCGGAGCCTCTGTCGGCTCATTGAATAACGCAACAGCAATTGCGGCTGCGTCTTCCTAGAGACTCTATGCTGGCGCTTTTGGCGGCTCCGGTCTCACGCTTGCGTGCGGCGGAGCGCCTATTCAGAGGCTAAACGAGATTATGCGGGGAGGCTGACCGCAACCCTCTGCTCTCGGGGTCATGCGAGGGACACGAAGATCGGAGGACACGGGGGAGGGGGGAGGGGGGGGGGGGGCTGGGGGGGGGGGGGGGGGGGGGGCTGGAACGACTGCATGGGGGAGTACAGAATGTCTCAGTGGGGACGATGTGAGATGGGTCGATGATGTCGCACGTTTTCAACCCTACAACAAGTACAATTATCGAAAGTTTCCAAGCTCATCTAAAGAGTCTCAGCTGCCAGAAACATCCCAAAACCATCCCGCAGGAGACTTTTGGGACACTTTTCACCACCTTCCCCGAAGAGTCTTGCGGGAACAACTGGGGTACAGTTTAAAGAGTCCCAAAACTGTCCAGCAAGACTCTTCGACAAGGTCCCGAAAGTGTTTTGAAGGGCCGATTTTGGACATTAGTGTCCAATGACAAACCAATCACACACGTGTGAGGTTAGATCTTTACTGGTTCTGGTTATGGTGCACATACAGGTTGGCTTTAAGTCGTATGTACAATTCGCTTGCTATAGGTTTTGTTTGTTGCAAATCATATACAATAATAATGTATACAGAATGTAGGGCAGCCAACAATAAAAATTAAGACATGACATCCCAAATCTGAATAGGTCACAGTAGATAACGACAGCTTGATTAACAAACTCTACTATGTGGCACCTTCAATATACAGCGAATTCTGCAACTGACACTTCAAACGATTAGCTAATAGGAACATGGAAAATGAGAAATATGTATCTCGTTAGAAAACAAGACAGTGAATGTACTAACAGTGTAGCTGGTTACGGCATTTCAATCCAGCATCATAAAGAAAAAAAATGTCATACAGTTTAAGCGCTTAGCTGCAACTACAAACACCAACAAAAACGAAAGCATGATAGGTTTCCTGATTAGTTAAGATATAAATGTTACGTGCTGGAAATGTCAGGTCGCACTCAAAGCCTACCCGTATTTGATAAATCCGTAACAGAAGAATGTCGGTATTATTTCTAACCGTAAGTGGCGTGAATATTACGGCGAGTGCTAAGATACGAGTAGTGTCTGTCAGAATCCCAACCACTAGACCATTGGGATAAAATTGCTTGTTTCAGTAGCGGGTCAGTGCGCCCATAACCCCCCAGGCGAACGCGCCTGTAACCCTCTCCACGATTTATCGGGCATCCACAGAGCAGAACTACTGAAACCCCCCCACACTGGGAGGCCCAGGACTAAGCACAGCGGCACCGGCCTACATGTGCATACACCGAGAATCGAACCCAAGACCGCTCTGATACCATGTCAGAATCCCAACCACTAGACCATTGGGATAAAAGGGCTTGTTTCAGTAGCGGGTCAGTGCGCCCATAACCCCCTAGGCGAACGCGCATGTAACCCTCACCACGATCAATCGGGCATCCACAGTGCACATCTACTGACACCCCCCCACACTCGGAGGCCCAGGACTAAGCACAGCGGCACCGGCCTACATGTGCATACACCGAGAATCGAACCCGAGACCGCTCTGATACCATGTCAGAATCCCAACCACTAGACCATTGGGATAAAAGGGCTTGTTTCAGTAGCGGGTCAGTGCGCCCATAACCCCCCAGGCAACGCGCCTGTAACCCTCTCCAGGATCAATCGGGCATCCACAGTGCAGATCTACTGACAGTGTCTGCTTGTTCACTAGCTTTGCCTAATCGACAAAGGAGGTGCTATACCCAGGCTAAATAAGAAGGCAGGTCGAGCACATTTGGTGGGAGGGCTAGAGGGTGGGAAGGGTGTGTTTCAGATGAGTCTTGCAATTTCTCATGTTTCTGGTGTTGACTTAGTTTAAGTGTGAGTATTTTCGTCGCATGTGGCAGATGTTGCATTAGTAACCGTTTTGTCATCACCCATCAAATCAGGGCGCGTAACCATTTTGCATTTTACGATTTTGATAGACAGTCCACTTAAAACGAAGTGGACGGTCCACTTATCGAGAACGGGATCGTCCGACTGATTTTTTTGCAACTTCGGACTGTCCGAAGACAGTTGTGACAGTTTTTTCCTGATGTACAGTTTCGCGATCGCTATACAAGCGTTACGCAATTCTCTCAAGCTCGCAGATGTCGTTATTGAATCGTTTTTTTTTTTATGGGTTGTCTCTGGTTGGTCAATATCAATTCGTCAAGTAGCCTCGTACGTTTTTGTTGGTGGACGAGGTGACTTGACAATTTTTTGCGTCGCCCTCCAATCGTGTGCAAGGATTGTCGGACAATCCGTTTGGGATTCGGACTGTCCATGGTTCAGATTTCGTACCGTTGAAAGTAGGAAAAAGTGTCACTACAGTCTGTTTTGTTGGGGATGTCTGAGAAAGTTAGAACGAGAATGAAATGACTAAGTGAAAGTTGGGTACAAATACAACCCTAGAAAGCTGTACCCCATATGTGCTACCCCACTATAGCCTACAACAGCTATGTCATATAAATCTGACACACCCCCATATGCAAAGTGGGGGAGAACAAGGGGTCACAAGACCAGTCAAGCAAAGCAAAGTAAAGCTCAGGGTGGATCACAAAGTCACCACACAGTCCGAGCACAAGGTCAAGGCCACAAGGCCAGTTCACATGCAGGAGTACACATATATATATATAAGGCTAAACAAGCAAGAGCAGGTATATATATATATATATATATATATATATATATATATATGTAAGAGTACAAGCAAGGTCAAGGGGTGAGCAAGTGAGGCAAGACAGGGACAAGACCCAGCTGAGTGCAGAAGCGCTGATGATCACAAGGCGGAAGTGCCTTGGTGAAAACATCAGCAGTGTTGGCCTCAGAGGCCACGTACGCAAGCCGCAACTGACCACGCTGCTGTAGCTCACGAGCAAGGAAGTAGCGAAGAGCAATGTGCTTTGTTCTGTGCTCCAGTCTCTGCTCTCGACACAAGGCCAGCATGGCCTTGTTGTATACGTATAGGACTGGAGGAGAACGAGGCGGCTCTCCAAGGTCGGTCAGCAGGTAGGTGAGCCAGCGAAGCTCTGAGAAGAGTTGAACGAGAATGAAATGACTAAGTGAAAGCTGGGTACAGATACAACCCTAGAAAGTTGTACCCCATATGTGCTACCCCACTATAGCCTACAACAGCTATGCCATATAAATCTGACACACCCCCATAGGCAAAGTGGGGGAGAACAAGGGGTCACAAGACCAGTCAAGCAAAGCAAAGCAAAGCAAAGCAAGCTCAGGGTGGATCACAAAGTCACCACACAGTCCGAGCACAAAGTCAAGGCCACAAGGCCAGTTCACATGCAGGAGTGCACATATATATATAACACTAAACAAGCAAGAGCAGGTATATATATACGCAAGAGTACAAGTAAGATCAAGAGGTGAGCAAGTGAGGTAGGACAGGTACAAGTCCCAGCTGAATACAGAAGCGCTGATGATCACAAGGCGGAAGTGCCTTGGTGAAAACATCAGCAGTGTTGGCCTCAGAGGCCACGTACGCAAGTCGCAACTGACCACGCTGCTGCAGCTCACGAGCAAGAAAGTAGCGGAGAGCAATGTGATTCGTTCTGTGCTCCAGGCGCTGCTCTCGACACAAGGCCAGCATGGCCTTGTTGTCTATGTACAGCACTAGAGGAGAACGAGGCAGCTCTCCAAGGTCAGTCAGCAGGTAGGTGAGCCAGCGAAGCTCCTGAGCAGCCATGGCCCCGGCGTAGATCTCAGCCTCACAACTAGAGCCGAGAACAGAAGACGAGCGAGTAGCCCGCCACGAAACAGAGCCCGAACCAAGACTGAAGGTGTAACCTTGTGACGACCGCTGAGTAGCCTGGTCGTCAGCCCAAGAAGCGTCAGCATGCCCAGTGAGGACCACTGGACTCCGCCCTCCAAGCACTAGCCCCATGCCCGACGTACTGCACAAGTAGCGCAACACCCTCTTCGCTGCAGCCATGTGCTCTGGTCGGTGTCTCCTAGGAGCAACATAGCGTGCAAGAATGCTAAGAGGGTATGCAAGGTCAGGTCGTGTGCAGGTCATCAGGTACATGAGGCAGCCAACAAGCTCTGGGTACAGGCCACTTGACTCTACAGACTCATCCGAAGGCAGAGCTGAGAGCGAGTGGCGAGTAGACAGAGGAGTGGCCTGAGGCGAGGAGTACGTGAAGCCGAAGCGCTGAAGGACCTGCTGCACCATGTGTGACTGAGTCAAGGTAATGGTGCAGCGTGCTCTGTCCCGAGTGATCTGCAAGCCAAGGTAGCTGCGCAGTTCACCCAGGTCTGTGCACGTGTGTCTCTTCTGCAGCTCGGACTTCACGTAGGCGAGTCCAGTAGTGTCCGCTGTGGCAAAGACCAAGTCGTCGCATACACGAGGATGTAGAACGGCGGCAGAGAAGTGTCGGTGCGCACAAAAAACGACGGGACAGCAGTAGAGGGAGCAAACCCAAGAGCCGCAAGCGTAGTCCTCAGTGTGTCGTGCCACTCACGCGGTGCCTGGCGGAGACCGTAGACTGGCCGTCGGAGGCTCGACTGGGTGCCAGGAGGAAAAGTCCCAGTGAAGCCAGGTGGACGGCGCAGCCAGATCTCCTCGTGCAGGCTACCCTGCAAGAAAGCTGTGCTGAAGTCAAGAGACTGGAGCTCGTAGTCGCGCTGAGCGGCTATGTGCAGCAGCACCCGAAGAGTGGTCATCTTCGGGGTGGGAGAGAAGGTCTGAAAGTAGTCAACTCCCTGCCGCTGACTGAAGCCACGAGCGACGTACCGCGCCTTGAAGACAGGTGGAGAGCCCGGCGGCCGCTTCACCCTGAAGATCCACATGCCACTGACGATGTTCGCCCCAGGAGGGGGAACCGCGTCAACGTAGGTGCCTGTGGACTTCCAGGAAGCCATCTCTGCATCCATAGCTGCCTGCCACTGAGAGGAGTAGGGACCCTCTACGGCCTCCGCGTAAGAGCGCGGAGTCGGGATGTCTAGTGCATCCGGGTCTCCCTTAGGGGCAAGTAGTACGGACGCGAGATGAGGTGAAGCAGCAGCCAGACACTGGAACTCCTCCTGCCTGTCCTCAAGGACGTCCGTGCCAAGAGCACACTCACCCCCGACGGACGGAGGACAGACAGACGCAGACTCAGCAACAAGACTGGCAGCGTAGTCTAGACGATAGCGAGCAGCAAAGTCAACGAGCTCAGCAACAAGCGCAGACGCAGCAGTGGACTCAAAAGAGGGGTCAGTGACGACAGTAGCAAGGAGACGCGTGACAGTAGGACTGGCAGCACGAAGAGAGTCCGACTATGGGTCGGCAAGTGCAGGAAGAGAGGACCCAGGAGGGGAAGGCAAAGGGGCACGCAGAGGAGCAGTGGACGGACGCAGAGACATCCGGTGCGTGCCAGGGACAGGAGGAGGACGCTGACGCGAACCGCGACCACTAGCGCGAGCAGCACGAACAGGCGACGCGGGACGAGACGCAGGCTCATGACGCTCAGCAAGACCTCCAGTAGGACCAGTGTAAGGAGAGGGAGCAGGAAGTGGGGAGGCGGGCTCTAACTGTGACAGTGACTGGACAGGCGGTGGACACTCTACAGGAGGAGAAAGACCAAGAACCTGCTGCAGGAGCGGAACGAAGTACGGCCGAGGCCGCGTGGCAACTCCAGACACAGCAGGGACAGCACCAGCACCCTCAGCGGCAGCACCAGCGCCAACAGAACCTCCAGCTGCAGGACCTCGAGCAGCACCAGCAGCACCCGCAGCAGGACCATCGCCAGGAAGGACAGCAGCAGTCTCAGCACCAACACCCTCAGCAGCTCCAGCTCCAGGTGGACCCGAAGGCCCAGGAGCTCCGGGACCGGCGGCACAAGTACCCTCAGCGGCCGAAGAAGCTCCAGCTCCAGCAGTATGCCTCCAGCGCCGGGCAAACCACTCGCGCAGCTCCTGTGGAGAGAGTGGCTCCCGCCGAGACGAAGCACCCGGAGAACCTCCAGGCCCCGCACCGCCAGACGCCACAAAGGGAGGTCTAGTGGCCGCAGGCTCCGCAACTCCAGGCTCAGCAGCACCCCCTGGCTCGGCAGCTCCTGACGTAGCACCCCCAGGCTCAGCACCACCAGTCGCAGCACCCACAGGCTCAGCACCCCCAGACTCAGCACCCCCAGGCTCAGCACCCCCAGGCTCAGCACCCCCAGTCGCAGTACCCCCAGGCTCAGCACCCCCAGGCTCAGCGCCCCCGCACGCAGCACCCCCAGAGTCAGCACCCCCAGGCTCAGCACCCGCAGCAGTACCAGAGTCACCAGCAACCTCGACCGGCTCGACTGCGTCTACCTGGGACACACCTGAAGGGGCAGGACCCTGAGGGGGAAGGGGGTCTACCAGGGGGGGACGTGGCACAAGGAAGTGCGGTGGCGGGGGGAGGGAAGGAGTGCGGTGGGGGAAGAGGCGGTAGAAGGGGACTGACTCGTCGAACGTGACGTCCTGGGAGGACTGAACACGACGAGAGGAGGGGTGGTAGAACTGCCACCCTGGGGCGTCAGGGGGGAAGCCTAGGAAGACACAGGGAGCAGCACGAGGGGACAGCTTGTCCGCAGACAAGTCGCGGACAAACGCCCGAGATCCCCAGACACGGAACGCAGACGCATCGCCGACCTTCCCCGTCCACAGCAGAGCTGGGGAGGTCTCCGGCCGGGAGACCCTGGGGTGAAGGTTGATCTGATGCGCCGCGTACCGAACCGCAAACGGCCACAGAAAATGGGGGGCAGCCGCATGCATCATGGACGTACGAGCGACGTCCATGACCATGCCAATGCGGCGCTCAGCAATCCCATTTTGCTGTGGAGAGTCCGGAAGCGTAAAGGTCTGGCGGATGCCTCGTGCACGACAGTAGGCTCGCAGAAGGCCAGAGGAGAACTCTCCACCTCGATCAGAGTGCAGACGCAGAACAGGAAAGTCCGAGCCGAAGCTCCTCCTGAGCTGGAGACGAGCTGCGCGGATCCAGTCGATCAACACCTCAGTGACATCACCCTTGCTGCGCAAGGGGAAGAATGTGGTGTAACGCGAGTAGTCGTCAACCACCCGCAGGAAGTAGCGATCGTGACCCTGTCCAAGGACGCGGGCCGGGCCCCACACGTCCATGTGAAGCGTCTGCAGCGGGGCCTCTGTCGAGAGAAACTGAGAGGAGTGAGGGGCAGCCCGGAGCGGCACCTCGACACAGGGGACACAGGAAGGACCAGGCCCTGGAGGAAGGGGAGGGAGGGACCGGGGAAGACCAGAGACAAGGACACAGGAAGCCATGCCTCGGAGACGAGGCAGGGAGGGGTGACCAAGACGGTGGTGCCACAGGAGAGTCTCGTGAGACAGGAGGCGACATGAGCAGGGGGCAGACTCAGGACCAGATCTGGACGCAGCAGCAAACACCTGACCCGACGCAGCTACCTGGCCAGACGCAGGGACAGGAGGAGACTCAGTGGTCAGGGTGTAGAGACTCGACCCCGGCCGACGCGAAAACGTGGCCAGGTGTCGGCCTGTGCGTGCGTCCGAGCAGTGGGTCACCCGCTGACTCGCAGGAGTAAACTGGTGAACCCCCGCATCCTGCAGGTCAGCACCACTCACCAAGTTCGTCGAGAACGAGGGGAGGTACAGACCAGACAGGGTGCCCGAGGGGGCAGCCGGACACGGGAGGACAGTGGAGAAGTGAGAGAGGACAGGACCCCCAGAGGGGTCAGCCAGGGAGACTGCAACCGGCCGACCAAGCGGCGTGAGTGTGGTGCGGTCTCGAAAGAAGGAGCGAGAAGCCCCTGAGTCAAGTGTGAAGGTGAGGGAGGCCGAAGCCGACGCGGTACCTGAGAGCGCAGCCTCACTAGTACCTGAGAGCGTAGACGCACGGGCACCTAGAGCAGCAGCCTCACAAGCACCTAGCGCAGCAGTACCAATGCCCGGGTCGGGCGGGAAACACCGGTAACAGTCACCCTCATCACTAATAGTCACAGCATACGTGGCAGCAAGGATAGCATCAAAGTCAAGATCGAAGATAGCTACGCCAGCCCTAGACAGCTCTCCCCAGCGGGGAATCTCACTAGCCTCGGGGAACTGCTGACGCCAAGCGTCCGTCAGGCGGCCAAAGCAGCGCTGGGTGGGGTGGGCACCCCCACACTGCTCACCCGCGCGGTCGCCGGAACGAAGGACGTAGGTGCACGGACCAAAACCCCCACCACGCTGACGCTGCGTGTACCACTCACGGAGCTGCTGAGGCGGGAGGATGTCCCGAGAACGCTGCTGCTGCTGCTGCTGCTGGCGCTGACCACCACCAGAGCCGCTCCGCTGCCGGGCACCACCCCGACCTGCTCCACCCCCTCCGCCACCGCCGCCTCCACCTCCGCCACCACCGCCGCCTCCGCTCCCACCACTGCCGCCGCCACCGCCTCCGCCTCCGCTGCCGCCACCACCACCACCACCCCCGCCACCACTACCACCGCCACCCCCACTCCCTCCGCCGCCTCCACCGCCACCTCCACCGCCCCCGCCAGCTCCACCCGCGCCCTTGCCCCCCTTGCCCTTGCCAGGTCGGCGTCTCCCGCTAGGGGCAGACGCCACGCCGACCGACTCAAGACCAAGCAGGTCGGCAGCAGCAGCAGAGGCAACAGAGGGCAGCAGGGGGGAAGGAGAACACCCCTCAAAGATGGGGGTGCGAGGGTCACCCCGAGAGGCTCCTACAGTGACGATGCTCTTCTCCGCCGCCAGGAGGGCCTTCTCGAGGAGGTCAACAGTGAGAGTGGTGGGACAGACTGAGAGAAAGTGGTCCCTGACTACGCGAAGGGAGTCAGGGAGGCGTGTGAATATGTAATAGAGAGTGATGTACATGGGGGGAGGGTTCTTGGTGCAGAACTCAGCAGGAAGCGCAGCGCGGTAGCGAGTGTCACTAGTGCGAAGGTGCGTAATGAGGTCAGTGACTGTGGGAAAGGCAGCAAGGTCAGGAAAGAGGTACGGTATCATGAGGCGGCTCAGTGCAGCAGTGGCAGGGGAAGAGTAGCGCGCAACTACAGCGTCGTACAAGGTCTGAGCACTCTTGTACTGACTAAAGTGCGCGCGCTCAGTGGTAGGCAGGTGGCGACGCACAGCAAGACGTGCTGCAGAATCGCGGGTGGCCCACTGAGAGCGAACAGTGGGGTCAGTGTCACAGGATCGAATTCTCAATCGAAACTTGTCACTAAAACTGAATACAAGGCCTATTTATACTCGGAAAGTACAAGGATAAACGAGATAAAACGAACCTTCGGGAACACACCCTTCCCGATACTACAATCACAAGTGCGCATAAGCACGCAAGTCTATTGGCACTTGGGATTACGCCCAGATTACACCGTATACACCACTGTCGGCGCTGTCGGTGCTGTATAATAGGTATGTCGGTGGGAAAAGTAGGAAATAAGAGAAATAAATAGAAGGCTCTAGAAAATAGAATAGTAGGCCGATTGAGATGAGATAAAGACCAAAATAAAGAGGAGAAAAGGGAGAATGGGATAACGGAAAAATATAATAGTGAGAAAATATTATAACGGGGACGTCCTCTCACACTTCCCCCCCTCAAAGCTGGGTGGTAGAAGTAACACCCTGCTTGACAAGGTAGTTCTGTAGAGGACGGCGGGCGTTATCCATGTTGTGTTCAGGTACCCAGGTATCCTCGGAAGGATCATAGCCTTTCCAACGAATCAAGAGCTCCAAGGTGCCGCTACGTCGTCGTCGGTGCGCCAGAACGGCTTCGACTTCGTACTCGGGTTCCCCATGAACGATCACTGGCAGTGGCGGCGGCGGCTGGCGACCTTTGAAGACCGTGTTTGGGTCCCGATAGGGCTTGAGAAGTTGAACATGGAAGGCATTGTGAATCCTCCAGGTAGCTGGTAAACGCAAGCGGAAGGTTACTGGAGTGACCTGCGCCTCGACGAGAAAAGGTCCGCAGAAGCGATGTCGGAGCTTAGACGGAAGATGGCTAATGTCGAGATTGCGTGTATCCAGAAGCACCTGATCGCCAATCTGGATGGAATGATCGTTGCGACTCCGATCAGCGAGCTTCTTTTGTTGCTGCTGGATAGTCAGAAGACGTTTATGCGTGCGCTCCCACAATTGGTGCATAGTGGAAATGAAGTCATGTGCGGGTTGCACCGTGGCGGGTACTGTTGGTTTCTGAGGCGTGAGTGGGTTGCGACCGTAACAGAGGAAAAAAGGAGTTTGCCCTGTTGCGGCGTGCGTGGCGTTGTTATACGCAAACTCGAGAACCGGCAGATGTGCATCCCATTTAGAGATATCGTCCTTACACGCTGCTCGCAGAAGCTGTTCGACAATCTGGTTGAGGCGCTCTGTCTGACCATCCGTTTGGGGATGATAGGCTGATGACATGGCGAGTTTGGTCCCCATGAGCGACATGAGCTCCTTCCAGAATTTACTCGTGAATTTCGGGTCTCTGTCGGAGATCAGCGTGGTTGGAATGCCATGTTGCGAGATGACGTAGCGGAAGAATATTTGCGCTGTCTCCTCGGTGCGAGCCGTTGTGTGTGTCAGAATGAAGTGTCCCATTTTGGAGAATTTGTCGATGACGACTAGAATGGCGTCGTAACCAGCTTTGGTAGGTGGTAACCCGGTGATGAAGTCGAGGCTAACCACTTGCCAAGGCTGTTCAGGGACTGGAAGAGGCTGTAGTAATCCTGCTTTCTTCTGTTTGCTGCTCTTCATCCGTTGGCATGTGTCGCACGAGGTGACGAATTTTTGTACGTCATCTGCCATGTGGGGCCAATAATAATGCTTCGCAATACCGGCAAGCGTCTTGTTACTACCGAAGTGGCCCGCGTAGAGAACATCATGATATTCTTCGAGCAGTAACTGGCGTAAGGGAGGGTAATTAGGTACCCATATTTTTGTGGAGCCCTTGCGGTATGCGATGTCTTGATCCCAATGTAGAAGATGGCGCTCTTCTGCTACAGAGACTTCGGGGTCGATGGTGTATCCATGCGTGAAGAGTCCCTTCAAAAGTGGGTTCATGCCATCGATTTGTAAGGCGACAACGTGTGCAGGGCGACTCAGTGCGTCTGCCTTGTTCTTGTGCCCCGGCTTATACACGATGTCGTAATGGAAGTGGGTTTCGAGAAAGTCAATCCACCGGACCTGCCGCCTGGAGAGTGTTGGTTGGGTCTTCAGGTACTTGAGGCTGCAGTGGTCGGTGTAGACAGTCGTTTTTCTTCCTTCGAGATAACACCTCCATGCCTTAAATGCGTTGACGATGGCGAGGGCCTCTTTGTCATGGATGGGGTAATTGAGTTCTGCCCCGTGAAGTTTTTTACTGAGGTATGCAATGGGTTGCAGTCCCTTCCCTTGATCCTGCATGAGTACTGCGCCCACTGCTTGATCGCTAGCATCGGCCTCGATGACATAGTCAAGTTCAGTGTCTGGCAGGATAAGAACAGGTGCGGACGTGAGTGCGGTTTTAAGTTGTTCCACGGCTTCCTGGTGCTTCGCCTCCCATTGATATGGTGTATTCTTCTTCAACAGGTTCGTTAATGGTGCGGCAATCTTGGCGTAGTTCGGTACGAACCGGTTGTAGTAGTTGGCGAATCCAAGGAACTGTTGTAACTCCTTCACGTTCTCAGGGGTCTTCCACGTTCGCACTGCTTCGATCTTCTTAGGATCCACGTGAACTCCTTGAGCGCTCACCATATGTCCAAGGAACTAGACTTTTTTCAACGCAAACTCGCTCTTGGATAATTTCACGTAGAAGCGTTCTCGTCGAAGAATTTCAAACACCCGTCGTAGATGCTCAACGTGCTGCTTCATATCTTTCGAGTAGATCAGGATATCGTCCAAATATACCACCACGCACTCGTCCAGAAGGGGCCGAAGGATGTGGTTCATTTCTGCCTGAAATGTGGCTGGTGCGTTAGTGAGTCCGAATGGCATCACGAGATACTCGTATGACCCGTACCGAGTTCGAAAAGCGGTTTTGTGGATAGAGTTGTCCGCCATACGAATTTGCCAGTATCCCGATCTGAGGTCGAGCTTGGAGAATACCGTAGCACCGCGAAGTTGATCGAGTAAGTCGTCGATCCGTGGTATCGGGTATTTATTTTTTACAGTCTGCTTGTTCAAGGCTCGGTAGTCGATGCACATTCGCAGACTTCCGTCTGGCTTCGGAGTGAAGAGAACTGGAGCTCCGTACGGCGAAGTCGAAGGTCGAATCAGCCCTTTCTCCAGGAGATACTCTATTTGTTTTTTCATATCGGCAAGCTCTGTCGGGCTCAGCCGGTATGGTGCTCGCAATGTTGGCTTGGACCCCGGCTCTTCTACGATCTCGTGTTGATGTGTCCGGTATGGCGGTAGTTGATCAGGTAAATCGTCGGGGAGAACGTCCTGGAACTCTTCAAGAATTTTCTTGACTGCTGGAGGAAGTTCCTGGGTCTGCTTCTCTCCGTTGTCTGCCTCGTTGACTATCGCCATGAATCCCGCCGTGGTCCGTTTGACGTCCTTTTCAAAGCGTGCGAGTGTCTCGACTGTAATATTTCCCGTGTCGTCCCATTTGGGAAGGCTGATTTTCCTCCCGTTGTTGTTGATGTTGGCCGTCTGGTTAACCCAGTTGATCTCGGGGTTGAACTTTTTAAGAAAGTCTCTCCCGAAGATTATGTTCAGTCCTTTGATATTTGTGACGGGGAGAGCAGGCTTCCATCGAAGGGGTCCAATCTGGAGTAGCAACCGTGTTTCCCCGTAGATAGGTAGCTTACTGCCATCCACCATCGTTGCAGAGAAGCTTGAGGACTTGATGTCACTTCCGAGTCGATCGATTGCCTTTTTGTCATAGACGCTGTGCGACGCCCCGCTGTCCACGAGTGCTTGGAGGCGCTGTCCGTTGCTGATCACCTCGAGCAGGAGTGGTGAGCGTTGCTCGGAGTACCCAAAAATAGTCTCATTAATAGGATCATAGGGTACATCCCAATATTCAGTACACACCGTGGTTCCACTGCTTTCTTCTGGACAACTAGCTGGCCTGGGCTGCGTGGAGAAAGGCTCTTCTCCAACGCCAGGAGTAGAGGTAGTAACCGTACAAGTTGACCCTGAGGGGGTGGATCCGGTCGACGCCTGCGATCCACTGGATGCATCCTTGAGGGGTTTTCGGAGTTTCTGCAGCTTCTTTTGAACTCCCAGCTGCCTCTTCAGCTGCTTCAGCTCCATAGACTTCTTCCCTGGGGAGTGGAGAGTCGTCTTGGGCTGGTTCCGGGAGAGGACGTTGACGCCGTGAAAAGGTCTACTCCTTTCCACACTCCTTAATTTTTTCCCCAGCTCCGTAGGCACCGGTACCACTTCTTTAATTGTCTGCTTCCTCTGGAGTTCTTCCCGGAATTTGTTTATGGCTCCGGACCCGCGAAAATCGCCAGTCTTCATTAAAGCATCTTTGAAAGATAACTTTAACGAATTCTGTTTTTTTCCGGGGTCGAATTGGAGAGTTCCCGTCTTGGTCGAGTCTGTTTTCGCGGAGGTTTTCTTTTCCTCGGCGAATTCCTCTGACAAATTTCGGTCAAGGGGCTTGGGATTTCGCCCTTGATTCTCCAAATCTCGCGCCCAATGCTGTCCTTCAATTTCGATTCGGTCCAGATTGCGCTGACGCTTTCGGATCTGTTTTTTCTCGCCAGCACGATCCGCAATCACTGGCGAGATCCGTTTTTTGACTTTTTGTCTTTAGTTTCGCCACTCCCACGAGCTCGGAATGCCGTACGTGTTGATTTCATGTGAAAACAGTCGACAATGCGATGTCCGTTTCCGCCGCAAAATTCGCAAAGTGTTTTGTTTTTTGCAGGACGTGAACTCGCGTCGAATTTGTCGACTTCCATGGGGTCGGCGAACGTGGTTGAAGCCGAGCGATCCCCTTGTCGTGATCCGACGACGTGGGGTCGTCGTGTCCCGGAGTTGACCAAGTCAAAACGCTCCGCGGCCGATACGATTTCGCTGTAGCTGCTGCAATTCGCTGCTGCAACCTGGCGCCGAATGTCGGTTTTCAGCCCCGCGATGTAGGACTGAATTTTTTCGCCCTCGGTAATGTCGGGAATGCGATTATAAAATTCCTCCATCCGCTGCGTGTATTGCGCGACACTCCCGTATTGCCTATGGTGATGTAATTTTTCGCGCGCAATATAAGTGGAATTAATCGGCTCAAAACGTTTGAGAAGGTCTGCCCGGAACTGCTGCCACGTGGCTTCGCCCTGGAAAATGCTACTGTTGCTTCCGAGCCACTCGAGAGCTGGACCGCGCATCAACGTTGTCGCGAGACG
The DNA here is from genome assembly GCA_948144175.1 of Closterium sp. NIES-65. NCBI lineage: Eukaryota > Viridiplantae > Streptophyta > Zygnematophyceae > Desmidiales > Closteriaceae > Closterium > Closterium sp. NIES-65. The sequence continues at coordinate 666,407 of CANXME010001608.1, forward strand.
AATTTTCTCGCCGTCGTACTCCGTCGTCGTCCATCCGATCGCCGCGAAATAAATTTCCATCGTCGCGAGCCACCGCCTGACGTCGGATTTTCGATCGCTAGGGTCGAACGATTCCGGCGAGCGAAGTTTCAGGAACCTCGAACTGACGCTGCGACTGCTGCGAAGTCGTCGAAGCAGGAATGTTCATGGTTGAGAGGAGCCGCGTAACGCGCTGCAGTTCGTTTCGCATCTGCTCGTTCTCCAATCGCGACCGTTTAGTCGTCGCTCGCATCTCCGCTTCCATCTTGGCGATTTGCGCGAAGAGCTGCTGCGTAACGTCGTTGGTCGCCGGCGAACCCATCCTGTTCAAAAACCACGCGAGGGGGTTAATTCGAAAAGCGCGGAACTGGTACTTACCAGAAATCGGCGTCGAATTGGTCGCCCCCGGCGGTTTTTCGAGGCGATTTTTTCCGCGACCGCTGCTTAGCCGAGAGTTGTCGAGTGAGAACGGCTCTGATTACCAAGTGTCACAGGATCGAATTCTCAATCGAAACTTGTCACTAAAACTGAATACAAGGCCTATTTATACTCGGAAAGTACAAGGATAAACGAGATAAAACGAACCTTCGGGAACACACCCTTCCCGATACTACAATCACAAGTGCGCATAAGCACGCAAGTCTATTGGCACTTGGGATTACGCCCATATTACACCGTATACACCACTGTCGGCGCTGTCGGTGCTGTATAATAGGTATGTCGGTGGGAAAAGTAGGAAATAAGAGAAATAAATAGAAGGCTCTAGAAAATAGAATAGTAGGCCGATTGAGATGAGATAAAGACCAAAATAAAGAGGAGAAAAGGGAGAATGGGATAACGGAAAAAATATAATAGTGAGAAAATATTATAACGGGGACGTCCTCTCACAGTCAGCATCAGCAGCAGGGGCAGGAGAGGCGCCAGAGGTGAGGTCAAAGAGAGAAAGACCGTCCGCCCTATCGCACTGTAAAAGCAGCTGCAGGTCGTCGACCCAGACCTCAAAGTCAATGGCTCGACCCTCAGCGTCAAAAGTGAGGACACTAGGGGTAGCCATGACGACGATAGACTAGCAGTGCAAGTAGTAGGGGAAGGGCACGCAGTGACAGTGGGGCTGTGCTCACCGGACAGGGCAGGTCGGGCGGCTCGGCAGTAGGGCGGCTCGGCTGCTGGGCGGCTCGGCGGCTGGGCGGCTCGGCGGCTCGGCTGGTGGGCGGCTCGGCTGCACAGCGGCTCGGCTGCTGGGCGGCTCGGCTGCACGGCGGCTCGGCTGGTGGGCGGCCAGGCGGCTCAGCACCTGAGCGGCTCGGCTCCTCCGGTACTCGACGGCGCGGCGATCGGCTGCTCGGGTGCACGCTGCAGGGTGGTGCGGCGGTCGGCGGCTCGGGTGGCGCGGCAGGAGAGGAGAGCGGCAGGGCCGCAGCAGACGGGCGGCGGGGCCCCAGGTGCAGGGCGGCGGGGCCGCAGCAGAAGGGCGGCGGGGCCAGTAGAGTCGGGCGGCGGGGCCGCGAAGTGGGGCGGCGGGGCCGCAAAGTGGGGCGGCGGGGCCGCTAAAGCAGGGCGGCGGGACCGCTAAGGAAGGGCGGCGGGGCCGCTAAAGCAGGGCGGCGGGGCCGCGAAAAGAAGGGCGGCGGGGCCGCTAAAGCAGGGCGGCGGGGCCGCGAGGTGTAGGGCGGCGGGGCCGCTAAAGCAGGGCGGCGGGGCCGCGAAGTGTAGGGCGGCGGGGCCGCTAAAGCAGGGCGGCGGGGCCGCGAAGTGTAGGGCGGCGGGGCCGCGAAGTGTAGGGCGGCGGGGCCGCGAGAGCAGGGCGGCGAGGCCGCTAAAGCAGGGCGGCGGGGCCGCGAAGTGTAGGGCGGCTGGGGCCGCGAAAGCAGGGCGGCGGGGCCGCGAGAGCAGGGCGGCGGGGCCGCTAAAGCAGGGCGGCGGGGCCGCGAAGTGTAGGGCGGCTGGGGCCGCGAAAGCAGGGCGGCAGGGCCGCGAGAGCAGGGCGGCGGGGCCGCTAAAGCAGGGCGGCGGGGCCGCGAAGTGTAGGGCGGCTGGGGCCACGAAAGCAGGGCGGCGGAGCCGCGAGAGCAGGGTGGCAGGGCCGCTAAAGCAGGGCGGCGAGGCCGCGAATCAGGGGCGGCGGGGCCGCGACAGTAGGGCAGCAGAGCCGCTAGGGGAGGGAAGGCCGCTAGGGCGGCTCGTCGAGTTAATAGCCCGAGGCGCGACTCGGGATGAGTGCGCTTCGGGCAGTAAAAAAAAAATTCGAAGTGGTGGGCCCTAGGCGCAGTTCCCACAGGGGAACCTGCTCGATACCATGAGAAGAGTTGAACGAGAATGAAATGACTAAGTGAAAGTTGGGTACAGATACAACCCTAGAAAGCTGTACCCCATATGTGCTACCCCACTATAGCCTACAACAGCTATGCCATATAAATCTGACAAGCTCCTGTGCAGCCATGGCCCTGGCGTAGATCTCAGCCTCACAACTGGAGCCGAGAACAGAAGACGAGCGAGTAGCCCACCACGAAACAGAGCCGGAACCAAGGCTGAAGGTGTAACCCTGTCACGACCGCTTCGTAGCCTGGTCGTCAGCCCAAGAAGCGTCCGCGTGCCCAGTGAGGACCACTGGACTCCGCCCTCCAAGCACTAGCCCCATGCCCGACGTACTGCACAAGTAGCGCAACACCCTCTTCGCTGCAGCCATGTGCTCTGGTCGGTGTCTCCCAGGAGCAACATAGCGTGCCAAGATGCTAAGAGGGTATGCAAGGTTAGGTCGTGTGCAGGTCATCACGTACATGAGGCAGCCAACAAGCTCTGGGTACGGGCCACTCGACTCTACAGACTCATCCGAAGGCAGAGCTGAGAGCGAGTGGCGAGTAGACAGAGGAGTGGCCTGAGGCGAGGAGTACGTGAAGCCGAAGCGCTGAAGGACCTGCTGCACCATGTGTGACGGAGTCATAGTAATGGTGCGGCGTGCTCTGTCCTGGGTGATCTGCAAGCCAAGGTAGCTGCGCAGTTCACCCAGGTCTGAGCACGTGTGTCTCTTTTGCAGCTCGGACTTCACGTGGGCGAGTCCAGCAGTGTCAGCAGTGGCAAAGACCAAGTCGTCGACATACACGAGGATGTAGAACGGCGGCAAAGAGGTGTCGGTGCTCAAAAACAGCGACGGGTCGGCAGTGGAGGGAGCAAACCCAAGAGCCGCAAGCGTAGTCCTCAGTGTGTCGTGCCACTCACGCGGTGCCTGGCGGAGACCGTAGACTGGCCGTCGGAGGCTCCACTGGGTGCCAGGAGGAAAATTCCCAGTGAAGCCAGGTGGACGGCGCAGCCAGATCTCCTCGTGCAGGCTACCCTGCAAGAAAGCAGTGCTGAAGTCAAGGGAGTGAAGCTCGTAGTCACGCTGAGCGGCTATGTGCAGCAGAACCCGAAGAGTGGTCATCTTCGGGGTGGGAGAGAAGGTCTGAAAGTAGTCAACTCCCTGCCGCTGACTGAAGCCACGAGCCACGCACCGCGCCTTGAAGACAGGTGGAGAACCTGGCGGCCGCTTCACCCTGAAGATCCACATGCCACTGACGATGTTCACCCCAGGTGGGGGAACCGCGTCAAAGTAGGGGCCTGTGGAATTCCAGGAAGCCATCTCTGCATCCATAGCTGCCTGCCACTGAGAGGAGTAGGGACCCTCTACGGCCTCCGCGTAAGAGCGCGGAGTCGGGATGTCAAGTGCATCCGGGTCTCCCTCAGGGGTAAGCAGTACGGACACGAGATGGGGTGAAGCAGCAGCTAGACACTGGAACTCCTCCTGCCTGTCCTCAAGGACGTCCGTGCCAAGAGCACACTCACCCCCGACGGACGGAGGACACATAGACGCAGACTCAGCAACAAGACTAGCAGCGTAGTCTAGACGACAGCGAGCAGCAAAGTTGACGAGCTCAGAAACTAGGGCAGACGCAGCTGTGGACTCAAACGAGGGGTCAGTGACGACAGTAGCAAGGAGACGCGTGATAGTAGGACTGGCAGCACGAAGAGAGTCCGACTCCGGGTCGGCAAGCGCAGGAAGCGAGGACTCAGGAGGAGAAGGCAAAGGGACACGCAGAGGAGCAGTGGACGGACGCAGAGACATCCGGTGCGTGCCAGGGACAGGACGAGGACGCTGACGCGAACCGCGACCACTAGGGCGAGCAGCACGAACAGGCGACGCAGGACGAGACGCAGGCTCACGACGCTCAGTAAGACCTCCAGTAGGACCAGTGTAGGGAGAGGGAGCAGGCAGCGGGGAGGCAGGTGGTAACTGTGACTGTGACAGGACAGGCGGCGGACACTCTACAGGAGGAGGAGGACCAAGAACCTGCTGGAGGAGCGGAACGAAGTACGGCCGAGGCCGCGCGGGGACTCCAGACACAGCATGGACAGCACCAGCACCCTCAGCACCTCAAGCACCTCCAGCACCCTCAGCACCTCCGGCAGCACCAGCGCCAACAGCACCCGCAGCAGGACCGCCGCCAGGACTGACAGCAGTAGCCTCAGCGCCAACACCCTCAGCAGCCCCAACTCCAGTCGGACGAGCACCTCCGGGACCAGCGGCACCAGCACCCTCAGCGGCCGAAGAAGCTCCAGCTCCAGCAGTACGCCGTCAGCGCTGGGCAAACCACTCGCGCAACTCCTGTGGAAAGAGTGGCTCCTGCCGAGAAGAACCAGGAGAACCTCCAGGCCCAGCACCGCCAGACGCCACACGAGCAGGTCCAGTGGCCGCCAGCTCCGCACCCCCAAGCTCAGCAGCTCCACACACAGCACCCCCAGGCTCAGCAGCTCAAGACGCAGCACCCCCAGGCGAAAGACCCCCAGGCTCAGCACTCCTAGTCGTAGCACCCCTAGGCTCAGCACCCGCAGCAGTACCAGAGTCACCAGCAACCTCGACCGGCTCGACTGCGTCTACCTGGGACACACCTGAAGGGGCAGGACCCTGAGGGGGGAGGGGGTCTACCGGGGGAGGACCTGGCACAAGGAAGTGCGGGGGCGGGGGGAGGAAAGGAGTGCGGTAGGGGAAGAGACGGTAGTAGGGGACCGACTCGTCAAACGTGACGTCCTAGGAGGACAGAACACGACGAGAGGAGGGGTGGTAGAGCTGCCACCCTGGTGCGTTAGGGGGGAAGCCAAGGAAAACACAAGGAGCAGCACGAGGGGACAGCTTGTCCGCAGACAAGTTGCGGACAAACGCCCGAGATCCCCAGACACGGAACTCAGACGCATCGCCTACCTTCCCCGTCCACAGCAGAGCTGGGGAGGTCTCCGGCATGGAGACCCTGGGGTGAAGGTTGATCTGATGTGCCGCGTACCGAGCCGCAAACGGCCACAGAAAATGGGGGGCAGCCGCATGCATCATGGACGTACGAGCGACGTCCATGACCATGCCAATGCGGCGCTCAGCAATCCCATTTTGCTGTGGAGAGTCCGGAAGCGTAAAGGTCTGGCGGATGCCTCGCGCACGGCAGTAGGCTCGCAGAAGGCCAGAGGAGAACTCTCCGCCTCGATAAGAGTGCAGACACAGAACAAGAAAGTCCGAGCCGAAGCTCCGCCTGAGCTAGAGACGAGCTGCGCGGATCCAGTCGATCAACACCTCAGTGACATCACCCTTGCTGCGCAAGGGGAAGACTGTGGTGTAACACGAGTAGTCGTCAACCACCAGCAGAAAGTAGCGCTCGTGACCCTGTCCACGGACGCGGGCCGGGCCCCACACGTCCATGTGAAGTGTCTGCAGCGGGGCCTCTGTCGGGGGAAACTGAGAGGACTGAGGGGCAGCCCGGAGCGGCACCTCGACACAGGGGACACAGGAAGGACCAGGCCCTGGAGGAAGGGGAGGGAGGGACCGGGGAAGACCAGAGACAAGGACACGGGAAGCCATGCCTCGGAGACGAGGCAGGGAGGGGTGACCAAGACGGTGGTGCCACAGGAGAGTCTCGTGAGACAGGAGGCGACACGAGCAGGGGGCAGACTCAGGACCAGACCTGGACGCTGCAGCAAACACCTGACCCGACGCAGCTACCTGGCCAGACGTAGGGACAGGAGGAGACCCAGTGGTCAGGGTGTAGAGGCTCGACCCCGGCCGACGCGTAAACGTGGCCAGGTGCCGGCCTGTGCGAGCGTCCGAGCAGTGGGTCACCCGCTGACTCGCAGGAGTAAACTGGTGAACCCCCGCATCCTGCAGGTCAGCACCACTCACCAAGTTCGTAGAGAACCAGGGGAGGTAAAGACCAGACAAAGTGCCAGAAGGGGCAGCCGGACACGGGAGGACAGTGGAGAAGTGAGAGAGGACTAGACCCCTAGAGGGGTCTGCCAGGGAGACTGCAACCGGCCGACCAAGCGGCGTGAGTGTGGTGCGGTCTCGAAAGAAGGAGCGAGAAGCCCCGGAGTCAAGGGTGAAGGTGAGGGAGGCCGAAGCCGACGTGGTACCTGAGAGCGCAGCCTCACCAGTACCTGAGGGCGCAGACGCACTGGCACCTAGAGCAGCAGCCTCACTAGCACCTAGAGCAGCAGTACCAATGCCCGGGTCGAGCGGGAAACACCAGTAACAGTCACCCTCATCACAAATAGTCACAGCATACATGGCAGCAAGGATAGCATCAAAGTCAAGATCATAGATCGCGACACCTGCCCTAGACAGCTCTCCCCAGCGGGGGATCTCACTAGCCTCCGGGAACTGCTGACGCCAAGCGTCCGTCAGGCGGCCAAAGCAGCGCTGGGTGGGGTGGGCACCCCCACACTGCTCACCCGCGCGGTCGCCGGAGCGAAGGACGTAGGTGCACGGACCAAAACCCCCACCACGCTGACGCTGCGCGTACCACTCATGGAGCTGCTGAGGGGGGGGGGATGTCCCGAGAACGCTGCTGCTGCTGCTGGCGCTGACCACCACCAGAGCTGCTCCGCTGCGAAGCGCCACCCCGACCACCTCCACTTCCTCCACCACGGCCTCCTCCACCTCCGCCACCACCGCCGCCTTCGCTACCACCGCTACCGCCTCCGCCGCCTCCGCCTCCACTGCTGCCAGCGACACCTCCACCCCCGCCACCACTCCCACCGCCACCCCCACTCCCTCTGCCGCCTCCACCGCCACCTCCACCACCCCCGCTAGCTCCACCCGCGCCCTTGCCCCCCTTGCCCTTGCCAGAGCGGCGTCTCCCGCTAGGGGCAGACGCCGCACCGACCAACTCAAGACCAACGAGGTCGGCCGCAGCAGCAGAGGCGACAGAGTGCAAAAGGGGGGAAGGGGAACACCCCTCAAAGATGGGGGTGCGAGGGTCACCACGAGAGGCTCCTACAGCGACTATGCTCTTCTCTGCTGCTAGGAGGGCCTTCTCTAGGAGGTCAACAGTAAGAGTGGTGGGACAGACTGAGAGGAAGTGGTCCCTGACTACACGAAGAGAGTTAGGGAGCCGGGTGACTATGTAATAGAGAGTGATGTACATGGGGGGGGGGGTTCTTGGCGCAAAACTCAGCAGGAAGCGCAGCGCGGTAGCGAGTGTCACTAGTGCGGAGGTGCGTAATGAGGTCAGCGACTGTGGGAAAGGAAGCGAGGTCAGGGAAGAGGTACGGTAGCATGAGGCGGCTCAGTGCAGCAGTGGCAGGGGAAGAGTAGCGCGCAACTACAGCATCGTACAAGGTCTGAGCACTCTTGTACTGACTAAAGTGCGCGCGCTCAGTGGTAGGCAGGCGGTGACGCACAACAAGACGTGCAGCAGCATCGCGCGTGGCCCACTGGGAGCGAACAGTGGCGTCAGCGTCAGCAGCAGGGGCAGGAGAGGCGCCAGAGGTGAGGTCAAAGAGGGAGAGACCGTCTGCCCTATCGCACTGTAAGAAAAGCTGCAAGTCATCTACCCAGACCTCAAAGTCAATGGCCGGACCCTCAGCGTCAAAAGCGAGAACACTGGGGGTAGCCATCACAGCAGTAGACTAGCAGTATCAACTGTAGGACAGGGGCAGTGCAGTGACAGAAGTGCTGCTCTCACCAGACAGGGCGGTTCGCGCAGCTCAGCAGTACAGCAACACGGCAACACGGCGGCTCAGCAGCAACTGCGGCTCTGCGGCACCAGCGGCTCGGCTCCTCAGCGGCTCAGGCGGCTCGGGCGGCTCGGGCGGGTCGGGCGGCTCGGGCGGCTCGGGCGGCTCGGGCGGCTCGGGCGGTTCGGGCGGCTCGGGCGGAACGGGCGGCTCGGAGGTGTAGGGCGGCAGGGCCGCTGGGTAGATGGCAGGGCCGCAGTGAGAGGGGCGGCGGGGCCGCAGTGAAGGGCGGCGGGGCCGCAGTGAAGGGCGGCGGGGCCGGAATGTAGGCGGCGGGGCCGAAGTGAGAGGTGCGGCGGGGCCGGAACGAGAGGGGCGACGGGGCCGCAGCGAAGGGCGGCGGAGCCGCAAGGGAGTCGGCGCGGCCGCAGCGAGAGAGGCGGCGGGGCCGCAGCAAAGGGCGGCGGGGCCGTAGCGAAGGGCGTCGGGGCCGCAGCGAAGGGCGGCAGGGCCGGGACAGGGCGGTGCCGAGGCCGTAGGGCTAGGGCGACGGGGCCGTAGGGCTAGGCGACGGGGCCGCTAGGGAGATGGGGCCGCTAGGGCGATGGGGCCGCTAGGGCGTTGGGGGCCGCTAGGGCGGCTCGACGAAGTGCGAGAGAGGAGCGCGACTCGGGCGGAGCGCGCTCCGGGCAGGAAAAAAAAAGTTCGATGTGGTGGGCCCTCGGAACAGTTCCCACGAGGGAACCTACTCGATACCATGAGAAAGTTAGAACGAGAATGAAATGACTAAGTGAAAGTTGGGTACAAATACAACCCTAGAAAGCTGTACCCCATATGTGCTACCCCACTATAGCCTACAACAGCTATGTCATGTAAATCTGACAATGTCGCCAACACCTTAGCGAACATACTTACGACATTGTGCGAAGTTTGTTACGATTTCGCCACCCGGCTGGTCCACGGTTCGAATCGTCGGGTGCAAAATGGTTACGCGCCCTTAGACGTGCGTGGGTGAGTAGAGGTATTTTTCGCCGATGTCCCACAAATGCTCTCGCCAACCACCCAAGCGACCAAGTGGACCCTGATTCACTTTTTCGCCTCTCTTGCACTTCCAACGGGCACCTATGTTGTGATGCATAAACCCTGGCCATCCAGAAGCACACCTTCTCTCACTTCACCAGTTTCAACCTGGACCCAGCTATATGTCACAATGAACAAGAGTGATTGCACTAGGAAAGAGTTGGGTACATGTAGGAAACCCTAAACTTACTGTACCCCATAGTAACTACCCCACTACAGCCTAAACAAACTGTAGTAGACATAACATTTAACACACCCCCATAGGCAAAGTGGGGGAGAGCAAGGGGTCACACGACCATTCAAGAAAGGCAAATCAAACTCAGGGTGGATCACAACGTCACCACACACTCTGAGCACAAGCAAAGGGCCACAAGGCCAGTCCACATGCAGAGGCATATATGCAACACAAACAGCACAGTGATCTCTACCTAGCAAAGCAAGCATGCAGGTATATATATATGTAAATAGATCACAGTACAAGCAAAACCTACAGCAAGTGAGGAAAAGTGGGCACAAGCCCTAGCATAGTGCATAAATGCTGATGATCACCAGACTGAAGTGCCTTGGTGAATATATCAGCAGTGTTGGCCCGAGTGGCCACGTAACGCAGACGAAGCTGACCACGCTGCTGCAACTGTCGAGCCATGAAGTAACGCAGAGCGATGTGCTTCGTTCTGTGCTCCAGTCTGTGCTCCTCACACAAGGCAATGGTAGCCTTGTTGTTGACGTACAGCACTGGAGGAGAACGAGGCCGCTCTCCCAAGTCAGTAAGCAAGTAGGTGAGCCAGCGTAACTCCTGTGCACTAATGGCTGTGGCGTAGATCTCAGCCTCACAACTGGAGCTGAGAACTGAAGACGAACGTGTAGAACGCCAAGAAACTGAACCAGAGCCAAGGCTGAAGGTGTAACCCTCTGACGACCACTGCGTAGCCGGGTCGTCAACCCAAGAAGCGTCTCAGTGCCCAGTGAGGACAACTAAGCTCCTCCCTCCAAGCAAGAGTCCCATGCCTGATGTACTGCACAAGTAGCGCAGTACCCTCTTAGCAGCATCCATTGTGCACCTTTCGGTGCCAACCAGGAGCCACGTAGCGAGCCAGAAGGCCAAGAGGGTACGCGAGGTCAGGACGAGTGCAAGTCATCAGGTATATGAGACAGCCAACTAGCTCTAGGTACGGACCACTCGGCTCTACGGATTCGTCCGAAGGTGGAGCTGAGAGCGAGTGACCTGTAGCCAGAGGAGTGGCCTGTGCCGAGGACCAGGTGAAGCCGAAGCGCTGAAGGACCTGCTGCACCATGTGTGACTGAGTCAGTGTGATGGTGCGGCGTGCTCTGTCCCGAGTGATCTGCAAGCCAAGGTAGCTACGCAGTTCACCCAGGTCTATGCACGTGTGTCTCTTCTGCAGCTCCGACTTCACGTGGGCGAGAGCCTCAATGCCAGCAGTGGCAAAGACCAAGTCGTCGACGTACACGAGGATGTAGAACGGCGGCAGCGAAGTGTCGGTGCGCAGAAACAGCGACGGGTTAGCAGTAGAAGGCGCGAACCCAAGAGTCGCAAGTGTAGTCCTCAGAGTGTTGTGCCACTCACGTGGCGCCTAGCGAAGACGATAGACCAGCCGCCGGAGGCTCCACTGGGTACCAGGAGGGAACGACTCAGTGAAGCCAGGAGGGCAGCGCAGCCAGATCTCCTCGTGCAGGCTGCCCTACAAGAAAGCTGTGCTGAAGTCAAGAGAGTGAAGCTCGTAGTCACGCTGAGCGGCAACGTGCAGTAGCACCCGAAGAGTGGTCATCTTCGGGGTGGGGGAGAAGGTCTGGAAGAAGTCTACTCCCTCTCGCTGATTGAAGCCTCGAGCAACGTAACGAGCCTTGAAGACAGGTGGAGAACCTGGCGGCCGCTTCACCCAGAAAATCCACATGCCACTGACGATGTTCGCCCCGCGAGGGGGAACCTCGTCGACGTAAGTGCCAGTGGACTTCCAGGATGCCATCTCTGCGTCCATGGCTAACTGCCACTGAGAGGAGTACTCACCCGCGATCGCCTCAGCGTAAGAGCGCGGGGTCGGGATGTTTGGTGCATCCGGGTCTCCTCAGGTGCAATCAGCATGGACACGAGATGAGGTACAGCGGCGACAAAGCACTCAAACTCCTCCTGCCTGTCCTCAAGGACGTCCGTGCCAAGAGCACACTCAGCCCTGACGGACGGAGGACAGACAGACTCAGACTCAGCAACAAGACCCGCAGCGTAGTCTAGACGACAGTGAGCAGCAAAGTCGACAAGCTCAGCAACTAAGGCAGACGAAGCAGCTGACTCAAAGAAAGGGTCAGTGACAGCAGTGGCTAGGAGACGCGTGACAGTAGGACTAGCAGCACGAAGAGATTCAGACTCCGGGTCAGCAAGGGTAGGAAGAGAGGACGCAGGAGGAGAAGGCAGCGGGACACGCTGTGGAGCAGTGGAAGGATGAAGCGCCACCTGGTGAGTGCCTGGGACAGCAGGAGGACGCTGATGCGGGACACGACGACCTGTGCGAGCAGCACGAACAGGTGACGCAGACTGAGACTGAGGCGACACAGGACGAGACTCAGGCTCACGATGCTCCGTAAGACCGCCTGTCAGACCAGTGTAGGGTGGCGAGGGCCTGCAGGGGCGGCGCGCAGTGGAGGAGAAGCTGCGCGCGGGCGGCGTGGTCATGCAGGGGCAGCGCGCCGACCTGATGGGCCTGCAGGGGCGGTTCTCGGGCCTGACGGGCCTGCAGAGGCGGCTCAGGGTCCTGACAGGCCTGCAGAGGCGGCTCGGGGGCCTGACGGACCTGCAGGGGCGGCTCGAGGGCCCTACTAGCTTGCAGGGGCGGCGCACTGTCCTAGGGCAGCAGGAGGCAGCGCGAGGGCTACAGGACGGCGCGCAGGCAGAACGAAGGGTGGGGCGCGCGAGGGCACTCTAGCAGAGAAAAAAGGGGGGGGGGGGGGGGGGGGGTGCACGAGGGCGCACGAGCAGAGAAAGGCGCACGAGGGCGCACGTAAGGTAGAGCGCACGAGGGCTCTTTTAGCGGAATAGTGGGCCCGTAGGAGTAAGCGGTCCTAGGTGGCAACCTAGGCTCGTGATACCATGTCAGAATGAACAAGAGTGATTGCACTAGGAAAGAGTTGGGTACAAGTAGGAAACCCTAAACTTATTGTACCCCATAGTAACTGTCGAAAATAGTTGAACGAGGATGAGTTAAGGTTAAACTAGGGCCTAGGCTTAGGAGCCTAGGCCCGAGATTAGATGTCGAGCGGGTTTTGCCTAGGGTGAGGTTCGAGTGAGTTGGAAGAGGAGTTGGGAGAATGGGATTTCACTATAGATTTCGAAGTACATATAGCAAAGGAAACAAATGAAGAGGTGCACCACCTACAAATTTAATAACTACACTACAGCTAGAACTACATGCAGTTATAATAAACATACTACCCCACTACAGCCTAAACAAACTGTAGTAGACATAACATTTGACACTATAATACAGGGTCATCATTTTGCCCGCTTGCTTTAAAGTCCGAGTACAGCATGGTTATTTTCAAGTTCAAGATTCTTGAACTTGAAACCGTCAAAAACAGGGTTACCCAACTTTGTTTGACGGGACTCTCGCGACTCTGGGGCAACGCCAAGCGACACTCTCTCCTCATTGGCTTTTGAGCACAATCGCAAAACAGAACCGAACGTCGCTCAGGTTGGCCCGCTGTTTGGCTCTCACATATCTTGAACACCTAGTAGTACTCATGACCAGCCTAGTCCCTCAAGTAAGTAGGAAGCCAATGCGGCGTCAGCTAGTTCCCTTGACCCCGTGTTTTACGCCAACTCACGTCACTCATGCTGTCTCGCCAATAGTTGGGCAGCACAAGCATAGTGTCGCTATCGATATTTACATACGTTTTCGCGTTACTCACACAGAACGTGAGACAAACGAGTGCTTCGCCATGCTACCCATGTTTAACCCGCGTCGTCACCCGCGCTCCCCCTCGCCTCCCGCGCCCGCCCTCGTCACTCGCGCCCGCCCCTCGTCACTCGCGCCTGCCCTCGTCACTCGCGCCTGCCCGGGATACTGTGCTTGCCCTCGTCATGCGCTTCCCTTCGTCACCCGCGTTCCCCCTCGTCACGCGCGTTTCCCTTCGTCGCGCGCATTTCCACTTGTCGCGCATGCGCCTTGTCTTCACGCACGCTTCCCCTCGTTGCGCTCTCTCCTCCCCTCGTCAAGCGCGCTTCCCTTCGTGACGCGCACTCCTCCCCTCGTCATGCGCTCAACCATTCATTCGCGATCTTCCATATATCACTAGCTGAAGTTGACGAATCGCGCATGTGTCGTTGCCCCAGTTGCTCCTCGATCCCCTCGCCTCCCGTCGTCGCCTCCGCCACCCCAATTGGGAAGCATTTGTCCTTATCGCCACTACCCACAAAGCCATCGACACCATCGAGTGTAACAACTCCCCCATACGCCCTCGCTCCTTCCAGCCCCAGTGAGTGCGTACTGATGTGAGGGGCAGAGCGGGAGACAGAGGGGAATGGACAGCAGAGGGGGGAATGGACAGTGAAGGAATGATTGGGGGGGCGGGGGACGGGAAGGAAACGGGCGGAGGAGGTGAGAAGGACAGAAGGGGAGAGACAGAGGGGGAAGGACACAGGTGGAGAGACAGAGGGTGAAGGGCCGAGGGCGAGAGATAGAAGGGGAAGGACGGAGGGGGAGGAGCAGAGGGGGAGGGGCAGAGATTGAGAGACAGAGGGTGAGAGCAGGTACTTCCCCCACTCCTTCTGCCATGCTTTCCCCCTCCCTCCGCCCTGCGTCCCCCCTCCCTCCGCCCTGCTTCCCCCCTCTTTCTGCCATGCTTCTGCCCTCCCTCTGCCATGCTTCCCCCCTCCCTCTGCCATGCTTCCCCCCTCCTTCTGTCATGCTTCCTTCATCATCCCTCAGGCCTGCTTCCCCCCTCCCTCCGCCCTGCTTCACTTCTCCTTCTGCCATGCTTCCCCCCTCCCTCTGCCCTGCTTTCCCCCTCCCTCCGCCCTGCGTCCCCCCTGCCTCCGCCCTGCTTCCCCCATCCCTATGCCCTGCTTCCCCACTCCCTCTGCCATGCTTCTCCACTCCCTCCGCCCTGCTTCCCCCCTCCTTCTCCCACGCTTCCCTCATCCGTCTGGCCTGCTTCCCCCCTCCCTCCGCCCTGCTTCCGCCCTCCTTCTGCCATGCTTCCCCCCTCCTTCCGCCCCGCTTCCCCCCTCCCTATGCCCTGCCTCCCCACTCCTTCTGCCATGCTTCCCCCACCCTCCGCCCTGCTTTCCCCCTCCCTATGCCCTGCTTCCTCACTCCTTCTGCCATGCTTCCCCCCTCCCTCTGCCCTGCTTTCCCCCTCCCTCCGCCCTGCGTCCCCCCTCCCTCCGCCCTGCTTCCCCCCTCCTTTTGCCATGCTTTCCCCCTCCCTCTGCCATGCTTCCCCCCTCCCTCTGCCATGCTTCCCCCCTCGTTCTGTCATGCTTCCCTCATCCCTCTTGCCTGCTTCCCCCCTCCCTCCGCCATGCTTCCGCCCTCCTTCTGCCATGCTTCCCCCCTCCTTCCGCCCCACTTCCCCCCTCCCTATGCCCTGCTTCCCCACTCCTTCTGCCATGCTTCCCCCACCCTTCGCCCTGCTTCCCCCAACCCTATGCCCTACTTCCCCACTCCTTCTACCATGCTTCCCCCCTCCCTCTGCCATGCTTCCCCCCTCCTTCTGCCATGCTTCCCCCCTCCTTCTGCCATGCTTCCCCCCTCCCTCTGCCATGCTTCCCCCCTCCCTCTGCCATGCTTCTCCCCTCCTTCTGTCATGCTTCTCTCATCCCTCTGGCCTGCTTCCCCCCTCCCTCCGCCCTGCTTCCGCCCTCCTTCTGCCATGCTTCCCCCCTCCTTCTGCCCCGCTTCCCCCCTCCCTATGCCCTGCTTCCCCACTCCTTCTGCCATGCTTCCCCCCTCCCTCCCCCATGCTTCCCCCCTCCCTCTGCCATGCTTCCCCCCTCGTTCTGTCATGCTTCCCTCATCCCTCTTGCCTGCTTCCCCCCTCCCTCCGCCATGCTTCCGCCCTCCTTCTGCCATGCTTCCCCCCTCCTTCCGCCCCACTTCCCCCCTCCCTATGCCCTGCTTCCCCACTCCTTCTGCCATGCTTCCCCCACCCTTCGCCCTGCTTCCCCCAACCCTATGCCCTACTTCCCCACTCCTTCTACCATGCTTCCCCCCTCCCTCTGCCATGCTTCCCCCCTCCTTCTGCCATGCTTCCCCCCTCCTTCTGCCATGCTTCCCCCCTCCCTCTGCCATGCTTCCCCCCTCCCTCTGCCATGCTTCCCCCCTCCTTCTGTCATGCTTCCCTCATCCCTCTTGCCTGCTTCCCCCCTCCCTCCGCCATGCTTCCGCCCTCCTTCTGCCATGCTTCCCCCCTCCTTCCGCCCCGCTTCCCCCCTCCCTATGCGCTGCTTCCCCACTCCTGCCCCGCTTCCCCCATCCCCATGTGCCTCTCCTCTCCCTCTCGATGTACCTTTCCACCCATCGCTCATCCCTTTGTTTCCACTTCAAGCATGACCAGTTCGGGCTCAGAGCAGGGCTGACGTTTCAAATTTAGGTACCCTGATGTCCACCTAAAAAAAAAAATTTAACACTGAAGGCATATTTTCCAGAAAAGCAGCACCCTGATTGCTCAGTGTTGGGAAGTTATACAGTCTGAGTGTTCAGGGTCGAGAAGTCACGATCAGGGTACGTGTAGGGTGCGCTGTGCATTATCGAAACTGAACTTTGATGGCGAATCTATTCTGTGAAAGGGCGAATGTGCAATGTTAGATACATTTTACTGTGATTGGTCAAGACCTTTGTGCTCTGACAGCTCAAATCTGCTGTGTCAGGGCCATTTCGCTGTGATTGGGCAAATTCGTTGCTCCGTACAGCGCGAATTCGCATTGTCAACGCGAATTTTTAATGACGCTGGTGCTGTGACAAGTCAAGACGGGTTTGACTCACCAGTTTGACCCTCACTAGTGAACCTCGGAGGTGGGTGTATCGAAAGAAAATTTCGAGGAGGCTTCCTCCCGATAAACTTGCATGCAGGGACCAAAGAAAGCATTCTCTGTAGTGACAGACTCCATAAATGACTAACACTTAGGCCTATTACACTGAATCAGGGGCCATAAAACAATAACTCTGAGGCTCTTAGTGATGAAAATTTGACTACTCTGGAATTCCATTTTTCACAAACTCGATGGTCTGATCCGTCAGACTAATCAGACTATTTACTCTGATAGCGTCAGCCCTGGCTCAGAGGAGTTTGGCAGAGTAAAGGGAGCAGCCGCAGGCTCAAGGAAGTGTTGAGCGAACGCTGAACAGCTAGAGCAGGAGACAACACTCGCATTTACCTTGTGTACACCATATTGCACAAGTTGCATACCTCAGTGTTGTGCCCAGTTGCATCATGTAATAATGCTTTATCTATAAGATGCAAGGTTTGCAATTTACAGGTGTTATCTGTGTCATCAAAGCTATTGCATGTGCTGGAAATCTTGAATGAACTGTTATAACATGCTATCGGATCGTTTGATTGATACACTATGCCACACACAAGCCGATAAAATTGTATACTTGTATTTAGTTCCACCAAGGTGCAAAGAGCTTCACTCAACGCTGAGCGAACGCTGAACAGCTAGAGCAGGAGACAACACTCACATTTACCTTGTGTACACCATATTGCACAAGTTGCATACCTCAGTGCTGTACCATGTTGCATCATGTAATAATGCTTTATCTATAAGATGTAAGGTTTGCAATTTACAGGTGTTATCTGCATCATCAAAGCTATTGCATGTGCTGGAAATCTTGAATGAACTGTTATAACATGCTATCGGATCGTTTGATTGATACACTACGCCACACACAAGCCGATAAAACTGTATACTGGTATTTAGTTCCACCAAGGTGCAAAGAGCTTCACTCAATAACAACACGGCCCTCCTCCTGCCATTGTGGTGCTGTCAAGGAAAAAATAAAAACAGAAAGGAGAGGAGAAACAGAGGTTAAGCTGGAGGGTTAGGAAGGGTGAGCAAGGGGGGGGAACGCTAGCACGGGGGAAAGGAAGGGTAAGCAAGGGGGGACCATAATGAACAGCAGGGAAATGAGGGGCCGCTGGGTGGAAAATGAGGGAAAGGAAGGGAGGAAAGGCAGGACAGAGAGGAAGGGAGGATGTGCAGAAGAGAGGAAGGGAACAAGGGAGGAGATTGGATGAGGGAGGGAATGAGAAGAGGAGACGAGGGAGGGAGGCGAGGGAGGGGATGAATGTGCTATGCAGGGACGGAGAGCGGGGCCTCGCAGCCTCACAGAAAGGGTTCGCGGGGAGAAATAGACGGTTATGTGAGGGCGTAGAGATCCTCGCAGCCTACTCGAGCAGCGGCGCATGATGCGTCTGAGGAGGGGAGGGGAGGGCATTAACGGGTACTGTATGATCACGCTGAGAAAGGAGGGGAAGCAAGTGCGGAAAGGAGGGGAAGCATGGGCGGAAAGGAGGGGAAGCAGGGGCGGAAAGGAGGGGAAGCAGGAGCAGAAAGGAGGGGAGGCAGGGGCGGAAAGGAGGGGAAGCAGGGGCGGAAAGGAGGGGAAGCAGGGGCGGAAAGGAGGGGAAGCAGGGGCGGAAAGGAGCATGTGCTGCGTGTCGCCATCAGTGCGAGCTGCTCGTCGCCCGGGCTCCACCGCTGATAGTCGTGCAGTCACGCGGGCTGCTCATCACCTGGTGCGCGCGCTGCGCGTCGCCTGCAACGTGAGCTGCTACTAGATGCCTGGAGCGGGTGCTGCTCGGCGCCTGGTGCGTGTGCCAGGGACTCGCGAACTGCGTGCAACTATCCGCTCCTTCGCCCGTTGAGCGCTCTGCTCCACGTCCAGCGAGGCTCGTAACGTTTCCTTTGTCGACATCTCTTTACTGACATAAGTCTAAGTAGGTGGCGTTGTTAGAAAGGTGTGCGTTGCTCTGGCGTTCTATTTCATCTCCAAAATGTTCTGACCCAAAAGGGGCCCCCAGGTGACTTCCGGGCAAGATTGGGGACATCTCAGAAAGTGATCTATAAGTTACTTTTGGAACTGACACTTTAGGCTAGTGGTAGGTCAGAGGGGCTAACCCAAAAGCGACTTCCGGGTCAGGTACGGGTCAGGTACGGGTTAAGATTTTGGCGGGAAAAGTCAGGTACGGGTCAGGTACGGGTTAAGATTTGGCGGGAAAGTCAGATTTGGGGCAGTTTCGGGTCACACGTGGCCAGCGCATGGCCTGACTATATCCCCTTTACAGTGTGTTTTTTATGTAATAAGCATTTTTAGTTAGAATTGTATAATATATTTTCCACAATACATCAAAACATTAAATAACATGACTATGTAGAAAACAGGGCCTTGTACAGTGGCCCCAAAATATTAAAAACGCTGCAGTGCTAAACCAACCTGAGAACACAAAACCGGCATAACAAATGAGATAAATCCAGCTAAAGAATATAAAAACTAGAACAATCATTTAGCACTTATCACCTTATAATTTGGAAACATCACCTTCATTGCTTTGTGCCCCAGAATAAGATCAGGCATGGCATAATAAAAATAATCTTCAACGGGTGTTTTCCATGTCAGGTTGTTGTAAGGGACGAAAAGCTGCATAATTAACCAAATTAATCTTCACAAAATATATGCATCTGCATGTAGAGACTAAATAAAAGGAGACATGACACAAGCTGACAGCAAACTGCAAGGATAGGTGAATTTATATATCTCAATGGCGGCAAGATAGTGTCAGAACATATCTATAGCTTATACTGCTGTGTAGGCTGTAGTGGGGTATCCCATAGGGGGTACAACCCAGTTAGGGTTTCATATTTGTACTGCTTTCATTCATAGTTCATTCATTCCTGTTTTCCTATTTTCACATGGTATAGAGCGGGTCCTACCTTAGGACCGTTGTCTGGGCCCACCGACGCGCGCCCCGAGGCGCGCCCTTTTTTTAGCGACCCCTCGGGTCGCCTTTTCACTCGCGGCCCCGCCGCCTCCTCTGACGCGGCTTTGCCGCCTCCCCTGACGCGGCCCAGCCGCCTCCCTTGACGCGGCCCCGCCGCCTCTTTTAACGCGGCCCCGCCGCCTCCCTTGACGCGGCCCCGCCGCCTCCCTTGACGCGGCCTCGCCGCCTCCCCTGACGCGACCCCGCCGCCTCCCCTGACGCGGCCTCGCCGCCTCCCCTGACGCGGCCCCGCCGCCTCCCCTGACGCGGCCCCGCCGCCTCCCCTGACGCGGCTCCGCCGCCTCCCCTGACGAGGCCCCGCCGCCTCCCCTGACGCGACTCCGCCGCCTCCCCTGACGCGGCCCCGCCGCCTCCATTGACGCGGCCCCGCCGCCTCCCCTGACGCGGCCACGCCGCCTCCTCTGACGCGGCCCCGCCTCTGCTGCCGACGGCCCCGCCGCTGCACTCTACGGCCCGCCGCTGCACCCTGCCGGCCCGTCGCTGCTCCTGCCGGCCCGCCGCTGCACCCTGCCGGCCCGCCGCTGCTCCTGCCGGCCCGCCGCTGCACCTACCGGCCCGCCGCTGCACCCATCGGCCCGCCGCCTCTTACGGCCCGCCACTTGCACCTGCCGGCCCGCCGCTGCACCTGCCGGCCCGACGCTGCACCTGCCGGCCCGACGCTGCATCTCCCGGCCGAGCCGCCCCAGCAGCCGAGCCGCCCGGGACCCGAGCCGCCCTGCCGCCGAGCCGCCCGGGAGCCGAGCCGCCCTGCACCCGAGCCGCCCAGCCGCCGAGCCGCCCGGGAGCCGAGCCGCCCTGCACCCGAGCTGCCCAGCCGCCGAGCCGCCCGGGAGCCGAGCCGCCCTGCGCCCGAGCCGCCCAGCCGCCGAGCCGCCCGGGAGCCGAGCAGCTGTGCACCCGAGCCGCCCGGTCGCTGAGCCGCCTTTCTGCTGACTGCACGACCTGCCCTGCCTGGTGAGCACTGTCCCACTGACACTGCGAGCTCTTTCCCTACTGCTTGCACTGCGTCGCTGTCGTCACCATGGCTACCCCTAGTGTCCTAGCTTTTGACGCTGAGGGTCGCGCCATTGATTTTGAGGTCTGGTTAGACGACCTGCAGCTGTTCTTACAGTGCGACAGGGCTGACGACCTTTCTCTCTTTGACCTCACCTCTGGCGCCTCTCCTGCCCCTGCTGCTGATGCTGATCCCGCTGTCCGCTCTAAGTGGGCCACCCGCGATGCTGCTGCACGTCTTGCTGTGCGTCGCCACCTCCCTACCTCTGAGCGTGCGCACTTTAGTCAGTACAAGAGTGCTCAGACCTTGTACGACGCTGTAGTTGCGCGCTACTCCTCCCCTGCCACTGCTGCACTGAGCCGTCTCATGCTTCCCTACCTCTTTCCTGACCTCTCTGCCTTTCCCACTGTCGCTGACCTCATTACGCACCTCCGCACTAGTGACACTCGCTACCGCGCCGCCCTTCCTGCTGAGTTCTGCGCTAAGAACCCCCCCCCCATGTACATCGCTCTCTACTACGTAGTCGCACGCCTCCCTGACTCCCTTCGCGTCGTCAGGGACCACTTTCTCGCAGTCTGTCCCACCACTCTCACCGTCGACCTCCTCGAGAAGGCCCTCCTTGCAGCGGAGAAGAGCATAGTCGCTGTAGGTGCTTCTCGTGGTGACCCTCGCACCCCCATCTTTGAGGGGTGCTCTCCTTCCCCCTTGCTGCCCTCTGTTGCCTCTGCTGCTGCTGCCGACCTGCTTGGTCTTGAGTCGGTCGGCGCGGCGTCTGCCCCTAGTGGGAGACGTCGCTCCAGCAAGGGCAAGGGGGGCAAGGGCGCGGGTGGAGCTGGAGGGGGCGGTGGCGGTGGCGGCGGTGGCGGCGGAGGGAGTGGGGGTGGCGGCGGGGCTAGTGGCGGGGGTGGTGGTGGTGGTGGCGGCAGCAGCGGCGGAGACGGTGGTGGTGGTGCCAGCGGTGGTGGTGGAGGCAGCGGCGGAGGTGGAGGCGGCGGAGGTGGAGGCAGTGGAGGCGGCAGCGGAGGAGGCAGTAGTGGTGGAGGAGGTGGAGCTGGTCGGGGTGGTACCCAGCAGCGTAGCGGCGGTGGTGGTGGCCAGCGCTCGCACCGGCAGCAGCAGCAGCGCTCGCGGGACATCCCTTCGCCTCAGCAGCTTCGTGAGTGGTACGCTGGGCGTCAGAGGGGTGGGGGTACTGGTCCCTGCACCTACGTTCTTCGTTCCGGCGACCGCGCGGGTGAGCAGTGTGGGGGTGCCCACGCCACCCAGCGCTGCTTTGGCCGCCTGACGGACGCTTGGCGTCAGCAGTTCCCTGGGGCTAGTGAGATCCCTCGCTGGGATGAGCTTCTCAGGGCTGGTGTAGCGATCTTTGATCTTGATTTTGATGCTATCCTTACTGCTATGTATGTTGTGGATTATAGTGAGGAGAATGAGGGTTACCGGTGTTTTCAGCCCGACCCGGGCATTGGTACTGCTGCGCTAGGTGCTTGTGAGGCTGCTGCTCTAGGTGCCAGTGCGTCTGCGCTCTCAGGTACTGGTGAGACTGCGCTCTCAGGTACTGAGTCGTCCTCGTCCTCCCTCACTTTCACACTTGACTCCGGAGCTTCTCGCTCCTTCTTTCGAGACCGCACTACCCTTTCGCCGCTCGCCAGGCCGGTTGCGGTCTCCCTTGCTGACCCCTCTGGGGGTCCTGTCCTGTCTCACTTCTCCACTGTCCTCCCGTGTCCGGCTGCCCCTTCGGGCACCCTGTCGGGTCTGTACCTTCCCTCGTTCTCTACGAACTTGGTGAGTGGAGCGGACCTGCAGGATGGGGGTGTTCACCAGTTCACTCCTGCGCGTCAGAGGGTGACCCACTGCACGGAGGCTCGCACAGGCCGACACCTGGCCACGTTCTCACGTCGGCCGGGGTCGAGTCCCTACACCCTGACCGTTGAGTCTCCTCCTGTCCCTGCGTCTGGTCAGGTGGCTGCGTCGGGTCAGGTACTTGCTGCTGCGTCCCGGTCAGGTCCTGAGTCTGCCCCCTGTTCTTGTCGCCTCCTGTCTCACGAGACTCTCCTGTGGCACCACCGTCTTGGCCACCCCTCCTTGCCCCGTCTTCGGAGCATGGCTTCCCGTGTCCTTGTCTCTGGTCTTCCCCAGTCTCTCCCTCCTCTCCCCTCCGGGCCAGGACCTTCCTGTGTCCCCTGTGTCGAGGGTCGCCTCCGGGCTACTCCTCACTCCTCCCACTTCCCCCCGACAGAGGCTCCCCTGCAGACGCTTCACATGGATGTGTGGGGCCCAGCCCCCGTCCGTGGGCAGGGTTACGAGCGCTACTTCCTGTTGGTGGTTGACGACTACTCGCGTTACACCACAGTCCTCCCCTTGCGCAGCAAGGGTGCGGTCACTGAGGTGCTGATCGACTGGATCCGCGAGGCTCGTCTCCAGCTCAGGAAGAGCTTCGGCTCGGACTTTCCTGTTCTGCGTCTGCACTCTGACAGAGGCGGAGAGTTCTCTTCTCGCCTTCTGCGAGACTACTGTCGTGCACGGGGGATCCGCCAG
This sequence comes from Closterium sp. NIES-65, assembly GCA_948144175.1. NCBI lineage: Eukaryota > Viridiplantae > Streptophyta > Zygnematophyceae > Desmidiales > Closteriaceae > Closterium > Closterium sp. NIES-65. The sequence continues at coordinate 689,019 of CANXME010001608.1, forward strand.
ACCTTCACGCTTCCGGACTCACCACAGCAAAATGGGATTGCTGAGCGCCGCATTGGCATGGTCATGGATGTCGCTCGTACGTCCATGATGCATGCGGCTGCCCCCCATTTTCTGTGGCCGTTTGCGGTGAGGTACGCGGCGCATCAGCTCAACCTTCACCCCCGGGTCTCTCGGCCAGCGATGTCCCCAGCCTTGCTGTGGACGGGGAAGGTTGGCGATGCGTCTGTGTTCCGTGTCTGGGGATCTCGGGCGTTTGTCCGCGACTTGTCTGCGGACAAGCTGTCCCCTCGTGCTGCTCCCTGTGTCTTCCTTGGCTTCCCCACTGACGCCCCAGGGTGGCAGTTTTACCACCCCTCCTCTCGTCGTGTTCTGTCCTCCCAGGACGTCACGTTCGACGAGTCAGTCCCCTTCTACCGTCTCTTCCCCTACCGCACTCCTTCCCTCCCCCCTCCCCCGGACTTCCTTGTGCCGGTTCCCCCCCCGGTAGACCCCCTCCCCCCTCAGGTTCCTGCCCCCTCAGGTGTGTCCCAGGTAGACGCCGTTGACCCGGTCGAGGTTACTGGTGACTCTGGTGCTGCTGCGGGTGCTGAGCCTGGGGGTGCTGACTCTGGGGGTGCTGTGCGCGGGGGTGCTGAGCCTGGGGGTGCTACTGCTGGGGGTGCTGGGCCTGAGGGTGCTACTGCGGAGGGTGCGGAGCCTGGGGGTGCTGAGCCGGGGGGTGCTGTGCCTGGAGGTGCTGGGTCTGGGGGTGCAGGGTCGGGAGCTGCTGAGCCTGGGGGTGCTGAGCTGGGAGCTGCTGAGCCTGGGGGTGCTGCGCCTGGAGCTGCTGAGCCTGGGGTTTCTCCTGCTGCTGCGTCTCGCCGGGAGCCCCTCTCTCCACAGGAGCTGCGCGAGTGGTTCGCTCGCCGCTGGAGGCGTGCTGCTGAGTCTGGAGGTGCTGCTGGAGCTGGAGCTGGAGCTTCTTCGACCGTCGAGGGTGCGGGTGCAGCCGGTCCCGGAGCTGCTGGCCCTGCAGGTCCTCCTGGAGCTGGAGCTGCTGAGGGCGTTCGTGCTGAGCCTGCTGCTGTTGGTCCTGCCGCTGGAGGTGTGGGTGGCGCTGGTGCTGTCGCTGAGGGTGCTGGTGCTGTCCCTGCTGAGTCTGGAGCTGCCGCGCGGCCTCGGCCGTACTTCGTTCCGCTCCTTCAGCAGGTTCTTGGTCTTTCTCCTCCAGTAGAGGGTCCACCGCCGGTCCAGTCGCAGCCCCTACTGGAGCCTTCCTCTCCACTGCCTGCTCCCTCTCCTTACACTGGTCCTACTGGAGGTCTTGCTGAGCGTCGTGAGCCTGCGTCTCGTCCCGCGTCGCCTGTTCGTGCTGCTCGCGCTAGTGGTCGCAGTTCGCGTCAGCGTCCTCCTCCTGTCCCTGGCACGCACCGGATGTCTTTACGTCCGTCCACTGCTCCTCTGCGTGCCCCTTTGCCTTCTCCTCCTGAGTCCTCTCTTCCTGCGCTTGCGGACCCTGAGTCGGACTCTCTTCGTGCTGCCAGTCCCACTGTCACGCGTCTGCTTGCTACTGTCGTCACTGACCCCTCTTTTGAGTCCACTGCTGCGTCTGCTCTAGTCGCTGAGCTTGTCGACTTTGCTGCTCGCTGTCGTCTCGACTACGCTGCTAGTCTTGTTGCTGAGTCTGCGTCTGTCTGTCCTCCGTCCGTCGGGGGTGAGTGTGCTCTTGGCACGGACGTCCTAGAGGACAGGCAGGAGGAGTTACAGTGTCTAGCGGCTGCTTCACCTCATCTCGCGTCTGTACTGCTTGCCCCTGAGGGAGACCCGGATGCACTAGACATCCCGACTCCGCGTTCTTACGCGGAGGCCGTAGAGGGTCCCTACTCCTCTCAGTGGCAGGCAGCTATGGATGCAGAGATGGCTTCCTGGAAGTCCACAGGCACCTACGTTGACGCGGTTCCCCCTCCTGGGGCGAACATCGTCAGTGGCATGTGGATCTTCAGGGTGAAGCGGCCGCCGGGCTCTCCACCTGTCTTCAAGGCACGGTACGTTGCTCGTGGCTTCAGTCAGCGGCAGGGAGTTGACTACTTTCAGACCTTCTCTCCCACCCCGAAGATGACTACTCTTCGGGTGCTGCTGCACATAGCCGCTCAGCGCGACTACGAGCTTCACTCTCTCGACTTCAGCACTGCGTTCTTGCAGGGTAGCCTGCACGAGGAGATCTGGCTTCGCCGTCCACCTGGCTTCACTGGGACTTTCCCTCCTGGCACCCAGTGGAGCCTCCGACGGCCAGTCTACGGTCTCCGCCAGGCACCGCGTGAGTGGCACGACACACTGAGGACTACGCTTGCGGCTCTTGGGTTTGCTCCTTCTACTGCTGACCCGTCGCTGTTTCTTCGCACCGACACTTCCCTGCCGCCGTTCTACATCCTCGTGTACGTCGACGACCTGGTCTTTGCCACAGCGGACACTGCTGGACTCGCCTACGTGAAGTCCGAGCTGTTGAAGAGACACACGTGCACAGACCTGGGTGAACTGCGCAGCTACCTTGGCTTGCAGATCACTCGGGACAGAGCACGCCGCACCATTACCTTGACTCAGTCACACATGGTGCAGCAGGTCCTTCAGCGCTTCGGCTTCACGTACTCCTCGCCTCAGGCCACTCCTCTGCCTACTCGCCACTCACTCTCAGCTCTGCCTTCGGATGAGTCCGTAGAGTCGAGTGGTCCGTATGCGGAGCTTGTTGGCTGCCTCATGTACCTGATGACCTGCACACGACCTGACCTTGCATACCCTCTGAGCATTCTTGCACGCTATGTTGCTCCTGGGAGACACAGACCGGAGCACATGGCTGCAGCGAAGAGGGTATTGCGCTACCTGTGCAGTACGTCAGGCATGGGGCTAGTGCTTGGAGGGCGGAGTCCAGTGGTCCTTACCGGCCACGCGGACGCTTCTTGGGCTGACGACCAGGCTACGCAGCGGTCGTCACAGGGTTACACCTTCAGCCTTGGTTCCGGCTCTGTCTCGTGGCGGTCTACTCGCTCGTCTTCGGTTCTCGGCTCCAGTTGTGAGGCTGAGATCTACGCCGGGGCCATGGCTGCACAGGAGCTTCGCTGGCTCACCTACCTGCTGACTGACCTTGGAGAGCCGCCTCGTTCTCCTCCAGTGCTGTACGTAGACAACAAGGCTATGCTGGCCTTGTGTCGAGAGCAGCGCTTGGAGCACAGAACGAAGCACATTGCTCTCCGCTACTTCCTTGCTCGTGAGCTGCAGCAGCGTGGTCAGTTGCGACTTGCGTACGTGGCCTCTGAGGCCAACACTGCTGATGTGTTCACCAAGGCACTTGCGCCTTGTGACCATCAGCGCTTCTGCACCCAGCTGGGTCTTGTGCCTGTCTTGCCTCACTTGCTCTCCTCTTGACTTCACTTGTACTGTGACATATATATATACCTGCTCTTGCTTGTCTAGCTTTATATATATGTCTGTACTCTTGCTTGTGAACTGGCCTTTGGCCTTGCTCTTGTGCTCGGACTGTGTGGTGACTTTGTGATCCACCCTGAGCTTTGCTTTGTCTTGCTTGACTGGTCTTGTGACCCCTTGTTCTCCCCCACTTTGCCTATGGGGGTGTGTCAGAACATATCTATAGCTTATACTGCTGTGTAGGCTGTAGTGGGGTATCCCATAGGGGGTACAACCCAGTTAGGGTTTCATATTTGTACTGCTTTCATTCATAGTTCATTCATTCCTGTTTTCCTATTTTCACAGATAGTATGTATTGCAATGTCTGGAAAATGAAACAACAATCTGCAAGGAAAGACGGCTTTTGTCAGAATCCCAACCACTAGACCATTGGGATAAAAAGGCTTGTTTCAGTAGCGGGTCTACTGACAGCTTTAAGAGATTGCTGTGGCGGAAACACAGAGTGGTATTTGTTTCTGACATATCAGCGCAAAAAATTCTGATGAATCACCATAGTTAACCTGTGTTTTGTCGCTGAAGAATCGCCCCCTGTGATGATACTCGCTTTCTGCCACAGAAAGGGTCATATCAGGATGCAAAAACAGCAGAGAATTGGAATCATAAAAATAACGTAAAACAAAAAAATATTCAGCACCTAAAACCAACGTGAAACAAGCTTGTGAATCTTGAGTAGAATTGACACTGCTTCCTGCCACACAAAAGTACATGTAATAGAAAGCAATAATCATATCGATTAGAAGCGTAAATTTGGGAAAAAAAAAAAAACAAAGTGTTAACAATGAGAAATAACAGTAAGGCGCGTACTAAGCGGCTCTTATCGCAGCGCCCGGCGCGTCCCTAAGCTGCCACGACGTAGTCGCGTCCGTCGTGTCCCTTGAATGCTCGACGCAACGCCCGTCGCGTCCCTTAGCTGCTCGCGACGTAGCAGCGCCCGTTGCATCCTTTAGTTGCCCGCGACTACGCCAGCGCCCGTCCGTCCCTTAGCTGCTCGTGATGTAGCAGCGCCCGTCCGTCCCTTAGCTGCTCGTGATGTAGCAGCGCCCGTCCGTCCCTTAGCTGCTCGTGATGTAGCTGTTGCTGACTGTAATCGCAGCCTGCAATGAGGACAGATAGAAATGGAAAGAGGGCGGGGTAGGGGTATTTTTAAGAAAGCGCTCAAGGTAGCTAAGGTTAGAGGGCTAGTGAAAACTCAAAGATTCAACATTGAGGCAGGTAGATCTAAATGCGAAATGTCAAGAAGTACAAGGATATATGCTGTGAGGTGAGGTTGGTGAACACCACGAGAAGGACAATGGAAATTGAAACCCTAGCCAGATTTGACTTTGGCCTAAAGTTGATAAATTTTCAAAAGAACTTTGCGTTGTCAGAACTTGCGTAGTGGTTCAACTTGGAGTTGTGATCCGAAGATAGGAGGATCGGTTCTAGCTAAATTCTGCTACTCGTTTTGTTCCTTGTGAGTAATTAGTTTCAAAGTCAATAGGAAAAATCGAGTCTATAACTGCCAGCGATAAGTATCGAACCTGCATCCCCCGATCCCCAAGGGTTGTGCTTGTCAGGTTACCTTTGGGTCGAAAAACTCACTGACCCAGAATTGACCCTGTTTTAACCACTAACCCTAATTTGATCCCAAAGAAACTCTGGGGGCATTTACAGGACAGGCTTGGGTCAGGCCGGAAGGTGGGTCACGCTAGGGTCAGAAACATTTTGGTGATGTTCTCGTGAGCATAGTCGAGTTAAATAAGTTTTGCAAAGACTTCTAGTGCAGCCTAAAACAAACCTTGGGCGTCGTAAGAGTGGGAAGGTGTGTGAAACCTTCTGCGACCCATTGGCTGTCTTCTTCATGGGAATCGCAGGTTTGGTATGCACGAAATGCCGAATTGCTCGCGGAGGTTTGTAGTTCTCGCCAAAGCTACATAACCGAAATAGGTTTCGCACACCCTCACCTACAGCCCATTTCAAATCCACATAAATTGAAACTTTACCAGCTTAGCAGGGAGGGGTATCCCGACCCCTCCGCTTTCAGGTTAGGGGTAGCGCTTTCTGCGCACAGTTTCCGCTAAAGTCTGGGCTAGGGGGGGAGAGTTATTGTTCAGATTAGGGACTCGAGCTCTCAATGAGCCTCGTTTCCCAGTTCTCACAGAGAGCTCACTATAGGTGTTCAATCAAAGATTCTCCACTGCTCTGGTTTGTCGTTTCTACTCAATATATTACACTCGAAATACCCCAACGGACACGCGAGCAAAAAAAATAACCCCAGTCGGGAAGGCATCCGGTCAGCGAGGCATCAACCCTAAACACCTTGTGGCATGGTGTTTAGGGTTGATGCCTCCCTCGGACGCATTTTAGGGAGGAATCAACCCTAAACACGGGACCCCTCTTTCTTGTTAGGGTTGATGCCTCCTGAGTCGCACCCCTTCCCGATTGGGTTTATTTTGTTTCGGTCAGGAATGGTGCACATATTCTCAGGGTTTCGGGTGCAATGTAATTTGGACGAGAAAAAAAAAAAACAACAACGGCCACACAGCTTTGGGAACAGTGGGCTGACGAGCTAGCCTGGATTCGGTAGAAAAGACAAACAAGCGCAGTGCAGAATCTGAGATTGTAGATGTACAGTGAGAAAGTTGTGTACACAAGATGCTCACCCCATGCACACGAATTTGCCTTGCGCCGGATGGATACGCTGCACCCGAGGTTGTTTCCCCAGCCTCATGCACCTACATTACAAGCGCATCGCGTGGTTATCAACCAATAGTAACAAACAGACCGAAGTCAAGCAGAATAGACTGAAGTCAAATATGGTAACATATCTTGTTTATAAACACATGCGAATCCTTTTTAGCTAGCTGCGAATTGACGAAACTTAGCGAAAAAGCCTCGTTACAGCTTATACGCCCCCTTCACAAGGCAACCGGGAGGGGCTCAAACAGGCATCAGGTGTAGGACTAACCACGTGGCTCATTGAGAGCTCGACTCCCTAACCTGAACAATAACCCTCCCCCCCTAGCCCAGACTATTGGGGAAACTGTGCGCAGTTTGCGCTGTCCGTACCCTGAAAGCGGAAGGGTCCAGATACCTGTCCCCGCTAAGCTGAAAACCAAACTTTACCATGCTGACCCCGGGCTCTAGCAGTGCCCGATCAAATGAAAACCCAAATACACCCTATTACTCGTTATAGTATCTTGGAGTTTTGTTACCAGCTCAGTACACTCATCATGAAGATGGCTCCCCCACTTAGCTCGTAACACGTTTGAGTCACATGAATCATATCTAAGCATTACGTATTGATACATAATAAGCCACGGAGAATCTACCATGTTGATTGCGATGGACGAGCGCAAATCTGAAAATGATGCACCTACAGTCACTTTTAACCGAGTCGCTCCGGACAAAGGGCTTCTAATGGAACAGTCATCCTTCTGATAATCCAGTCACATTTGCCCTGCACTATTTGGTCGACTATAACAAAAACGAGTGTATTGTATACAGCTGATGCTTGGGTAATGTACGTGAATTCTCGCTTCATTTTTTTGGAAAGCTTGCACATATGTTTTTTGGGCCGGCCAGTTGCACCCAGTTTACAAGGCCGTCAAACATGTTGCAGTGATTAAGAGCCAATGGTAATAAATACTCACCGGCGTCAACTTTTAATGCATCTATATGGACCAATGGTAACGAAGAGGCTGACATCAAGTGTCAACATGTAACGTTTGAGAAAGTCACACGCAAGATTTTGCTAGCTGTGATGTTGACTAAACTTGCAAATTGCGAAAACCACTTACGAATGAGCATTATGTGTACACTTTTTGGGAAATGCATCCTGGTATTTTGTTGTCTCTTTCCACAAGTTCATCAACACGACAAATTGAACAGCCGCAATTTCAAGCACTGCACAGTAGCATACGTTTCTTCAGCATGTGATGCAACATTCTCCAATCCGCATGAACCAACAAGCGCTGCAAGAGGCGTGTGAACAGTGGCAGGAAAGCCTTCCGTATGACACAACAGGTAAAGAAGCCAGAAACATTGAACCGCCCGACCGATTGCAAGCGCCGAATTGTGCAATTGAAGACGTGGCTCACAAACAAACCGACACTGACACTGACTTTTGGTTGGGACTAGCAGGATTTCGTTATGTGGCCGCCACACGTGCTCGGACGAGCTGGCATTCCTCCACGCCGAAGCTGGCAAAAGTACGGCATTCAGTTCCCCAGTTCCCCCCATTTCTCAATTCTCTACCCCACCAACTCCCTTGGCATTCCCACCCCCCTTCCCTCCCTCGTTCCCCTTACTCACACCTCTGTTCCCCCCATCGATATCCTGTCCGATGCGGCAATAAGAATTTGAAATACCTGATACCTAGAATCTTCTGACATCAGGGGTATCATTTTGGACCCCCGTACTCGTCCGGGCTGTCCATAACGTAGCGTTGCCTCAAAAGGACAGCTTTGTACCCTGAGGGCTCGAGCGCGTTCAAAGCTCATACACCACACCATACAGGTGTGTACATTGGCTTCATGACGACAACTTTGGTATTATTATTTTTTGTAGGGAGAAACGTTTGGTAGCTCTTCTCAAGCCAACAAACTCATCGTAATGATTGCGCCATTTGCCCGAAACCCCAACCACCGAACGGGAAGCCTTGCATTGGCCACATCCTGTACACCCTGTTTCGCGCTAGCAGAGCATCTGGTTGCAGAACATGCACTGGTTGTAGAACGTCACCACGTTTGAAATGGTTTTATCACCGACGGTACAAGCACATTCACAAGAAAGCGGTTAGCTAGGATGCTGCATGGTAAAGAACAGTAACCAAGCGTTTCAAAGCGGTTGAAAAGGGTATACAGCGATAAAGAAAAATTTTGCCCCCAGTACCACTCCGTCAGCTGGTGCGGCTTTGCCCGCAGGTTTCAGCCATACGGTTTATGGCACCTGACCGCACTGTAGCAGCGAATCGCGCAAGGTGAGAGGGTCGAGAAACAGGGTGTACTGTACGGTGTTGGGTGTGAGGTGGTGGTTTGACAAATGCCTTCTACAAAACGTTGACGTCAACTCTTCCTGCCTTTTGTCCAGCGTTGATCTGAACTCTGACTTGACAAATTGACAACACGGCTATTCACTTACGACACAGGTGCACTAGAACCCGGCCCACTTCAGCCAATCGTGAGTGGGTTTTCTGATGGCAGTCACAAACGGGTACAGCGGGAGAGAGAGTCCCGATCTTGAACTGTAGAATGTGTTTGAGAGACGGTAAAAGAGGAAAGCAAATTAGGACAAGAAAGTAATTTAGTCCTGTTTGGTTTCCTGGGAAGTTCCTAGGGTCTATGTCAAAAGTTTCTTTCTCTACTTCAGAATTCTGCCGCCAGCACAGTAAGCCCGCTGGCGCAACCCCAGCTTGAAGCTGCGGCTCTTTCATGGTATCCTTCTAAGTTCCCCCTCACGCACACAGTCAGCGCTGAATCTCCTGCGAGCTTCTCTTCTGTGCTCCACTTGCTGTACAGCAATGTCCGACTTAGATTCCACCAAGCAAAGCGGCCAGAGGCAGAACCAAGGCGCAGATGCGGCGATTGAAGACACGGCCCCAGCATCGCCTTCACTCTCTGTCCTAACAAATTCCGACAGTACTGCTGACCAAGTTACTGAAAATGCTGATGGAAGCTTTAACTCTGACTCGGAGGGCTCGTCTGAAAGACAGCGTCCTGGCAATGTTGAAAGCCCCAGAGGCAAGGCCCAGGCCCTTCTGGAATCCAAGGAAGCAGCAACTACTATTGCTGCAGCAGCAACCCTTCACCATCACGGATTAACATCACCTCGACCGCCGCCATCTCATGAATCCCAGGCACAGCATGTGATAAACTATGTGCAAGATGATCATGGAAGGCTTGCAACCGGCGTAGATTCAACCACCCTTCAGCAGTTGCTTCAACAACTCGCCACTACTGCGAGGGTTGGGGCGTGGCCCTTCGGACAAGCAGCGCCTGGAACGACTGATCTCTCCAACTTGCTGCTTCAACACCACGTGCACGGTCCAACCAATGCCGGACCAATCTCGTCTGCGCAAGCGCTGGCGCCGCGGAGCGCAACGGAGGCTACATTCAACAGCTCTGCTGTTCCCAGCATCAGAGCCGTAGCACCCAATCATATCATATCAAATCCACCTGGAAACTGCCTCCGGAGGCTCTACTACTATCTCTCCTTCCCGGACGGTGCCTGCGGTGTTTTGCAAGCCCAAGGACAGAGTACTTCGGGACTGACCCATGCAGCGTTCCAGCCTGGTTCTTTGGATCACAACTCCTTCAATGTGAGCCATTTTCCAGCCAATGCTGAATCAGCTATTATCGGATCATCATGGCCAGCGGCGGCATTCCGTCTGCCTGCTGAACAGACTGCTGCAGCATGGGTTGAACCTCATGGTGGTGAGGGGAACCAGGGACACATGCGCATTGTGGAAGGGCAAGGGGGAGAGATCCAGATCACCACCACAACGCCTCAAAAACCGGTGGAGGAGCTATGTCGCGCACCATATGCTCCTCAGAGCGAAAACTGGCATGCAGAGACCGCGGTGGCAGATTTGTCAGCATGTCACGTTGCTGCTGTTGCCTCGGAGATGGCTCCTGCAGGCGGCAGCGTCTGTAATGACATTGCGGCTTCTGAACCAGCAGCTATTCAAAGACTCGAGACTGATGTGAGTGTCATGATGTCGATGTTGCCGCCTGCTTCTTCTATCGACGCTGCTGCTCCCAATCTCGTGGCCTTGCACGGGACAAGTGCGGCGGCTAACGCGTGCTTAGACAACATATTGACGGTGGCTGAACCGTACTGTGGACCTGAACTAAACTGTTTCTGTCCTGAGAAGCAGAGTTGCACAGTTTTTGCCCACCAGAATCTTTGTCACAATGGAGAGTGGATCCATCTCCAGCCGGCTGCTGATGCCACCGCTCCTGCTGCTGATGCTGCTGCTCCCTCTGCTGCTGATGCTGCTGCTGTCATCAGCGCCGCTGCTGGTCGCACCACTGGTTCTAATGAGTGCACACATACAGAAAGCTTGTTTGTGGGTGGGTGCGACGACTACACGTCCCTGCTTCGAATGGACCCTCTCAGCCTCGCTGACTCGCTGCCTGATCCCTTCGCCTCCTTGGACTCCTTTCCTCCGGGTGCCAACATGCTCACCGGAAATTCCCCAAGAAGAGACATACCGGCAGGGAGTTTTCCAGCGTCTCCACGAGCAGCAGCTTATTCCGGAGGGGAACCACCGGGAATGCGGAGGGGAGCGCAGAACAGTGATGCAGAGGTGGGAGAGGGGCTGCCACAGGCGAGCTTGGACTTCATGGCACAGGAGGAGTTGTTTCAGGCGCTGCTGCTAGAGGAGGCACCAGGGAGCGCTGCAAATAGGCTTCTGAGTGTTACGGAGTGCAGTACGGAGATGCCTGCCAGTGAAGCTGATGAATTATCTGAGTATCCACTTGCTATTCCAGCCATGGAACAACCTAAAGATATATCTGCAGGTGCATCTGGAGGTCCCACAGGAGATCTATCTAGCAATCCAACGGTCCACAGCAGCCTTGCGTTCCTTGACACAGAGAGCATCCCTGACGCTGAAGCGCACGGGGTTGCGCTTGGTGTGGGTGCGAGTGAGGTTGTTCTAAGCACGGCCGTGGTGGGTGCTGCTGCGGTGTCAGAGGAAGGGAGGAAGGAGGCAGGCAGGAAAGTGAAGAAGAGGAAGAAGAAAGTGAGGAAGGCTCGTGGGGAGGTGGCTCGAGTAGAGGTGGCTCCCCAGGCCAAGAAGGCAAGGAAGCAGAACGGTGCACAGGGCCCCAAGTCCCCTGGCCAGGGCAGCAGTCAGGCTCAACACACCAGCGCCGCGAGCTCTGCTCCACAACCAGCACCAGCCCGGTTGGCCCCAGCTTGTATAGCCAGTGCCAGGTTGACAAGCTTCTCGACCCACTTCCCTGCTGCTGCTGCTGCTGCTGCTGCTGCTGCTGCTGCTGCTGCTGCTGCTGCTGCTGCCTCTGCTTCTGCCTCTGCTTCTGCTGCTGCTGTTGCTTGTGCAAGCTCGAAAGGACCGGGACCTACGTCGAAGTTTCACAGACGAGCAGAAGATGGTTCCTGTGGTGAAGTGAGGTACATTGGAGTTCGAAAGAGGGGATTGAGCAATCGATGGGTGGCGGAGATAAAGGACAACATCCATGGAGTGCGGAGGTGGCTTGGGACATTTGGCACGCCTGAAGAGGCAGCTCGGGAGTATGACAAGGCAGCAAGGGAGATCAGAGGTGCAAGCACCCACCGCACCAACTTCCCCTTACAAAAGTAGGCGGCCTGTAGAGGATTAACTCAAAGAATCTTCTAGCGCCCGGGTTGTTCTGGTATCTAACAGGATCCTGAAAATGGGTACTGTATTCCTCTGTGGCTGATGTTCACACAGGTTTTGGACAGTGACATTGATAAATCAAAGCTTTGTTCTCAATTGTACACTGGTCAATAAGTGATAGAAGTCGTACGACAAGTAAAATCTGAGAATTATTTTGAAGTTCGTAGTGACTGCAAACCACCAAGGACTTCACTGTGTTGCCCTATGTACTGAGCTGAGGTTTGTTGTGAGTAGCCTCAGCATCACTCCATAAGCTGGCGATTGTGGCATCAGCGAAGGACGTCGACACCTCCAGCGGCAAGGGCCGAGGCGTCGGGAGGTGTCGTGCTCGATGGCCGGCGTTGTGGAACCGACTCTTTCGCTTGCTCCAGAAGCCAGGGAGAACTTCAAGGCGGTCGCGGCCGCCGTGCAAGCGGATCCAATGGTGGTGCTGCTCGACAAAGGTTGCTCGCACCACCCGATGGGGGCGAAGGAGGCCTTCGTCCACATGGCGCCGAGCGGCAATGTGAAGCATGCACGCGACTTCGGCGGAGCTTTGCAGATTGACGAGGGCCGCGGCACTGTCGCTCTGCAATGGGAGGCCGGGAAGAGGGTACTCATCCTTGAGTGCATGCGAACCTACTGTCTGCTGATCAGCTGCAGGAGAATGGCTTGAAGCTGCAGGACGACGGCGATGAGATGCTGCTTGTGTCGAGTGCAAGAGCGATGCTCGATCGAGCACGCTACACTGGTCGCGTCCTCTGCACCGACCGCCACCCCTGCTCGACGAGGTCGCCGTAGACCGAGGTGGTGGCTCTGCGGACGACCGCTTCAGCGACGAAGTCGACCCCCGACCGGTGGCACGCGAGGCTCACGCACGTCGGCGTCGACACTATCAAGAGCTCAACGAAACATGAAAGTCGCCACCAGCCTCGACGTCATGCCGTCGACCGGGGCCGACTTGCCGTGCATTTTGTGCGTGGCATGGCACACCTTCTCCGACAAGGGATGGGACGCAGAGGAGCCATTGGCCATCGTGCACATCGACTTGTGCGGGCCATACCGAGTGGCTGTACTTCCTGCTGCTGAAAGACCGCCACATTCGGTTCGTGTGGGTGAAGCCGGTCACTAAGAAGAGTGACGTGCTGCCGGAGTTCAAGTAGTGGCTGCTGGTGGCTGAGCGGCAGAGGAAGAAGTCGGTTCTGATGCTCTGCTCTGACCGCGTTGGCAAGTTCCAGGGGAAGGAATTCATCAACTTCGTCGATGAAAAGGACATCAACCAAAACCTGACTTGCCCTTACACTCCGCAGCAGAACGGCATGGATGGGCGGGAGATGTGCACAGTGGTCGAATCCCTGCGGACAATGCTGGTGACACCTCGCCCTGCGATAAGCCGTCTCGATGCGCATCTGCTTGGAGCAGTCGACGACGACGCCGGGGACGACACCATACCAGCTGTTGAACGGCAAGAAGCCCGATCTCACCCTGGGGCATGTGTGGGGGTGTATGGTGCAGTTTATGGTTCCCAAGCAGTAGCGCGGTTCGAAGCTGTTAAAATGAACGAGAATGAATTGACTAAGTGAAAGTTGGGTACAAATACAAACCCTAGAAAGGTGTACCCCATATGTGCTACCCCACTATACCCTACAATAGCTATGTCATATAATTTGACACACCCCCATAGGCAAAGTGGGGGAGTACAAGGGGTCACAAGACCAGTCAAGCAAAGCAAAGCAAAGCAAGCTCGGGGTGGATCACAAAGTCACCACACAGTCCGAGCACAATGTCAAGGCCACAAGGCCAGTTCACATGCAGGAGTACACACACATATATATAAAAGGCTAGACAAGCAAGAGCAGGAGTATATATATATGTAGCAGTACAAGCAAGGTCAAGAGGTGAGCAAGTGAGGTAAGACAGGCACAAGACCCAGCTGAGTACAGGAGCGCTGATGATCACAAGGCGCAAGCGCCTTGGTGAAGATATCAGCAGTGTTGGCCTCAGATGCCACGTACGCAAGACGCAGCTGACCACGCTGCTGCAGCTCACGAGCAAGAAAGTAGCGGAGAGCAATGTGCTTCGTTCTGTGCTCCAGTCTCTGCTCTTGACACAAGGCCAGCATGGCCTTGTTGTCTACGTACAGCACTGGAGGAGAACGAGGCGGCTCTCCAAGGTCAGTCAGCAGGTAGGTGAGCCAGCGAAGCTCCTATGCAGCCATGGGCCCGGCGTAGATCTCAGCCTCACAACTGGAGCCAAGAACAGAAGACGAGCGCGTAGCCCGCCAAGAAACAGAGCCGGAACCAAGGCTGAAGGTGTAACCCTGTGAGGACCGCTGTGTAGCTGGGTCGTTAGCCCAAGAAGCGTCTGCGTGCCCAGTGAGGACCACTGGACTCTACCCTCCAAGCACTAGCCCCATGCCCGACGTACTGCACAAGTAGCGCAACACCCTCTTCGCTGCGGCCATGTGCTCCGCTCTTAGCAACTAGGGCAGACACAGCAGTGGACTCAAACGAGGGGTCAGTGACGACAGTAGCAAGGAGACGCGTGACAGTAGGACTGGCAGCACGAAGCGAGTCCGACTCCGGGTCAGCAAGAGCAGGAAGAGAGGACTCAGGATGAGAAGGTAAAGGGACACGCAGAGGAGCAGTGGACGGAAGCAGAGACATCCGGTGCGTGCCAGGGACAGCAGGAGGACGCTGACGCGAACCGCGACCACTAGTGCGAGCAGCACAAACAGGCGACGCAGGACGAGACGCAGGCTCACGACGCTCAGCAAGACCTCCAGTAGGACCAGTGTAGGGAGAAGGAGCAGGCAGTGGGGAGGCCGGCGGTAACTGTGACTGTGACTGGACCGGCGGTGGACACTCTAAGGGAGGAGGAGGACCAAGAACCTGCTGAAGGAGCGTAACGAAGTACGGCCGAGGCCGCGCGGCGACTCCAGACACAGTAAGGACAGCACCAGTACCCCCAGCGGCAGCACCAGCGCCAACAGCACCTCCAGCTGAAGTACCTCCAGCAGCACCAGCAGCACCCGCAGCGGGACCGCCGCCAGGACTGACAGCAGTAGCCTCAGCGCCAACACCCTCAGCAGCTCCAGCGCCAGTCGTACCCGCAGGCCTAGCAGCTCTGGAGGAGACGCACTGGTCAGCGTGTACAGGCTCGATCCCCGCCGACGTGTAAAGGTGGCCAGGTGTTGGCCTGTGCGAGCGTCCGAGCAGTGGGTCACCCGCTGACTCGCAGGAGCAAACTGGTGAACCCCCGCTTCTTGTAGGTCAGCACCACTCACCAAGTTCGTAGAGAACGAGGGGAGGTAAAGACCAGATAGGGTGCCAGAGGGGGCCGCCGGACACGGGAGGACAGTGGAGAAGTGAGCAAGGACAGGACCCCCAGAGGGGTCTGCCAAAGAGACTGCAACTGGCCGACCAAGCGGCGTGAGTGTGGTGCGGTCTCGAAAGAAGGAGCGGGAAGCCCCCGAGTCAAGAGTGAAGGTGTGAGAGGCTGGAGCCGACGCGGTACCTGAGAGAGCAGACTCACCAGCACCTGAGGAAGCAGACTCACTAGCACCTAGAGCAGCAGCCGCACCCGTACCTGGAGCAGGAGACTCACTAGCACCCAGAGCAGCAGCCTCACCAGCAGCTAGAGCAGCAGGCCCTATACTCGAGTCAGGCGGTACGCACAGGTGACCGGCACGGTCACCACTATTAGGTAATGCATACATGGCAGTGAGAATAGCACCATAGTCAAGAGCAAATATATCTACCCTCAGCCTAAGCAACTCCACCCAGTCGGGGAGCTCAGCCTCGTCGCCAAACTCGGTACGCCAGGCGTCGCTCAGACGGGCGAAGCAGCGAGACTGTGTGTGACTAGGTGTCCCACAAGGCTGACCAGTCCGAGCACCAGTGCGAATCACATAAGAGCAGCGAACAGAACTGAGAGACCCTCTACTCTGAGCGTACCACTCACGAAGCTGCTGGGGCGTGAGAAATGCGTGTGGGCGTCGCTGGTGCTGCATCTGGCCGCCGCCAGTAGTAGTAGCAGCAGTAGCGGTAGCAGTAGCAGTGCCGCCACCCCTATAACCCCAACCAGCGTACCACTCATGCAGCTGCTGGGGCGTGAGGGACGCACGCGGACGTCGCTGGGGCTGCATCTGGCTCCGCCAGTAGAAGCAGAAGCAGTAAGGCAGGCAGCCAGACAGGCCGAAAGGCAGGCAGGCAGGCAAGCAGGCGGCGGGCAGCGCGCTAGCAGGGCAGGGGCTCACCAGTGGTGGGAAGAGCAGGCTCGGCGACTCGGCTACTCGGCGACTCGGCGGTGCGGGCGGCTTGGGCGGCTCGGCGGCACGGCGGCTCGGCAGCAACTGCGGCTCGGCGGCTCGGGCGACTCGGGCGGCTCGGCGGCAATTGCGGCTCAGCAACTCGGCGACCCAGCAGCCCGGGCGGCTCAGGTGGCGCTGCGGCTCGGGCGGCTCGGGCGGCTCGGTAGCAGCTCGGCGACGCTGGCGGCTCAGTGGTGACGGCGGGGCCGCTTGGGGACGGCGGCGGGGCCGGGTGGAGCGACGACGGGGCCAGCAGAGGTGGCGCCGGGGCCACAGGGAAAGGCGGCGCCGGGGCCGGGAAAGGCGGCGCCGGAGCCGCAGAGGTAGGCGACGGGGCCAGTAGAGGTGGCGCCGGGGCCGGTAAGGGCGGCGTCGGGGCCAGCAGAGGTGGCGCCGGGGCCGGGAAGGGCAGCGCCGGGGCCGCAGGGGTAGGCGACGGGGCCAGCAGAGGCGGGGCCGGGTTGGGAAGGGCGGCGTCGGGGTCGCCGGGGTAGGCGACGGGGCCAGCCGAGGTGGCGCCGGGGCCAGGAAGGGCAGAGCCGGGGCCGCAGGGGCAGGCAACGGGGCCAGCAGAGGCGGGGCCGGGTCGGGAAGGGTGGCGTCGGGGTCGCCGGGGTAGGCGACGGGGCCAGCCGAGGTGGCGCCGGGGCCAGGAAGGGCGGAGCCGGGGCCGGGATGGGCGGCGCTGGGGCCGCAGGGGTAGGTGACGGGGCCGCGAGGGCAGCGTGACGCGGCCGCTAGGGCGGCGCGACGAGATGGGGCCGTGACGGGGCAGCGAGGGGTCGCGCGCGGCTCCCCTGGGCGCCGCGACGGGGTAGCGGGGAGTGGCGCGCCTAGGAGGAGCGGGGCCGCGCGCCTCGGGGCGCGCGCCAGAGAGAAAATCGCCGCGCGCAAAATAGGTCGCACGCCACCGGGCGTGCGACAGATCGAGTAGCAGCGGAAGCAGTAGTAGGGCCCACAGGCCAGGAGCATATGTGCTCTGAAACCATGTTAAAATGAACGAGAATGAATTGACTAAGTGAAAGTTGGGTACAAATACAAACCCTAGAAAGCTGTACCCCATATGTGCTACCCCACTATAGCCTACAATAGCTATGTCATATAAATCTGACAGAAGCTGGTGCCAAAGTTTTGTTAAGTACTCCACCTAGGGTTGTTGTCAGAGAGCAAGGGCTGTGAGGTGCTTGAATTGTCTGACAGCAAGGTGGAGGTCATCTTCTACGAGACGTTGTCGATGGAGGTGTGGAAGGTGAAGTATGGGCTTGCGTCAAAGCGGACGGAGGCACACCCGCCGACGGACACCTCAATGACGACGTTCCCGCTGCTCACTGAGATCGATGAGCCTGTTGATGAAGTCCCACCCTCTTCTCCTCCCCGCGTCGCCGACCTAATTATGTCGACACCACTGTCGACCACTAGCGACGAGGGGAGCCTTGAGGCGTCGCCTGTGGCGCCGACCATAGGCATCGCCGGCGTTCGACGTGCGGCCAAGATCCTCGACGAGGGCGTGATGCCGTCAATGACAGGGGAGCGGTAGACAGGGGAGCTACTGAAGAAGGCTGCAACAGAAGTGCCGCCGACAAGGGAGCAGCAGACGAAGAATTTGACAGTGGAGCTGTCGAGGAAAGAGAAGTCGGCAAGCGGGTCGACGAGAGAGGAGCAGCTGGTCGAGGGGCAGACGCTGCCAAAGCAGCTCGTCGATGGGAAGCTGTCGGCAGGAGAGGAGTCTACCGACAATGACGTGGTGGAGGTTCCAGTTGACAAGCCAGAACTGCAATGCTCAGGTCGAACTCGGAAGCCGCCAGAGTGGCTGAGCTACCATGCCTATCTACCACCAGCCGCCTTCACCATGCTATGCGACGAGGCTGAGGCCGAGGTTGACTTGCCCGATCTTGACCCCGACATGTACGCCAACCCCGAGCACCGTTGGGACATCGCGTCGATGATGATGAAGTAGGTGTTGGCGAGCTGGAAGGTCAAGGCGGTGAAGGCTTCCATGGACGAGGAGATCTATAGCCTTGTCACGAATGGCACTTGGGAGCTGGTTGAGCGTCCACGATGGTTGAACATCATGAAGAATTGGTAGGTGCTGATGACGAAGTACCACATCGACAACGCAGTCACCCGTGAGAAGGCGAGGCTAGTTGTGGAGGGCTTCATGCAAGTGTATGGCACAGACTACGACAAGACGTATGCACCGGTCGAGAGCTACGTCACGCTGAACATCTTCCTCGGCATCGTTGTCGTCCTCAACCTGAACTTGATGCAGCTCGACATGAAGAACGCGTTCATGTAGAGCAAGCTCGATCGCGTGTTCTACATGTACCAGCCGAACTACTACAACGACGAGATCGGATGTGTGTGCAAGCTGTTGAAGAGGGATGAAGCAGTCGCCGCTGATGTGGTACTCGGCGCTCGACTTAGTGCTGACCGGCTCGGACTAGTAGAGGAGCCAGGTCAACAAGGTCGGCGACGACGGAGTGACCTCCTGGGTGCTGGTCTACGACGACGACCTTCTCGTTGCCAGTAGCAGCTTTGTGATGCTGAAAGAACTGAAGGAGCTGCTGGAGGCCGCCTTTGAGTTGTGCGAGATCAACCATGTCGAGAAGTAGCTCGGGCTAGATTTCGTGCGCGTCAGGCCAACGAGGAAGTTGTGGCTACACCAGCAGTCGTACGTCGACAAGTTGCGAAGGTGCTTCATCGACGAGGAACAGACCAAGCTGATCCTGAAGACGTTGGTCTCCGTCGACGCCTACGTCGAGCTGACGTTTGACGACAAGGACGCTCAGGGTTGCGAGGAGGAGGAGTACCGAGGCCGGCTCACTGCAATTCGCGGCGACGACGACGAGGTCGGACATCGCCTTCGCGTGTTGCAAACTGGGCAGCTGCCTGACGGTGAGGAGCGACCAATGCTGGCATGAGGTCGACCGTTGCCTCACCTACCTCGTCGACACCCGTGACACCGCTCTGGGGTTCGACCTTGGACCAGAGTCGCTGTGTCTGGTCGGCTAGGCAGACGCCGACGACGCTGGCGACAAGCAGAATCGGACGAGCACGGGAGGCTACGTGTTCGTCTTCACAGGGGCCGCGGCCTCATGGTCAACCAAGCGTATCAAATGTGCGACTCTCTTGTCGACCGAGTCGGAGTACGTCACGGCCATGAAATCCAGGAAGGAGGCTCATCGACTGTGCTTGACGCCGACTGTTCTTCGGGTGGACAACTGGTCGGCCATCACGGTCGCTGAAGGCTTGGGGCTGAAGGGCAACTTCAAGCACATGGAGTGATGCTACGCCTGGCTACAGCAGATGGTGAACTGCGAGAAGTTTTGCTTCAGTACATCCTGACCACCGAACAGCCATCGGATTTCTTGACGAAGGCGCTGCACTTTCCGGCCTTCAACCGGTGCTCCGTCGCGATCGGCCAAGTGCGTTTGGCCGACGTCGCCGACGGGGATGATGACGTGTAGCAGAGGTGATAGCCCTTCTGGATGGGTGGTGCGGTGACGGCGTGATGTGTGTGTCGAATGCACGCCGACGATGAGTTTTCTCTGTGTAGCTCTGGCGTGTGGGCTGGGGGCCCAAGTATGAGCGTGGCAGAGACGTGTTGACGGGAATAGGGCGAAGCCGACATAGTGGTCGGGTGCACGGGAGGTGCGGCCGACCATCCGAAGAGGTCGACGGAGCGTCAGGTGCGATCGTCGGCACGTGGCGAACTTTGCACCAGCGCGAAGGTAGAGAACATGCTCGACCGCTGCCGCGCACCTGCGAAGAGGGTGCGCACATGCGCTACTGTCACTTGCGGATGCAACGCAGGGAGACCGCTCTACTGAAGCATTGGCAAGCCACCTTATCGACCTGTTATGTTGGCAGGCCGCAGTTTTGTAGTGCTGGCGCGGTGCCTCTTCGCAACGCTGGCAGATTGTCGACTTTCCAGTGCCTGTCAGTCCACGCGCGTGGCTGATTTAGCCTTCTGAATTCATGTCGACGAAGGCCTTGCACTTTCTCATAAGATAATAGGAGCAGGCGCTATCAAGGAGTACCATAGTCAGGTACGTCTGCACAGCTGCTGTGACCGCTTAGAAGTCTTTGCCGACCTCCGGCATCAGCGAAATAGTCGGCTCGACCACGCCAACCATCGAAGACGAGGCCGCACCGTTGCTTGAAGCCCTGACCTCTATTGTCGACGCAGTTTTTTACAGCACCGACTTCTTCTTGGGCAGCGGGTTGTCTCGGCGACGATGGTCGGCGTCGAATTTCATATCCTTTTATTGAAGGGTCTTGTCGAACTTCATGCGACTTCCTTTCTGATTGTTATCAGACTCGTTGCAGTCGGGGCAGTCGTACAAGGGGTGGCCGGGGTCTTCGCAGAGGTAACAGGGGCGTCCTCCTTGACACGAGCCACTGCCATCGCAATCATTGCCCTTCGCCGACTTCCCGCGGCCGGCGCCCTCCGTCGACTTTGTGTTTGACGAATTCTCACCAATGCCTCTGCCTCTGCCCAACTTCCCACGCTGCCTCCTCGACTCACGTTCCTACTTCGGCGAAGCCCACGGCATTGGGCTTTTTTTCAAGAAATCAGAAATTGCAACCCAAACCTCAATGTCTCTATGTGCGCATCATCACCGAGCATGTAAACATCCAAGCTAATGCGCCTGCAGAACAAGGCCCAGATTGCTAGGAGATAAAGGTCTTTGGAGCACGTCGACATTCAAGGGATAGAAAAATAAATCAGTAGGCATTCAACACCCGTTAGGTTCGGCCGACATGCGCTCCCCTCGAGCCTAGATAACATGTCATGCGGGCTGATGCACCAACCGAACTAAGGGTGAATTCCTGGCTTGCGGATGACCGGAAGTTGCAAAAAATCACCCCTGTTTCCGTAAGGCAAAGTTTGACAAGAAGTTAAACCCAAAGCATCGGGTCTTCCCGGGAAGGCCCCAAGCTTAACACGAGCCAGGAACATACCCTAAGCCCGGGACAAATGAGAATTTGTGATAGAAAATTGATGCGATGTGATAAATTTCAGAGTTTATTTATGACTGCCCGTGCAATAACCCCATATGTTTCGCCACCTAGAATTTCGTGCAATACGTGAATTCTGCTCTCTATGCATCCAAATATTCCAATCCAACGATAATCCAACGATAATACCTTGTGCATCGCATGGACGCGCCGTTCACACTCGTGGAGATTAACCGAGCCATCTCCAGCCTTCCGTAAGGAAAAACCCCTGGTCCCGATGGCCTCTCGGGCGAACTGTAACAGGTCCATAATTTTTTTTTTTTGCCCGCTCTTCCATTCCTTACTAACGTCTGCCCCCTCGCCCCTACCCACCCTCCCCCCATCGATGCTTCGCGGCCGCACGGTCCTCATTCCTAAAAAGGGAGAGTCCTCCTTACTAGACAACCTCCGCCCTATCAGGCTCATGAACTCAGACTACAAAATCATTGCCCTTTGCCTTGCCTTCCGCCTCCAACAAGCCCTCCCGTTCATCATTCACCCTTCCCAAACTGCTTTCATTAAACACCGCAAAATCAGGGATACCATAAACAACATCCTAGACATTATGGACCGGGCCTCCTCCAAAAACTCCCCCCGCCTCGCCCTTACTGTGGACATTCGAAAGGCTTATGATTCCATCGACCGAGAATTCCTCTTCTCCAGTCCGGCCCACCTCGGCATTCCACCCTCCTTCATTACATGGGTTCGACGTTTGCATACCAACACCTCTACATGCATCTCAGTCAACAACCTCGCCGGTGCAGATTTCCCTGTGCGCACGGGAGTACGGCAGGGTTGCCCCCTTGCCCATTTACTCTTCATTTGCGCCATCGAGATATTTCAACGACACATGTCCCTGTCACTCCCCGGTTTCGCCCTCTGTCCCACGCAGCGCCACCTTATGGCCTGCTATGCCGATGACGTCACCCTCTTTCTTAACTCTGACGCCGAACCAGGCGTTTGCAAACGTTCGCCTCTGTATCGGGGGAACACCCTAATTGGGCAAAATGCTCCCTCTTGCTTTTCAATATCCCCGCACACTCCGTCTCCCACGCAGGCAACATCCCAATCCGCTCTTCTACCGTGGCTGAACGTACCCTAGGTATCTTCGTCGAACAAGACTCCCCAGGTTGCACCACTTGGGACACCACCCTGTCAGAATGTTATTATCTAGCCTGTAGTGGGGTGCTCTATAGCGGGTACAACCGAGTTAGGGTTTGCTATATGTATCCCAACTGCTGCTATTGAAACCCCTCCTTTTTTCAATTCTCTCTTGCCTAGCTAGCTAAGCCCTAGCTATGGCTCCTCACTATGCTTACTCTCGTAACATGCTATCAGAGCATCTACGCTCCTGGCCTGTGGGCCCACCTAACTGCTTCCGCTGCTACTCTGTCTGTTGCACGCCCCGTGGCGTGCGACTCCTTCTTCCTATCGCGCGCTCCGCGCGGCGAATCTTTTTCGGGTTTTCTGTCCGCCGTGCGCTCGGGACGTGCGGCAGTTTTCTGCCCGCCGTGCGCCCCGAGGCGCGCGGTGGTTTCCTACCTTGGGGACCCGCGCGCGGCCCTTGCCCTGCTCGTCGCGGCGCCTTGGGGAGCACGCGCGGCCCCCGCCCTTCACGTCACGGCGCCCTAAGGAGCCGCGCGCAGCCCCTTGCTGCCCCATGGTGGCGCCCTGGGGGCCGCGCGCCACCCCTAGAGCCGCGCGCGGCCCCTCGCTGCCCCGTGGTGACGCCCTGGGGAGCACGCGCGGCCCCTCGCTGCCCCGTGGTGGCGCCCTGGGGAGCACGCGCGGCCCCCGCCCTTCACGTCGCGGCGCCCTGAGGAGCTGCGCGCGGCCCCTCGCTGCCCCGTGGTGGCACCCTGGGGGCCGTGCGCCGTCCCCCTTGCCATCCCCCGCGCTCCTACCCCGTGCCACCCGTTTTAGGGTTTGGGGGTGGGGAGTGTGGAGGTGACGGTTGTGGGGGTGCCGGTTGTGTGCGCCGTCCCCTGCTCCTCCTCCTCCTCCGTCTCCCGCTGCTGCAGCTGCTGCTCAGGGGGGTGGGTGTGTGGGAGCCGAAGGAGTGGTGCTAGGGGGGTGACGTGGGAGTGGAGTTAGGGGTTCAGCAGGGGGTGTGTGTCAAGGGTGTGGGTCAGTTGGAGGAGGTTGTGTGGAGGTAGCTGTCGTGTCGCCTGCAGCGCTTGTAGTCCGCCGCCCTTGCTTCGGTAGCCAGTGAGCCTGTTGCACCAGTCGCCAGTGGGTCCGTTGTTCCTGCCGCTCGTCTTAGCCGCGGAGCCAGTCACTCCAGTAGTCCGTCCCCCTTGCTTCGGTAGCCACTGAGTCAGCCGCTCCTGTGCCCGTGCCTCTGCAGCTTCAGTCGTTGCCTCCCATCTTCTCTCCTTCCACAGTTCCTCCTCCTCCTCATTTGCCCGCTATGATTACCTCTAGCTTTGCTTATTATTGTGCACTCCTGCTATGCCAGCTCATTGTTTAAATACTAAGCATAGGTGGGCTTAGGAGCCATAGTTTAGTTAGGTTCTTAGAGATCGAGTTTAGGGTTGAGGAGAGTGTCGAGAAAGTTGGAGAGGAGAAAGAGTGGCTTCACTATAGGTTTGCAAGAACACATAGCAAAGGAAACAAAGAAGGTGCACCACCAAACAAAGTTTATAATAACTACACTAACTACAGCTACAGGCAGTTACAGATATATTCTGACACTCCCCCATAACTGCCTGCAGCAGAAGCTAATGCAGAGACACCCCCTGAAGGGGTACGCCAAGCGCAGCAGAAGGAGAGGGCAAGTGAGGAGGGACTATATGAGGAGAGGCTGCTGGCAGGTGAAGCTGCTGGCTCTAAGGCGGCTGCTTCCTGGAACCTTCCTCAGTCCTCCAACTCCCCCTTCCACACTCCTTGACAACCCTAGCACCTCTCCCCCAGCTCCCCCACACCCTCACACCCACCCCCCCCCAGCGGCAGCTGCAGCAGTGGGAGAGAAAGGAGGAGGAGGGGAAGGGGATCACACACACCCATCACCCCCATGCCCGTCACCCCCATAGCCTCCGTTCCACGACTGCACGCGCAGCAAGGAGACGAAGAAGGGGGGGGGGGGCAGGGGCGACAGAGCAGAACAGAGCGCACGAGGGCGCGGGTAGCAGCAGGGCGCACGAGGGCGCGGGCAGCAGGAGAGCGCACGAGGGCGCAGGCAGACCGGAGCGCACAAGGGCGCGGACAGCAGCAGAGCGGCAACAGGCAGCATAGGCACGGGCAGCAACGGGCGGCAACGGGCAGCACAGGCACGGGCAGCAACAGGCAGCAACAGGCAGCACAGGCTCGGGCAGCAACGAGCGGCAACGGGCAGCACACGCACGGGCAGCAACAGGCAGCAACGGGCAGCACAGGCACAGGCAGCAACGGGGCGGCAACAGGCAGCACAAGCACGGGCAGCAACAGGCAGCACAGGCACGGGCAGCAACGGGCGGCAACAGGCAGCACAGGCACGGGCAGCAACGGGCGGCAACGGGCAGCATAGGCACGGGCAGCAACGGGCGGCAACGGGCAACACAGGCACGGGCAGCACAGGCACGGGCAGCAACAGGCAGCAATAGGCAGCACAGGCTCGAGCAGCAACCGGCGGCAACAGGCAGCACAGGCACAGGCAGCAACGGGCGGCAACAGGCAGCACAGGCACGGGCAGCAACGGGCAGCAACAGGCAGCACAGGCTCGGGCAGCAACGAGCGGCAACGGGCAGCACAGGCACGGGCAGCAACAAGCAGCAACGGGCAGCACAGGCACAGGCAGCAACGGGCGGCAACATGTTATAGCCACAGTAGGCTCCAATGTGCCTAAAACGAAAGATAGAGTGCATAGTCGGATTTCTGCACAGCGGCTTCAAACGTTCATAGCGTTCTGGTCACAACATCAAATGATTTGATTCAACTTGGATCTGGAGCGTCTTATTCTCGCCTACACTAGGCAATTTAGATCGCATGATTTGACCAAGTATTGACGACACAGCGTCGGTTTGAACGAACAGCACTATGGCAGCAACATAGTCTTAGAACACAAGATAGGAAGAGTTAGGAAGAGTTACGAGTTGGGAATGACTCCCAGCTCCTACAAACCCCAAGAGCCGAGGTACAGTGATGTGGAACAGTGCCACACTGTCCCCAACCACGAAGGGTCTCGAAACTACCCTTCACTAGGGCCTACACCAAGTGAAATGTTACACTACACAAAGTAATGTAACTATCTTCAATATCTTGAGGTGCACCCTTTTGGCGAGCTTCGAAATCACTTGAGGCTTGACACCAAGGCTCGGGCTCTTCATCACAAACTCATCCTTGAGTTCTTGATGGGTCTGCTGCACACACCTGCGACACGCCGAACGTTCGACACAGGACAAAATAGAAACCGCGCACGACAAAATAGAAACCGCGTGCGAGACACAAACGACCGCGTAACACGCGTCTAGCGATAACTCGCTATTGACTTGACACACACACTCGACATCATGACTCAACATTCACACACAATTATAAGCATGAAATATATATTATCCCATGCCCTCATACCATTCCATACACACACACATGCACGCACACGGACAACAAGCCGAGTGCAAACCGTAGGGTTGCACCAACAAACTCCCCCTCGGATTGTTGGCCTTAGGATATGTTGCTCTCTCAGTTCAGAGCCATCCCAGCCAGCTTGCAACACTTCCAATGCTGCTGCTCCACCAGCCTCTTGGTCATCATGTCAGCCGGCTGCCCCGTGGTAATCACGTAGCGCAACTCAACTTCACCCGCGGTTACCATGCTCCTCGTCCAATGCCACTTCACCCTCATGTGCTTCGTGAGTCCATGCAACACAGGGTTCTTAGCAAGAGCAATGGCACCCTGGCTGTCACAATACAGTGGGGTAGGTCCTTGCTGCTCCTCCCCCAATTCAGCCAACAAACGCCGCTGCCACACAATCTCCCGTACGGCACGGAAGAGTGCCATATACTCGGACTCCACCGAGCTCAAAGCTTGGTCAACCTGCTTCTTGCTCTCCCAAGCAGTTGGGCCTCCACCAACACAGCATATGAAGCCTCCCACACTTGTCATGTCCTCTGGTTCCGATGCATATGAAGCATCCGAGTAGGCGGTGAGGAACAAACGCCCGGGTTCAACACCATCCGCGCCCTTTTGGCGCCTTTGTGCCGCCGCCGAGTATTGCAGCCCAACGGTCGGTGTTTGGCCAAGATACTTGGCCACCCTCATTCCAGCTGCTACTTGCTCCTCATTAGGGCATTGCACAACCCTAGCCAGCTGCCCGGTAGCAAACGCGACGTCCGGTCGGGTGTTTACCGCCGCATACATGAGGCTGCCCACCAACGAGTGAAAATGGCGCATCTCCTCTTCACAAACGCTCTCCTCCTCTGGTCCCTTCACACACTTGAACCCAGAGGGAAAGGGAGTAGCCACATGATCTTCACTCTGGCCGAAGTTGGCAGCCAACGCCTCCAGGTACTTCCGTTGGTGCACTCGCATGCTCCGCTTCTCCACGTCTCGTTCGATGTGGAGCCCAAGGTAGAAGTTCACGTCACCAAGGGACTTGCACTTGAACTTGTCATGCAGCTTCAGCATCACCTCCTTCACAAGGTCAGAGGAGGGTGAGAATATGAGAATGTCATCCACATAAACCACCATGAAGCTCCTCTGCTCCCCCTCGCCAAGCATGAACAAGGAGTGATCGGCCGTTGAGGGAGTGAAGCCGATCTCCTCCAACAATTCGCGCAGCTTCATGTACCATTGCCTAGGGGCCTGCTTCAGCCCATAGAGGGCCTTCTTCAGCTTCCACACTCTGCCACTACCATCATCAAACCCCTCTGGCTGCGCCATAAAAATCTCCTCCTCAAGGATGCCGTTAAGGAATGCCGTTACGATGTCCATTTGTTTTACTACCCATCCTTTGATGGCGGCTCCCGTGAATAGGGTTCGCAGCGTCGTCGGCTTCACTACAGAGGCAAACAGCTCCTTGAAGTCCACCTTCTCCTTCTGCTGGTACCCCTTGGCTACAAGCCTAGACTTGTAACGCTCGATCTTGCCGTCGGCATCCGACTTGATTTTGAAGAGCCACTTGGACGTTATCGCCGTACGCCCCTCCGGTAGCTCCACCAATTGAAACGTGTCATTCTCCTCGATGCTCTTCAGCTCACTCTCCATGGCCTTCTTCCACTCCTCAGCATCACTACTCTCCAAAGCCTCCTTGAGGGTTGCTGGTTCTCCCGACATCTCCACCGGAGAGAAGAACGCGAAGGCACACTCCTCGTAGTCACTCTCCTCGTCGTCTCCGACCATCATTGCCGCTCCGGCCAGGGCTGTCTTGCCTTCCTTTCCAAGTGCATCATAGGTCAGCCTATTAGGGGGTTGAACTCTCCTCTTCCCCCTTCCTTCCTCCTCAGCTGCAGGGACTTGAAGGCCTTGGCGTTGCTGCGGTGTGGCTCGAATCCGTGGAGCACTCGTAGTGCAGGAAGGGAGTGACGGTGCACGCTCGCTCACTTGCTGCACCTCCTCCTCTTCTTCCTCTGCATCATTGGCCTCCTCTCCCCCATTCACAAGGGAAGATTGCCTTGTGGTTGTGCTGCCGCTGCTCAGCTCCAAAGGCAGCTCCACATGCTCCAAACCGGAACTCTTCACCTCCCCAAACCGCACGCCTATCTTCGCCTCATTCTCCGCCTTCCAATCCTTGTACATGAAGTTCTCCATGAACTTGCAGTCCCTGCTCACCAAGAACTTCTTGGTGAATGGGTCCCAAAGAAGCCATCCCTTGCTGTTTTGAGCCATGCCCAAGTGCACGGCCCACACCGCCTTGGCACCGAGCTTGTTGTGCCGAAGATGCTTAGGCACGAGCGCCATGCACATGCACCCAAACACCCGAAGCATATCCACCTTTGGCTTCCTTCCTAGCCACTCCACATAGGGCACCCATTTGTCTGCTCCCACATGAGTCAAGGCTCTGTTCTTGGCCACACACGCACTCCGCACCGCATCAGGCCAGAAATAGTCGGGTAGCCCGGCTTCAATGAGCAACCCGCGTGCCGCCTCCGTGATTGTGCGGTTCGCTCGCTCGGCGATGCCGTTCATTGCAGGGGAGTATGGCATGGTGAGGGAGTGCCGAATACCATTCTTCTTCAGCCACAACCCAAACTCCTTGCTCAGGAACTCTCCCCCTCGATCGGTGCGGATTGACTTGACTAGACGGTCTTGTTGCCGCTCCACCATCGGGAACCAATCCGTCTTCAACGTTTCAGCCACGTCGCTCTTCCTGGCCAGCACGTACACCCAAGTCATACGGGTGTAGACGTCCACAATAGTGAGGAAGTACTCAGCTCCAGCAGCTCCAAGCTTCAGGGGGCCCACCACGTCCATCACCACCTCATCAAGTGGTGCCTTAGCCGTTGCCTCCGAACTAGAGAATGGGAAACGGGTGAACTTGGCTTGCATGCACGTCGGGCAGCCAAGTACCTCATCGGGCTCCCCCTTCACACGTATGCCAGCAACCATCTCATTCTTCACTAGCTGCTGCAAGATGGGCAGGGCCACATGCCCCATGCGCCGATGCAAGGAGAGCCAATCACACTCCCCCGTAGCCAAAGTTGGATTGGAGAATGCCGCGCTCGCAATAGCGCCCCACATACTCTCTCCGTAGTCCTCCTCCGCTGCTGCCTTGGGGTTCTCCTCACCCTTTTGCTGCTCCTTGGCTACTGCACCACTCTCCTTAGGTTCACTGAACTTGCTGGTCCCTCCAGGTTTTCTCTTCTTGAGCTCATTCTCCTTAGCGCGACCGTTCGCGCCATCGTCGCTACCGACCGCTCCATCCTTGGTGCTGATGCTTGCTGCCACTTGCCTCTCCTTAGGCATAGGGACCACTGGGATCTGTCACATCTCGTTGTAGACATCCTTGTCCTCATGAAGGTCCCAGAGAATTCGATCGCCAAGCCTTGCGGTGTAGGTCTTGGCTTCCTTCGAGTTCGTGTCCATGCCGGCCTTTGCCAACCGCCGCACGGAAATCAGGTTTGCAGCAAGGCTGGGCACCCAAAGCACGTTCTTGAGGCCCACCATCTTCCCATCAGCACCCTTGAACATGGCCTTCCCCATGCCTTTCACCTCAGCTCGCTGCCCCAAAGCCGATGTGACATGCTTCACCGGTGACGGCTCGAGTTCGGTGAGCAAGTCCGGGCGAGGTGTCATGCTATAGGTAGCGCCACTATCAATCACCCAGTAGTCCAGGGGGTGTAGGGTCACCTTCCCCACAGCTGCTGGCTCCTCAAAGCCTTCATCCTTCTCTGGACCAGCCGGTGCTTGCGTCGACACGAAGTAGAATAGACCCGGGTATCGATCGTCGCTCGGGTCCTTGTCGTTGTCTCCGCTCTTCATGTTTGCAGCTCCGCCACCGCGACCTCCACGGCCTCGTCCTCTCCCTCCTCCTGCTCCTCTACCCTCTTGGCCTTGAGCAGGGGTCCAACCATCAGGGAGTTTGTAGCAGTCGCGCCACATGTGTCCGCTCTTGTGGCAATAGTGACACTCGCCGTCGAATCGGCCGCGACCGCGTCCGTAGCTCTTGTCGTCGCTGCCGTAACCGCCACTCCCGCGGCCTCCGCCGAAGTTGCTGCCACCAAACCTTCCTCCCCCTCGTCCTTTGCCTCTTCCTCGACCATATCCACGGCCGATGCTCGCTGCCCCAGCGCCATCCGCACTCGCCAACTCACGGCGGCGGAAATCCTCTTGAAGGATAGCCCGCTTCACGTCTTCGAGCGAGAGGCGGGGCAAGTCGCGATTCAAGTTGATGATGAGCAAGGACCATGATTCGGGGAGTAGGGCCAGCAACTTGGTCTTCTTTTGGAGCTCACTATAGTTCAAATCCGCTCCCTCAAGACGCGTCAACAAGTTGAAGAATTTCTGCACCCCTTCTTCAACCGCTTCATCCTCTTCAATTCGTAACGTCGCCATTTGCCGTTCCAACACCACAGCTACCGCCGCTGTTGCAGGAGCGTGTACACCCTTGAGAGCAGCCCATGCTTTTGGTCCCTTTTCTGGTTCACGCTGGAAAGGCTTGATGTGACGGATTTGGCTGCTCCCCAACGCTTGCCCAAGTAGGAGGTAGCCTTGTGCGCTCTTCCGCACCCACGGGCTCTTCTCCGGGTCGTTCTCGGGACGCTTCTCCGTTCCTTCCATCACCTCCAGCAGGTCATAGAGGTCAAATATGTTCTCCATTCTGAAGGACCACTCAGCAAAGTTGTCACCATTGAACTTGTCAAGGCCAAATACTCTAGGCTCATCCCTAGATGGGCCAACACTTGGTTGCACGGGCGCCATGGTTGAATCACGGGGTTGGCCTTGAGCTTGGGCTTCTCCTCTGCCACCAGCACCTCTTCCACCCCTTTCCTCAGGTCCAGCCATTGTCGAAACTGCTCCAAGGGGCTCTGATACCACTTGTTATAGTCACAGTAGGCTCCAATGTGCCTAAAACGAAAGATAGAGTGCACAGTCGGATTTCTGCACAGCGGCTTCAAACGTTCATAGCGTTCTGGTCACAACATCAAATGACTTGATTCAACTTGGATCTGGAGCGTCTTATTCTCGCCTACACTAGGCAATTTAGATCGCACGATTTGACCAAGTATTGACGACACAGCGTCGGTTTGAACGAACAGCACTATGGCAGCAACATAGTCTTAGAACACAAGATAGGAAGAGTTAGGAAGAGTTACGAGTTGGGAATGACTCCCAGCTCCTACAAACCCCAAGAGCCGAGGTACAGTGATGTGGAACATTGCCACACTGTCCCCAACCACGAAGGGTCTCGAAACTACCCTTCACTAGGGCCTACACCAAGTGAAATGTTACACTACACAAAGTAATGTAACTATCTTCAATATCTTGAGGTGTACCCATTTGGCGAGCTTCGAAATCACTTGAGGCTTGACACCAAGGCTCGGGCTCTTCATCACAAACTCATCCTTGAGTTCTTGATGGGTCTGCTACACACACCTGCGACACGCCGAACGTTCGACACAGGACAAAATAGAAACCGCGCACGACAAAATAGAAACCGCGTGCGAGACACAAACGATCGCGTAACACGCGTCTAGCGATAACTCGTTATTGACTTGACACACACACTCGACATCATGACTCAACATTCACACACAATTATAAGCATGAAATATATATTATCCCATGCCCTCATACCATTCCATACACACACACATGCACGCACACGGACAACAAGCCGAGTGCAAACCGTAGGGTTGCACCAACACAACAGGCAGCACAGGCACGGGCAGCAACAGGCAGCACAGGCACGGGCAGCAACGGGCGGCAACAGGCAGCACAGGCAGTCAGCCGTACCGAGTCCAGGAGCGGCGGCGCATACAGCTGTAGGGTCGGCGCCGTGGGCTGCTGCTGGGGCAGCTCGTGGGGTCCAGGGGCGGCTGCTGAGGTCCAGGGGCAGCTGCACCAGGGGCGGCTGCTCCAGGGGCGGCGCTGAGGGCTGCTGCTGGGGCAGCTCGCGGGGTCCAGGGGCGGCTGCTGAGGTCCAGGAGCGGCTGCTGAGGTCCATGGGCGGTTGCGGTGCAAGGTAGGCCCGCGCGCGGCTGCAACGCTGGCGCGGGCGCAGGTGAGGCAGAGGCGGTGGCCAGGGGGGAGGGCGCCGCGACGAGTAGGAATAGCGCCCAAGGGGTGCCGCTACGAGTAGGGGCGATGCCCCAGGGGCGCCGCGACGAGCAGGAGCGGCGTCCAGGGGGCGCCGCGACAAGCAGGAGCGGCGTCCAGGGGGCGCCGCGACGAGCAGTGGCGTCACGACGAGCAGGGCGACGCCATGCGGGTCCTGCAGGGGCGTCGCGACGAGCAGGAGCGGCGACACCCGGGTCCCGCAGGTGCGTCGCGACGAGCAGGAGCGGCGCCTCGCAGGGCGCCGCGAAGTGGAGGGTACGAGCGAGCAAGGCAGGCCCGCACGTGGACGTGAGGCAGGCGCGCAGGCGGCGTGAGGGCAAGCCACGCGCGGGGCAGGAAGACGCCGTGCGCCAAAAAATACGCCGCGCGCCCGAGGTGCGCGGCAGGACGATAGGCAGCGGAAGCAGGAAGGCAGCAGGAGGACGATACCTGCTCTGATACCATGTTTAAATACTAAGCATAGGTGGGCTTAGGAGCCATAGTTTAGTTAGGTTCTTAAAGATCGAGTTTAGGGTTGAGGAGAGTGTCGAGAAAGTTGGAGAGGAGAAAGAGTGGCTTCACTATAGGTTTGCAAGAACATATAGCAAAGGAAACAAAGAAGGTGCACCACCAAACAAAGTTTATAAAAACTACACTAACTACAGCTACAGGCAGTTACAGATATATTCTGACACTCATTGTGCAGATTACACCCCACTTTGGCTATGGGGGTGTGTCAGAATGTTATTATCTAGCCTGTAGTAGGGTGCTCTTTAGCGGGTACAACTCAGTTAGGGTTTGCTATATTTATCCCAACTGCTGCTAATGAAACCCCTCCTTTCTTCAATTCTCTCTTGCCTAGCTAGCTAAGCCCTAGCTATGGCTCCTCACTATGCTTACTCTTGTAACACACCCTGTCTAAGATCCAGCGTACGGCCAAAGCTCTGTCCGGTCTCCGCGCAACTGCCTCTTGACGAAAATCTCTCTCCAACATATTTTTAAGCACGGTCATCTCATTCCCTGCTCGTTTCCAGCCTGTTCCTTTTCCAATCCTCACCCGTTTGGATGTCGCTGTTGGCAACTTTTTTTCCTCGTCCCGCTTTAAGGAACATGGCCTTGCTGTTCGCCTCATCCCAAACCGCATCCTCTATAACCATGTCTCACACGGGGGTCTCGGAGCCTTCTCCCCCCGCCAACAAGCGCTCGCCCTCTCTACCCAACGCGCCCTTCGACGTTTCGGCCCATCCCCGTCCGAAAGCATAGCCCGTTTTCCCTCCACCCTTCCATATGGCCTCTACGCCTTCCTTGCCCACCCTGACATCCTGCTATGCAACCACCCTCCTGAAACGTCTGCCCGCGCCCTTGCCGAACTCCACGCCTTTATCTCCCTTCCTCCTACCATCCTTCCCCCGCGTCTCGTGGCTGCGTGCATTTTAGAAGAACCGTTAGCTTTTAACCGATCCACTCTCCGCCCGAACGGCAAACCCTTTGGTGGGCGCAAATATGAGCGTTTTCTCCTGTCTCTTGAGCTACGCATGGGCCAC
Source organism: Closterium sp. NIES-65 (assembly GCA_948144175.1). Classification (NCBI taxonomy): domain Eukaryota; kingdom Viridiplantae; phylum Streptophyta; class Zygnematophyceae; order Desmidiales; family Closteriaceae; genus Closterium; species Closterium sp. NIES-65. Next base: position 722,353 of record CANXME010001608.1, read on the forward strand.
TTCGCCCGCTTCACCCCCACATCGGTTCGCCCTCTCTCTAACGAAGAATTCACCTCTCTCATTCCCCCTCGCCTTTTTCCGTCTGGCAGACGCATTCTCAAACAAGTTTGCTCAGCCATTCCGGCAGATTGGTGGGTGACCCTCGCATCTCCGCACCCTCCGCCCCCCTCCCACGGCGACCGGTACATCTTGGCAGATGACCCTTCCGTTCCCCCCTCTCTCGTATTCGAAACCCTTCACTTCTACCCACCTTCCTTCATCGAGGTGTCTGTCTTCACTGTCTCACGCTCATCGCGCCTCTCCAAACACCCCCTTGACGCTCGGCGTTTAGACCTTCATTTCCTAACCCCCGTTCGTGTTTAGGGTAGGTGGCTCGCCGGACCACTTCATACAGGTGCAGGACTTGGAGCAAGGATAGCGCTCCTGCAGGATGGGTCCCCTTCCCTTGTGGATATCCGTCAACTGCGCTACACCTCTCAATCACGACACGTGCTGGACCGCCTCCCTCCCCAGGCCTCCGCCTCCTTTTTTCCCCAACCTGTCCCACGATTTCCTCCGTGACCAGCCGAGCCAGCAGAGAGACCTTCTCTTTCGCCTATATACCCGCTCGCTCCCTTCTGGCGCTCGCTTCCAATTTGCCAATGATCGCGGCACCTGCCCTTGCTGCACCTCGAGGATGTTATAGACCGTTTCTCACATCTTCTTTGAATGCGGTGTCGCCCCCGCCATCACCTCCGCTCTCCGCAATGTCGCCCGTCGCCACCTAGGGCTCTCCTCCGCCTCGGAACTCACCCTTTTCCCCCTACACTCGCGCGCTGGCCAGTCCGCCCCTTGGAGCCTCCTTGTCGGTGCAGCCGCCAAAGCCATTTGGAACTTCCGCTGCGAAAAGAAATTCCAGGACTCTCCCACAACTCGATTTGAAGCCCTCCAACTCATCTAGGCTCAGTTTCTTATCGCCTTTAAGATCTTCCTCTGGCGCCGCAACAAACAATCCCCCAAAAAACGCTTACGCATAGCCTCTAGCATCACGCGCGCCAAACGTCTGCGATTCGTTTTTATTGCCCCCGACGAAAGCCCCTCTATTCACCCGGACCTTCGCGCCTCCTAGCTCCTAAATGACACCTTTCGGCCCCTGTTGGGCTGAGAATTTCAGCCTTAGGATCTTTGCAGAGAATAGGCTAGTAGGTGCTAGAGTAGCACAGCGGAAGACTTGAGTGAATGTACTTGTGCTGGTATGTGAGAACAAGTAATTGATCAAAGCAAAGAGCATACAGGAATATATAGGAAAGATAGATTACAGGAAGCGGTTATGTTTATCGAGACTCGTAACGCTTCGACTATCGAGGCGGTTACTGTTCACTGAAGCGTCGCTTGCTGTTACGTAACCTCCAGGCGGTTACAGCTCGCAACCTCCAGTTGCGGTTTGATGTGGTACGCGCCTTTTCGACTTCATACCCCTTTTGTTGTGCTTCAGTATCGGGTGAGGTTCGATACTACAGAAACGCACTAAGTCATGCGTTTATATTCCCAACACTCCCCTTCGTTTCTGGAGTGTCGACGTGGTTAGCTTCGGTGACGTGGCCCAATCCGGTGAGCAGCATGCAGTACTCGAATTTCCCCTTTGGTAGCTTCTTGGTGAGATAATCTGCAACCATCTCGGTGGTCGGGCAGTAGTCCAGCTGGAGTTTTCCCTTCTCAATTTCGTCTTTCACGAAGAAGTATCGCAGTGCGATATGCTTGGTTCTGTTGGCGAAGCCATTCTTGTTCGCGATCCGTATCGCGGACTGGTTGTCGCAGAAAAGCGAGAAGCTGGGTACTTTCGCAATTTTCGCTTCTTCCAGCAGTTCGCGCAGGTACAGACCTTCCTTGGTAGCGGTGTAGAGAGCATTATACTCTGCTTCAGCAGATGATAGTGCGACGAGTTCCTGCTTACTTGATTGCCAGGAGATAGTTCCGACGGGCTCGAGACGGTAGACGTAGCCGGTGCGGGAGCGACGATCGACACGATCAGCAGCGTGATCAGCGTCGACGTAACCGAGCAGTTTTAGGTCGGTCGTCGTGCTCTTGTGATACGTTAAGCCAACTGTTGGCGTCGAGATGAAGTAGAGAAGGGCACGGTTGAGTTCCTTGAGGTGACGTTGTTCTGGGCGCTTGAGGTAGGTCGCTAGCTGGCTGGCGCTGTAGGATAAGTCCGGTCGGCACGTAACGGCGGCAAAGAGTAGGCAGCCCAGTTTCTGTTGATATTCCTGGATTCCGGCAGACGGCAGTAGGTTGGTTTCTTCAGTTGGGTCGGGCGATAGGTGACTGTAGGGTGTTGCGACGTGCGTCGGTGTGAAGCAGAAGCGTTCGGCGATAGTGCTTGCGTATTTTGAGGCGCTGAGATGAATGGCGTTGTCTTCGTCGAGAATGTTGAGCCCTAGGTACTGCGTGACGTTGGGTGAGACTGTGAGGGAGAGATCCGTCTGAAGCTCCTTTTCGAACCAAGTGACGATAGTGGTAGTTGATCCGATGTAAAGTAAGTCGTCGACGTAGACGATTAGCAAGACGTAGTCGTTGTCGTGAGTGAGGCGATACATGCCCTGGTCATGGGGCAGTTGGTTGAATCCGATGCGTTGAAGTCGTGCGTGCAGGTACTGCTGCCAGAGTCGCGGTGCCTGTTAAATTCCGTACAGTGATTTAAGTAGTTGACAGATGCGGGAAGGGTCGTCGACGAACCCGTGGGGCTGTTCAACGAAGATTTCGGCGTCGACTGGGGCGTACAGAAAAGCGTTGGCGACGTCGATTTGTCGGAGTGGGCGGCGACGTGAGGCGGCAATGGCGAGGAGAATGCGTAGGGAAGTATGTCGACTGACTAGTGCAAAAGTTTCAGTGAAGTCGCGACCAAACTCTTGGTCGAATCCACGGACGACCCATCGAGCTTTAAATCGTTCGATGGTTCCGTCGGAGTTGTTTTTGATCCGGAATACCCATTTCCTGGAGAGAATGGGTCTGTCTTGTGCGAGTGATGCAGGGACGATCTTCCAGGTGTTGCGGTCTGATAGCGCTTTTAACTCCTTTTCCATGGCTTCGCGCCATTTTTCTTTGTGTTCCCCCCCCAGAGCCTGCTTGACAGAGCGAGGCTCTTCAGGTAGCGTCGAAGGCCCGTGCACTGCAGCGACGAGTCCCAGGACTTGGAGTCCGCTGGGGGTGTGACGGTTCAGCAAGGGATCCTCGGGATAGACTGCTTCGTCTCCCGCTTCAGGATCAGGTGCGAATCCGGGGCCGTATCGTTCAGAGATGTCGGTGTTGACGAGTTGGGGTGTTACGTAACCAGTGTCGGCGAATTGGTAGTAGACGTCGGCATTGATGCTGTCGCGAGGATTTTCCTCATCCATGGGGATTGGGACGGAACAGTAGGGAAGGGGTCCAGCAGCTTCAAGGCGCCGTCGACGTTTTCTTCTTCCCAGTCAGCAGCGTCGGAGGGTGAAGCGAAGGCTCGGGAACCAGAAAATCCGCCGGTGGGGTCGACGTGGCGTGCGATGTTGTCCAGGTAATGGTTGAGGGTGAGTCGCTCGTAGAAGATAACGTCACGTGCTGCTACTGTTTCCTTTGTGTGGACGTCGAAGATTCGCCAGGCTTCGTAATGTTTTGCCAGCCCGAGGTGTAGACCCCACTGTGCACGTTGCGAAAATCTCCCTGCGCGTGCAGTGTGTGGGCGGTACTGTACCATACACCCAAAAACTCGTAACATTTTTGTGTTGCCCAGCTTCCCAGTCCACAACAGGTGCGGAGATGTGTTGTTGGGCAGTGAAGACGAGGACAGCAAGTTGTGCAGGAGGACAGCGTGGTCCATCGCTGCTGGCCATTCTGAGTTGGGCAGTCGTGTTCCACGTAGCAGCTTTCGCATGGTTGTCTGCAGGGTCCTGTTCATCCTTTCTGCCACACCCTGCTGTTGGTGAGCGTAAGGAAGAGAGATGAGGCGTTTGATGCCTCTTTCTGCCAAGAACTGTTTGAAGCGATGTGACTGGTATTCCATCGCGCCATCTGACTGAAAACTCTTCAGTTATACTCCCGATTCTCTTTCAGCGACAGGTAGCCAGGCTGTGAAGGCTTCTAGAGCCATGTCTCGTGACGGTAAGTTGACGTGCCAGACATATCGCGTTGCGGCGTCGATGAAGGTGATGACGTAGTTCAGATCTTCACGTCCTTCAGTTCGAGGTATGTATAGTATGTCACTGTAGATTTTCTCGAGTGGTTGATAAACGGGGGCGCTCGGATTGTGGTGTGACGGGAACGGTTGGTGAGGCAGATCTGCTTCCGGGCAGATGAAGCAGGTGCCGCGTGGTCGTTCGAGTTCACGTCCGTTGGGAAGAAGCAGGGCGTTCTTGTCTAACACTCCTGCTCGTATGGTGTTATAAAGTGTTTTGTTTCCAAGATGTCCAAGACGTTGATGCCAGATGTCTTCGGAGGCGCTGTGACCAACGGAGCGTTGATAGAAGTCTGCGTTGGCGAAGAAGGCGGCGTGTGTTGCTACACTTCGATGAACGGCGCGTGGTACTGGTGTTAACTGTTGGGCGGCTGTCGGTGGCGTGTCGATGATGAGAGGTGGTGGTGCGACGGAGGGACCGGGCTGTGGAGTTTCGGAAGGTGGTTCCACGACGATGGTTGGTTCTTCAACTGCAGGTTCGGTGGTTGTTGGTGCTGTGTCGGGTGCAGTTGTTGTTTCGATGACGGGTGCTGACTCAGGTGTTGTTGCTTGTGTTTGCAGGACGGCAAGCGCGTTGGTGCGTTCAGCTTCGGGAATGGTACGGGAGTACCAAAAGCCTTCGGGACTGAAGTTCGGGTCAAGATCTGGCGGGTGCTGTCAGATTATTATAGCTGATGCATGTTTGTAGGCTATAGTGGGGTAGCACATATGGGGTACAGCTTTCTAGGGTTGTATTTGTACCCAAAACTGACTTAGTCATTCTCATTCCTGTCATTCATTTCTCACATGGTATCAGAGCGAGTTCCCTGTGGAACGTTTCCTAGGGCCCACCAAAGCGCGCCCCGAGGCGCGCACCTTTTTTTTTTAGCGACCCCTCGAGTCGCCCTTTCCCTCGCGGCCCCGCCGTCCCTCAGACGCAGCCCCGCCACCCCTTCTGGTCGCGGCCTCGCCTCCCGATTGCCGACTCCGCCGTCCCCGCCACTGCACCTGACGGCCCTGCTCCTTCGGCCCCGCCGCCCCTGGTCTCGCGGCCCCGCCACCCTACCTGCAGCAGCCGAGCCGCCCACCTGCTGCAGCCGAGCCGCCCACCTGCAACAGCCGAGCAGCAGTGCAGCCGAGCCGCCCCGCACCCGAGCCGCCCGGGAGCCGAGCCGCCCTGCCGCCGAGCCGCCCGGGAGCCGAGCCGCCCTGCACCAGAGCCGCCCTGCCGCCTAGCCGCCCGGGAGCCGAGCCGCCCAGCAGCCGAGTCGCTGAGTCGCCGAGCCGCCCTTCTGCAGAATTGCCCGGCCTACCCTGCCTGGTGAGCACAGTCCCACTGTCACTGCGTGCTCTTCCCCTACTGCTTACACTTCTTCGCTATCGTCGTCATGGCTACCCCTAGTGTCCTAGCTTTTGACGCTGAGGGTCGCGCCATTGACTTTGAGGTCTGGGTAGACGACCTGCAGTTGTTTTTGCAGTGCGATAGGGCAGACGACCTCTCTCTCTTTGACCTTACCTCTGGCGCCTCTCCTGCTCCTGCTGCTGATGCTGATCCCACCGTGCGCTCTAAGTGGGCCACCCGCGATGCTGCTGCACGTCTTGCTGTGCGTCGCCACCTCCCTACCTCTGAGCGTGCGCACTTTAGTCAGTACAAGAGTGCTCAGACCTTGTACGACGCTGTAGTTGCGCGCTACTCCTCCCCTGCCACTGCTGCACTGAGCCGTCTCATGCTTCCCTACCTCTTTCCTGACCTCTCTGCCTTTCCCACTGTCGCTGACCTCATTACGCACCTCCGCACTAGTGACACTCGCTACCGCGCCGCCCTTCCTGCTGAGTTCTGCGCTAAGAACCCCCCCCCATGTACATCACTCTCTACTACGTAGTCGCACGCCTCCCTGACTCCCTTCGCGTAGTCAGGGACCACTTTCTCGCAGTCTGTCCCACCACCCTCACCGTCGACGTCCTCGAGAAGGCCCTCCTCGCGGCGGAGAAGAGCATAGTCGCTGTAGGAGCTTCTCGTGGTGACCCTCGCACCCCCATCTTTGAGGGGTGCTCTCCTTCCCCCTTGCTGCCCTCTGTTGCCTCTGCTGCTGCTGCCGACCTGCTTGGTCTTGAGTCGGTCGGCGCGGCGTCTGCCCCTAGTGGGAGACGTCGCTCTAGCAAGGGCAAGGTGGGCAAGGGCGCGGGTGGAGCTGGAGGGGGCGGTGGCGGTGGCGGCGGAGGCGGCGGAGGGAGCGGGGGTGGCGGCGGGAGTAGTGGCGGGGGTGGTGGTGGTGGTGGCAGCAGCGGCGGAGGCGGCGGTGGTGGTGGCAGCGGTGGTGGTGGTGGCAGCGATGGTGGTGGTGGCAGCGGCGGAGGTGGAGGCGGCGGAGGAGGCAGCGGAGGAGGCGGTGGTGGTGGAGGGGGTGGAGCTGGTCGGGGTGGTACCCAGCAGCGGAGCGGCGGTGGTGGTGCCCAGCGCTTGCAGCAGCAGCAGCAGCAGCGTTCGCGGGACATCCCTCCGCCTCAGCAGCTTCGTGAGTGGTACACTCAGCGTCAGAGGGGTGGGGGTATTGGTCCTTGCACCTACGTCCTTCGTTCCGGCGACCGCGCGGGTGAGCAGTGTGGGGGTGCCCACCCCACCCAGCGCTGCTTTGGCCGCCTGACGGCCGCTTGGCGTCAGCAGTTCCCCGGGGCTAGTGAGATCCCTCGCTGGGATGAGCTTCTTAGGGCTGGTGTAGCGATCTTTGATCTTGATTTTGATGCTATCCTTGCTGCTATGTATGCTGTGACTATTAGTGAGGAGACTGAGGGTTACCAGTGTTTCCAGCCCGACCCGGGCATTGGTACTGCTGCGCTAGGTGCTTGTGAGGCTGCTGCTCTAGGTGCCAGTGCGTCTGCGCTCTCAGGTACTGGTGAGACTGCGCTCTCAGGTACTGCATCGCCCTCGTCCTCCCTTACTTTCACACTTGACTCTGGGGCTTCTCGCTCCTTCTTTCGAGACCGCACCACCCTTACGCCACTTGGCCGGCCAGTTGCCGTCTCTCTGGCTGACCCCTCTGGGGGTCCTGTCCTCTCTCACTTCTCCACTGTCCTCCCGTGTCCGGCTGCCCCTTCGGGCACCCTGTCCGGTCTGTACCTTCCCTCGTTCTCTGCGAACTTGGTGAGTGCTGCGGACCTTCAGGATGTGGGGGTTCACCAGTTCACTCCTGCGAGTCAGCGGGTGACCCACTGCACGGATGCACGCACAGGCCGACACCTGGCCACGTTCTTGCGTCGGCCGGGGTCGAGTCTCTACACCCTGACCGTTGAGTCTCCTCCTGTCCCTGCGTCTGGTCAGGTAGCTGCGTCAGGTCAGGTGCTTGCTGCTGCGTCCCGGTCTGGTCCTGAGTCTGCCCCCTGTTCTTGTCGCCTCCTGTCTCACGAGACTCTCCTGTGGCACCACCGTCTTGGCCACCCCTCCTTGCCCCGTCTTCGAAGCATGGCTTCCCGTGTCCTTGTCTCTGGTCTTCCCCAGTCTCTCCCTCCCCTTCCCTCCGGGCCAGGACCTTCCTGTGTCCCCTGTGTCGAGGGTCGCCTCCGGGCTGCTCCTCACTCCTCCCAGTTCCCCCCGACAGAGGCTCCTCTGCAGACGCTTCACATGGACGTGTGGGGCCCAGCCCCCGTCCGTGGGCAGGGTCACGAGCGCTACTTTCTGTTGGTGGTTGACGACTACTCGCGTTACACCACAGTCCTCCCCTTGCGCAGCAAGGGCGCTGTCACTGAGGTGCTGATCGACTGGATCCGCGAGGCTCGTCTCCAGCTCAGGAAGAGCTTCGGCTCGGACTTTCCTGTTCTGCGTCTGCACTCGGACAGAGGCGGAGAGTTCTCCTCGCGCCTTCTGCGCGACTACTGTCGTGCACGGGGGATCCGCCAGACCTTCACGCTTCCGGACTCTCCACAGCAAAATGGGATTGTTGAGCGCCGCATTGGCATGGTCATGGATGTCGCTCGTACGTCCATGATGCATGCGGCTGCCCCCCATTTTCTGTGGCCGTTTGCGGTGAGGTACGCGGCGCATCAGCTCAACCTTCACCCCCGGGTCTCTCGGCCCGCGATGTCCCCAATCTTGCTGTGGACGGGGAAGGTTGGCGATGCGTCGGCGTTCCGTGTCTGGGGATCTCGGGCGTTTGTCCGCGACTTGTCTGCGGACAAGCTGTCCCCTCGTGTTGCTCCCTGTGTCTTCCTTGGCTTCCCCACAGACGCTCCCGGGTGGCAGTTTTACCACCCCTCCTCTCGTCGTGTTCTGTCCTCCCAGGACGTCACGTTCGACGAGTCCGTCCCCTTCTACCGCCTCTTCCCCTACCGCACTCCTTCCCTCCCCCCTCCGCCGGACTTCCTTGTGCCGGTTCCCCCCCCGGTAGACCCCCTCCCCCCTTAGGTTCCTGCCCCCTCAGGTGTGTCCCAGGTAGACGCAGTTGACCCGGTCGAGGTTACTGGTGACTCTGGTGCTGCTGCGGGTGCTGAGCCTGGGGGTTCTGACTCTGGGGGTGCTGTGCGCGGGGGTGCCGGGCCTGGAGGTGCTGCTCCTGGGGGTGCTGAGCCTGGGGGTGCTGGGCCTGGGGGTACTACTGCGGAGGGTGCTGAGCCGGGGGGTGCTGTGCCTGGAGCTGCTGAGCCTGGGGGTGCTGTGTTGGGAGCTGCTGAGGCTGGGGGTGCTGAGCCTGGGGTTTCTCCTGCTGCTGCGTCTCGACGGGAGCCCCTCTCTCCACGGGAGCTTCGCGAGTGGTTTGCTTGCCGCTGGAGGCTTGCTGCTGGAGCTGGAGCTTCTTCGACCGTCGAGGGTGCTGGTGCTGCCGGTCCCGGAGCTGCTGGGCCTGCGGGTCCTCCTGGAGCTGGAGCTGCTGAGGGTGTTGGTGCTGAGACCACTGCTGTCTGTCCTCGCGGTGGTTCTGCTACTGGTACTACTGGAGGTCCTGCCGCTGGAGGTGTTGGTGGCGCTGGTACTGTTGCTGAGGGTGTTGGTGCTGTCCCTGCTGAGTCTGGAGCTGCCGCGCGGCCTCGGCCGTACTTCGTTCCGCTCCTACAGCGGGTTCTTGGTCTTTCTCCTCCGGTAGAGTGTCCACAGCCTGTCCAGTCGCAGTCACTGTTGGAGCCTTCCTCTCCTCTGCCTGCTCCCTCTCCTTACACTGGTCCTACTGGAGGTCTTACTGAGCGTCGTGAGCCTGCGTCTCGTCCCGCGTCGCCTGTTCGTGCTGCTCGCGCTAGTGGTCGCAGTTCGCGTCAGCTTCCTCCTCCTGTCCCTGGCACGCACCGGATGTCTCTGCGTCCGTCCACTGCTCCTCTGCGTGCCCCTTTGCCTTCTCCTCCTGAGTCCTCTCTTCCTGCGCTTGCCGACCCTGAGTCGGACTCTCTTCGTGCTGCCAGTCCTACTGTCACGCGTCTGCTTGCTACTGTTGTCACTGACCCCTCGTTTGAGTCCACTGCTGCGTCTGCTCTTGTCGCTGAGCTCGTCGACTTTGCTGCTAGCTGTCATCTAGACTACGCTGCTCGTCTTGTTGCTGAGTCTGCGTCTGTCTGTCCTCCGTCCGTCGGGGGTGAGTGTGCTCTTGGCACGGACGTCCTAGAGGACAGGCAGGAGGAGTTACAGTGTCTAGCTGCTGCTTCACCTCATCTCACGTCTGTACTGCTTGCTCCTGAGGGAGACCCGGATGCACTAGACATCCCGACTCCGCGCTCGTACGCGGAGGCCGTAGAGGGTCCCTACTCCTCTCAGTGGCAGGCAGCTATGGATGCAGAGATGGCTTCCTGGAAGTCCACAGGCACCTACGTTGACGCAGTTCCCCCTCCTGGGGCGAACATCGTCAGTGGCATGTGGATCTTCCGGGTGAAGCGGCCGCCGGGCTCTCCACCTGTCTTCAAGGCGCGGTACGTTGCTCGTGGCTTCAGTCAGCGGCAGGGAGTTGACTACTTTCAGACCTTCTCTCCCACCCCGAAGATGACCACTCTTCGGGTGCTACTGCACATAGCCGCTCAGCGCGACTACGAGCTTCACTCTCTCGACTTCAGCACTACGTTCCTGCAGGGTAGCCTGCACGAGGAGATCTGGCTGCGCCGTCCACCTGGCTTCACTGGGACTTTCCCTCCTGGCACCCAGTGGAGCCTCCGACGGCCAGTCTACGGTCTCCGCCAGGCACCGCGTGAGTGGCACGACACACTGAGGACTACGCTTGCGGCTCTTGGGTTTGCTCCCTCTACTGCTGACCCGTCGCTGTTTCTGCGCACCGACACTTCACTGCCGCCGTTCTACATCCTCGTGTACGTCGACGACTTGGTCTTTGCCACAGCGGACACTGCTGGACTCGCCTACGTGAAGTCCGAGCTACTGAAGAGACACACGTGCACAGACCTGGGTGAACTGCGCAGCTACCTTGGCTTGCAGATCACTCGGGACAGAGCATGCCGCACCATCACTTTGACTCAGTCACACATGGTGCAGCAGGTCCTTCAGCGCTTCGGCTTCACGTACTCCTCGCCTCAGGCCACTCCTCTGTCTACTCGCCACTCACTCTCAGCTCTGCCTTCGGATGAGTCCGTAGAGTCGAGTGGCCCGTACCCAGAGCTTGTTGGCTGCCTCATGTACCTGATGACCTGCACTCGACCTGACCTTGCATACCCTCTGAGTATTCTTGCACGCTATGTTGCTCCTGGGAGACACCGACCAGAGCACATGGCTGTAGCGAAGAGGGTATTGCGCTACCTGTGCAGTACGTGGGGCATGGGGCTAGTGCTTGGAGGGCGGAGTCCAGTGGTCCTTACAGGCTACGCGGACGCTTCTTGGGCTGACGACCAGGCTACGCAGCGGTCGTCACAGGGTTACACCTTCAGTCTTGGTTCCGGCTATGTCTCATGGCGGTCTACTCGTTCGTCTTCGGTTCTCAGCTCCAGTTGTGAGGCTGAGATCTACGCCGGGGCCATGGCTGCACAGGAGCTTCGCTGGCTCACCTACCTGCTGACTGACCTTGGAGAGTCTCCTAGTTCTCCTCCAGTGCTGTACGTAGACAACAAGGCCATGCTGGCCTTGTGTCGAGAGCAGCGCTTGGAGCACAGAACGAAGCACATTGCTCTCCGCTACTTCCTTGCTCGTGAGCTGCAGCAGCGTGGTCAGTTGCGACTTGCGTACGTGGCCTCTGAGGCCAACACTGCTGATGTGTTCACCAAGACACTCCCGCCTTGTGACCATCAGCGCTTCTGCACCCAGCTGGGTCTTGTGCCTGTCTTGCCTCACTTGCTCTCTTCTTGACTCTACTTGTACTGTGACATATATATACCTGCTCCTGCTTGTCTAGTTTTATATATATGTCTGTACTCCTGCATGTGAACTGGCCTCTGGCCCTGCTCTTGTGCTCGGACTGTGTGGTGACTTTGTGATCCACCCTGAGCTTGCTTTGCTTTGCTTTGCTTGACTGGTCTTGTGACCCCTTGTTCTCCCCCACTTTGCCTATGGGGGTGTGTCAGATTATTATAGCTGATGCATGTTTGTAGGCTATAGTGGGGTAGCACATATGGGGTACAGCTTTCTAGGGTTGTATTTGTACCCAACACTGACTTAGTCATTCTCATTCCTGTCATTCATTTCTCACAGGTGCGTCCAAGGTGCGAGGGCGACTATGCCGTCGCTGTCGGCGGTGCCTTTGTCGGGGACGAAATCAAGAACGAAGACGTCATCTTGTTGGATTGCGCGGCCGATGAAGACCCCCCCTTTTCCGTGGTAAAGACGGATTTCCCGGGCGTCGGAGTCACACTCCAGGTGAATGCCTTTCGACATGAGTTGGCTGACGCTCAGCAAGTTGAAACCAAGGTTGTCGACGACGAGTACTTTGTTTAACTGAAGAATGACATTCGTTTTGTTCGACTGAAGCTCCACGATTCCTTGCTTGTCGGTGCGCAGGTTTTCGTTATTGGCGACGGTAATGATAACATCTCGCGGAAGTCGTCGTTCGCGTTGAAGAAATCGTGACGAAGAACACATGTGGTGACCACAGCAGCTGTCGAGGAACCATGTGTCGGGTCCAGTGGGTGTACCATTTGCGACGGCGGCATATGTCGGATTCACATTGAAGGATGACGGTGGCAATGATGGTCGCTCGTCGGGACTGTAAGTTGGTGGTGAATTGGTAATGCACGAGTCAATGTTTGACTCTGTTGTTCGTGCCATGGCGACGATTCTTGATGTCTGTGCAGGTCCCGAAGTGGAAGTTGATGGTCGCGTTGAAGTAGTCGTTGAGGCGGTCGCGGGTCGTTTTTGAGTTGACGCGATGTGAGGAGTTGCTGGTCGCAGAGGACGAGAGAATGGTGCTGGTTGTCTTTGTTGCTGAGGGCAGTTGAAGCGTGTATGTCCTGAAGTCCGACACAGATGACAGTAAGGAGGTACGTGTCCTCGATTTTGGTAACGTGGCTGTCGTCGATTGGTGTAAAGAACGACTGGTTGATGATGCCTTTTGTTGTTGCGTTCTTCGAACAGGTCCATTTCCTGCTGCTCGGTGTGAAGTTCGGCGCAGAGATGTATTTCGGAGAGTCGACCGTGAGCGCGAAGAAGTGAACGGGTGGTACGCCATTGAGGTCCAAGGCCGGCAAGAACGACGGTTACGAAAGCTTCTTCAGATAAGTTTCCTCCGCAGCGAATAAGTCTGTCGCGTAGTCCTTGACAACGACTGATGTAGGGCATGGCCTTTTCTCCAGGTTGCATTTGAACTGTTGTCAGTTGTGCCATGAGTCGGCTTTGTGTAACGCTGTCGGATGCTTGATGGATGCTTCGCAGATGCTGATAAGCGAGTTCCGCAGAGTTTGCGTAGTTCCGGTAGGCGCGGATGCTTTGTTGTTCGTTCGGCGACAAGTTTCGGAGAAGAACGGTGTAAGCCATCAGGGAGTGATACGTATAATTTTCTTTGTCTTTGTCTTCGCCGTTGTGTGGATATGGCCAGGTACCGTTGAAGAATCCAAGAAGATTCGCGCCTTCCATCAGGAGTTCAAACTCGAAACTCCAGGAATAGAAGTCTTTCCCATTGAATGGTGTGGATGTGTGCAGTCGCAGGATGTTGTTGAACTGCGCTTGTACTTGCAGGACTTCTTCGGTGTCTCGTTTGATGGCGGGAAGAGGAGTCGCTGGATGGCGAGGCGGCATGAACGTGAAAGAACCAGGTGAGACCGAATTTGGTGTTTGTTGATTATGTCGTCCGAACGATGAGTTGTCAATACTCATTGGTGCCGCTCCGTTGTTTACGCTGTTGCTGTTTGCAGGTTGTGAGGACTGCTGCTGCGACATGAAGTTGAAGACCTGCTCCATTAAACTTGGGTCGAAGGTTGTTGGTGGCGCTACTGGCGCTTGAGTAGAACGTTCCGTCGCTTCCGGCGTTAATCCGGGTGTTGTTCCTCCTTCGGTCTGCAACTCGGAGACCGGGGGTAGACTAGATCCCGTAGATGACCTTCTTTCTTTGCCACTTGCCATGTCTTGCCTTTCTTGAATGAAGATTGAATTTCTTGTTTGCTTGCAGATCGGTAGCCTGGAAGGGGCTTAGTGACGAGAGCCTTGTTCTCTGACCGCTCTCATACCATGTTGGGCTGAGAATTTCAGCGGGGGAATAGCGTATATTGACGCACACCTTAATGGTGTTGATGGTTACTATGCATCATAGTCCTTCTGAGGTATATTCATGTTTGTATCAGGTTACGACCTCAATATAGCCAGTGATAATCTCCAACTGTATACCTGAAAGTCAGGGCGGGACGGGGGTAGAATACAGGAACACAGTGAGGGCAAGGTTTAGGTGCTGTGGGTTTCACGAATGGCTGTAGGTGCAGGGCCACAGAAGTCAGCGAAAAAAGGCTGATTTAGGTAAAAAAAAGGCTGAGATTTCAGACTTCGTTTAGAACCAGGGCTGATTTTTCAGCATTTTTTTTGGAAAAAACAGGAAAGCTGTAGGTGCTTCGGTGTCGACACAGTGAAAGTTGCTTCCTGTGCTTGCACATCTGCATTGATGTTGTGCTAAAATTCTGTAATGAACCCAAGGGAAAGTACATCCCAGCTCCTGAGTTTCAGAGTTCTCTCATATTTAGCTCCAGGTTCACTAAAAAAGTATGACTTTCTGGGATTTCTCTCACGCGAGGCCCAAAGTATGTTCAAAACTGGTCCTGCGGGGCAAAATTTTCGACACGTGTCCGTTTTCGCGTCAGATTTTTTTCGACGGGGTAATATCATAAAACCCTTAGGGAACCAGGACACACTTTTGGGAGGGATCAACCCTAAACACGAGGACCCGCTAGGTGTTTAGGGTTGATCCTGTGAAAATAGGAAAACAGGAATGAATGAACTATGAATGAAAGCAGTACAAATATGAAACCCTAACTGGGTTGTACCCCCTATGGGATACCCCACTACAGCCTACACAGCAGTATAAGCTATAGATATGTTCTGACACACCCCCATAGGCAAAGTGGGGGAGAACAAGGGGTCACAAGACCAGTCAAGCAAGACAAAGCAAAGCTCAGGGTGGATCACAAAGTCACCACACAGTCCGAGCACAAGAGCAAGGCCAAAGGCCAGTTCACAAGCAAGAGTACAGACATATATATAAAGCTAGACAAGCAAGAGCAGGTATATATATATGTCACAGTACAAGTGAAGTCAAGAGGAGAGCAAGTGAGGCAAGACAGGCACAAGACCCAGCTGGGTGCAGAAGCGCTGATGGTCACAAGGCGCAAGTGCCTTGGTGAACACATCAGCAGTGTTGGCCTCAGAGGCCACGTACGCAAGTCGCAACTGACCACGCTGCTGCAGCTCACGAGCAAGGAAGTAGCGGAGAGCAATGTGCTTCGTTCTGTGCTCCAAGCGCTGCTCTCGACACAAGGCCAGCATAGCCTTGTTGTCTACGTACAGCACTGGAGGAGAACGAGGCGGCTCTCCAAGGTCAGTCAGCAGGTAGGTGAGCCAGCGAAGCTCCTGTGCAGCCATGGCCCCGGCGTAGATCTCAGCCTCACAACTGGAGCCGAGAACCGAAGACGAGCGAGTAGACCGCCACGAGACAGAGCCGGAACCAAGGCTGAAGGTGTAACCCTGTGACGACCGCTGCGTAGCCTGGTCGTCAGCCCAAGAAGCGTCCGCGTGGCCGGTAAGGACCACTGGACTCCGCCCTCCAAGCACTAGCCCCATGCCTGACGTACTGCACAGGTAGCGCAATACCCTCTTCGCTGCAGCCATGTGCTCCGGTCTGTGTCTCCCAGGAGCAACATAGCGTGCAAGAATGCTCAGAGGGTATGCAAGGTCAGGTCGTGTGCAGGTCATCAGGTACATGAGGCAGCCAACAAGCTCCGCATACGGACCACTCGACTCTACGGACTCATCCGAAGGCAGAGCTGAGAGTGAGTGGCGAGTAGGCAGAGGAGTGGCCTGAGGCGAGGAGTACGTGAAGCCGAAGCGCTGAAGGACCTGCTGCACCATGTGTGACTGAGTCAAGGTAATGGTGCGGCGTGCTCTGTCCCGAGTGATCTGCAAGCCAAGGTAGCTGCGCAGTTCACCCAGGTCTGTGCACGTGTGTCTCTTCAACAGCTCGGACTTCACGTAGGCGAGTCCAGCAGTGTCCGCTGTGGCAAAGACCAGGTCGTCGACGTACACGAGGATGTAGAACGGCGGCAGGGAAGTGTCGGTGCGAAGAAACAGCGACGGGTCAGCAGTAGAAGGAGCAAACCCAAGAGCCGCAAGCGTAGTCCTCAGTGTGTCGTGCCACTCACGCGGTGCCTGGCGGAGACCGTAGACTGGCCGTCGGAGGCTCCACTGGGTGCCAGGAGGGAAAGTCCCAGTGAAGCCAGGTGGACGGCGAAGCCAGATCTCCTCGTGCAGGCTACCCTGCAAGAACGCAGTGCTGAAGTCGAGAGAGTGAAGCTCGTAGTCGCGCTGAGCGGCTATGTGCAGCAGCACCCGAAGAGTAGTCATCTTCGGGGTGGGAGAGAAGGTCTGAAAGTAGTCAACTCCCTGCCGCTGACTGAAGCCACGAGCAACGTACCGTGCCTTGAAGACAGGTGGAGAAGTGAGACAGGACAGGACCCCCAGAGGGGTCAGCAAGGGAGACCGCAACCGGCCTGGCGAGCGGCGAAAGGGTAGTGCGGTCTCGAAAGAAGGAGCGAGAAGCTCCGGAGTCAAGTGTGAAAGTGAGGGAGGACGAGGACGACTCAGTACCTGAGAGCGCAGTCTCACCAGTACCTGAGAGCGCAGACGCACTGGCACCTAGAGCAGCAGCCTCACAAGCACCTAGCGCAGCAGTACCAATGCCCGGGTCGGGCTGAAAACACCGGTAACCCTCATTCTCCTCACTATAATCCACAACATACATAGCAGTAAGGATAGCATCAAAATCAAGATCAAAGATCGCTACACCAGCCCTGAGAAGCTCATCCCAGCGAGGGATCTCACTAGCCCCAGGGAACTGCTGACGCCAAGCGTCCGTCAGGCGGCCAAAGCAGCGCTGGGTGGCGTGGGCACCCCCACACTGCTCACCCGCGCGGTCGCCGGAACGAAGAACGTAGGTGCAGGGACCAGTACCCCCACCCCTCTGACGCCCAGCGTACCACTCACGAAGCTGCTGAGGCGAAGGGATGTCCCGCGAGCGCTGCTGCTGCTGCCGGTGCGAGCGCTGGCCACCACCACCGCCGCTACGCTGCTGGGTACCACCCCGACCAGCTCCACCTCCTCCACCACTACTGCCTCCTCCGCTGCCGCCTCCACTGCCTCCACCTCCGCCGCCTCCACCTCCGCCGCTGCCTCCACCACCACCGCTGGCACCACCACCACCGTCTCCGCCGCTGCTGCCGCCACCACCACCACCACCCCCGCCACTAGCCCCGCCGCCACCCCCACTCCCTCCGCCGCCACCGCCGCCACCGCCACCGCCCCCTCCAGCTCCACCCGCGCCCTTGCCCCCCTTGCCCTTGCTGGAGCAACGTCTCCCACTAGGGGCAGACGCCGCGCCGACCGACTCAAGACCAAGCAGGTCGGCAGCAGCAGCAGAGGCAACAGAGGGCAGCAAGGGGGAAGGAGAGCACCCCTCAAAGATGGGGGTGCGAGGGTCACCACGAGAAGCACCTACAGCGACTATGCTCTTCTCCGCTGCAAGGAGGGCCTTCTCGAGGAGGTCGACGGTGAGAGTGGTGGGACAGACTGCGAGAAAGTGGTCCCTGACGACGCGAAGGGAGTCAGGGAGGCGTGCGACTACGTAGTAGAGAGCGATGTACATGGGGGGGGGGTTCTTAGCGCAGAACTCAGCAGGAAGGGCGGCGCGGTAGCGAGTGTCACTAGTGCGGAGGTGCGTAATGAGGTCAGCGACAGTGGGAAAGGCAGAGAGGTCAGGAAAGAGGTAGGGAAGCATGAGACGGCTCAGTGCAGCAGTGGCAGGGGAGGAGTAGCGCGCAACTACAGCGTCGTACAAGGTCTGAGCACTCTTGTACTGACTAAAGTGCGCACGCTCAGAGGTAGGGAGGTGGCGACGCACAGCAAGACGTGCAGCAGCATCGCGGGTGGCCCACTTAGAGCGGACAGCGGGATCAGCATCAGCAGCAGGGGCAGGAGAGGCGCCAGAGGTGAGGTCAAAGAGAGAAAGGTCGTCAGCCCTGTCGCACTGTAAGAACAGCTGCAGGTCGTCTAACCAGACCTCAAAATCAATGGCGCGACCCTCAGCGTCAAAAGCTAGGACACTAGGGGTAGCCATGGTGACGACAGCGACGCAGTGCAAGCAGTAGGGAAAGAGCTCGCAGTGTCAGTGGGACAGTGCTCACCAGGCAGGGCAGGTCGTGCAGTCAGCAGAAAGGCGGCTCAGCGACCGGGCGGCTCGGGTGCACAGCTGCTCGGCTCCCGGGCGGCTCGGCGGCTGGGCGGCTCGGGCGCAGGGCGGCTCGGCTCCCGGGCGGCTCGGCGGCTGGGCAGCTCGGGTGCAGGGCGGCTCGGCTCCCGGGCGGCTCGGCGGCTGGGCGGCTCGGGTGCAGGGCGGCTCGGCTCCCGGGCGGCTCGGCGGCAGGGCGGCTCGGGTCCCGGGCGGCTCGGCTGCTGGGGCGGCTCGGCCGGGAGATGCAGCGTCGGGCCGGCAGGTGCAGCGTCGGGCCGGCAGGTGCAGCGGCGGGCCGGCAGGTGCAAGTGGCGGGCCGTAAGAGGCGGCGGGCCGATGGGTGCAGCGGCGGGCCGGTAGGTGCAGCGGCGGGCCGGCAGGAGCAGCGGCGGGCCGGCAGGGTGCAGCGGCGGGCCGGCAGGAGCAGCGACGGGCCGGCAGGGTGCAGCGGCGGGCCGTAGAGTGCAGCGGCGGGGCCGTCGGCAGCAGAGGCGGGGCCGCGTCAGAGGAGGCGGCGTGGCCGCGTCAGGGGAGGCGGCGGGGCCGCGTTAATGGAGGCGGCGGGGCCGCGTCAGGGGAGGCGGCGGAGTCGCGTCAGGGGAGGCGGCGGGGCCTCGTCAGGGGAGGCGGCGGAGCCGCGTCAGGGGAGGCGGCGGGGCCGCGTCAGGGGAGGCGGCGGGGCCGCGTCAGGGGAGGCGGCGAGGCCGCGTCAGGGGAGGCGGCGGGGCCGCGTCAGGGGAGGCGGCGAGGCCGCGTCAAGGGAGGCGGCGGGGCCGCGTCAAGGGAGGCGGCGGGGCCGCGTTAAAAGAGGCGGCGGGGTCGCGTCAAGGGAGGCGGCTGGGCCGCGTCAGGGGAGGCGGCAAAGCCGCGTCAGAGGAGGCGGCGGGGCCGCGAGTGAAAAGGCGACCCGAGGGGTCGCTAAAAAAAGGGCGCGCCTCGGGGCGCGCGTCGGTGGGCCCAGACAACGGTCCTAAGGTAGGACCCGCTCTATACCATGTGAAAATAGGAAAACAGGAATGAATGAACTATGAATGAAAGCAGTACAAATATGAAACCCTAACTGGGTTGTACCCCCTATGGGATACCCCACTACAGCCTACACAGCAGTATAAGCTATAGATATGTTCTGACAGATCCGTCCCGCAAATGTGTCCTGGTTCCCGAGGGGTTTTATGTGTTTTGCACCCGTCAAAATTTCTTCAATACGAAAATGAACACGTGTCGAAAATTTCGCCCCGCAGAACCAGTTTTGAACATAATCTGGGCCTCACGTGAACAAACTTCTAGAAAGTCGTACTTTTTGAGTGAACCTGGGACTAAAAATGAGATAAATCTGAAACTAAGGAGCTGGGATGTACTCTCCCTTGGTGTGCAGTGCGCCGGCTTATCAGGGCATAAGTTCCGCTGTAGCGAAGACCACCCACCATGTAATAGAACCTGAGAGAGTTGCGCTAGCTTCCGTAGCGAGTGAATAGAGGTAGGACGCGTGACGACAGAATTCTCCACCGCCATATGCTGCGGAAACCAGAGCTCTCATTTCATTTTCAGCCACTCTTCCCAGGCAGGAACCAAAGCCAATGAGATTCGCAGATGAACCCCGAAGACAGCCGTCTTGTGATCTGGCGTCTGGCGTCGCAGATGATGGCTGGCAGGCAGCATTCGATGCACATCGCATCGAATCACGTCTCAACCCTACTTGGAGGTAGAGATGAGGGCACAGGAATCGGCAACGATAGGACGACCTGGAAGGAGGAAACCGGGGGAGGAAAACAGTAATGTACTGTATTTCAGGGTAAAATACTTGGCTGTGGGGGGGGGGGGAGAGAAGGGGTTGGTGGGGGGAGGGGGAAGAGGGGGATTGGGGGGGGGGGGGGAGATTGCTCTCGTCCATGAATGTCAGGCGTGCGACTCCTGACGCCGATTAATGGCGCCCGTAATCCATTGGACATCGTCCGTTCTGCCATGTGGCGCGATTCCGGGAATCCGGGAACCCTGGAAGTGCACAGTACTCCGCTGCACGGGCCAGCCTATTCCTGAGCGACTGCCGGCACTTTGACGGCCTGTTCCTGCCCCCGATCACTGGTGAGGGGGCCCTCATTGATAGAGAGGCCCCTCCTGCCCCGATCACCGGTGATGATGGGCCCGCCTCCTGCCGCGCCCGACTGGGGGGATCGCGCCAATCGCGATACTACACTATCCGCGAACGCTGCATGCGGCGGCGGTGGTCGGAGCAGTTCTACGAGAGCGCAGTGCGAGCGGAGCGTCAGCTTGTTGTTGCTGTGTCATGGCCCGCCTGCGAGGACCGGCCTCGTGCACCTTCCGGAACGGCTCCTGCTGCTGAAAACCAGCAGCAGTGCTGCTGCTGCTAGTGAGTCTACTCTGCTGCTGTCTGCTGCTGCTGCTGCTGCTGCTGTCTGCTGGGGTTTTCTTCCTTTTCCTTCAGCTAGCGCCGTCTACTAGTACAAGGGCCACCTTTTCGCGCCCCGCTGCCGGCGCGTACTAGTAATGTGAACCTAGAGAGAAGTTCCGCCTCTCCTCCCGCCTCCTCTTCCGCCGACTAACGAGTTTGCCTGACATGACGTCAGCTCTCCGCGGCTCCCGGCTAGCGCCGCCTGCGGCGGTTCTCGTTGTCCTGCTCCTCGCCGCGACGGCTGGCGGGGTGCGCAGCGGATCCGGGGGGAATGCGGCGGCGGGCTCCCGCAAGCTGGTCGCGGGCGGAAGCGGGAACAATGCCGCGCTGGCGGAGCTCGTGAAGGATACCCCCCATGCTTCCGCGGAGGGGGAAACGCTTGTGGTGAAGGATTCTGCGCCTTCTTCCGCCAGTGGCAATGCGGCGGAGGCGGAGGCACAGATTCCGGCACTGCAGCTGATCATTGCGGAAGAAGGGCGCGCGGAGGGCGCGGTGTGCTTGGACGGATCGTCCCTCGGGTTTTACTATCGAAAGGAATACGGCTCAGAACGCAATAACTGGGTCCTGTATTTCGAGGTGTGACTAAGACGAATGACTCGCCTTCCCTTTTTGCTAGTACCCCATTTGCTCCATTCTTTTGTAGCCCGTTCTCTCCATTCAAGGCGGCCTCGTTTTCACTCGTTTACCCTCATTGCTCCCTCGTGTGTGTGAACCGCTTCCCATCTCCCCTCCACTCGCTCCCTTCCCCTCCCCATCCCCCTCTGCTTCCCTTCCCCCTCGACCTCCCCATGCCCCTCTGCTTCCCTTCCCCCTCGACCTCCCCATGCCCCTCTGCTTCCCTTCCCCCTCGACCTCCCCTTCCCCCTATGATGCGCCAAGGCGCCGCATGGTGCGCGTCCCCCGAGAGCTGCGCGCGGCGAGCGGGCTCGCGCCTGGGCTCGACGGACCTGTGGCCGTCCGCGGCGGAGATGGAGGCCGCTCGGAGCGACAACAAGAACGGCAGCATGAACGGCATGCTCAGCGCCAACCGCTCCGTCAACCCCGGTGAGGCTGCCTGCACGGTCAACCCCGGTGAGGCTGCCTGCACGGTCAACCCGCGGGAAGCTTCCTGCACGGTGACCCTGGGGGAAACTTCCTGAATGGTGAACCCGGGTGAGGCCTTTGCCATGTGCGCTGCATCCTCCCATGCCTCCCCACACCTCCCCACTCCTACCCTTTCCTCCCCACGCCTCCTCATGCCTCCCCGCTCCTCCCAATGCCTCTCCATGCCTCTCCATGCCTCCCATTCCTCCCCGTGCCTCCCCATGCTGCCCACCAGACTTTTACAACTGGAACGCCATCTACTTCATCTACTGCGATGGCGGCTCCTTCTCAGGCGACGTAGACGCGCCCGTTCACTTCAACGTGAGCTGCCTCTCCGCCTGTCCACCTCTCTGCCTCTCTGCATCTCTGCCTCTCTGCCTCTCTGCCTCTCCTTCTCTCCTTCTCTCTGCCTCTCCGCCTCTCCGCCTCTCCTTCTCTCCTTCTCTCCGCCTCTCCCCCTCTCCGCCTCTCTGCCTCTCCACCTCTCCGCCTCTCCGCCTCTGTGCATGTATGCTTCTCCTCCCCCTCCCCACCCCACAGCCTCTCCGCCTGTCCACCTGTCTGCCTCTCTGCCTCTCCTCCTCTCCTTCTCCCATTCTCTCCTTCTCTCTGCCTCTCCTTCTCTCCTTCTCTCCTTCTCTCCTTCTCTCCTCTCCTTCTCTCCTCCTCTCCTTCTCTCCTTCTCTCCGCCTCTCCTTCTCTCCGCCTCACTGCCGCTCTGTCTTTTCGCCACTGTGTTGCTTCTCCCTGTTAATATTCCCCTCTCTCCGTTTCATCTCCCCACCCCGCGGCGTGATGCCGTACATGAGGGAAAGGATAAGCTGCCCTCTCCCCTCTCTCCCCTCACCTGAGTGAGAGATAAGCTTTGTTTGTATATGAATGCTCTTTAACCAGCTTTTCCCCTCTCTCCATTTCATCTCCCCTCCCCACGGCACAACGCTGTACATGAGGGAAAGATAAGCTTTGTGTTTCCACTCTCTTTGTCTGTTCATCAATGCTCTTTAACCATCTTTCCCTCCTCTCCATTTCGTCTCGTCCCCCAAGGGCAATGGGGGAAGGAGAAGTTTTTTGTTCTTAGCATGCTCTTTAACCAGCTTTCCCCTCTCTCCATTGCAACTCTTCCCCCCAGGCCACGACTCTGTACATGAGGGGAAGGAGAATCGCGGACGTGCTACTGAAGCGTCTGCTGAATAAGATGGGGCTCGACCACGCAGACACGGTGAGAGGGGGGAAGAGGGGGGAGAGAGTGGGGGAGAGAGTGGGGGAGAGAGCGGGGGAAGAGAGCGGGGAGAGTGAGCAAGTGGGTGAGGTGAGCGAGAGGATGGGGAGGAGGAAGGTGAGTAAGGAGTGTGCAGTGTTGGGGAGTGGCGCAGGGTGAGTGGCTTGCTTTGCGTGGACGCTCCACGCGTCTTTGCTTCTTTCTCTTGCATTCACCTGCCCAGGTGCTCATGTCGGAATGATTTTTTAAACGTCTCTGTTGTTTTCACCTGCCCAGGTGCTTGTGTCAGGGTGTTCAGCGGGAGCGGTGGCTCTGCTGGTACACTGCGATGGGATTAAAGACACTCTTAAAGCCCTCTCTCCCTCCGTGGGAGTGCGCTGCCTCGCTGATTCCTCCATGTTCCTCAACGTGTAAGACTCCTCTTCACCCTTCTTCACCCCTCTTCACTCCTCGTCACTCCTTGACACTCCTCTTCACTCGTCGTCACTTCTATTCACTCCTCTCCATTCCTTTTAACCATGTGAAATGTCTTCCCTTCACTCCTCTCCCTCTCCCCGCATCTCTGGTGGTCGCTCCCCTATCTCTCTATCTTTCAACCCCTTCGCCCGCATCCCTCTGACTTCTCTGCGTATAGTGCAACACCAGCAGCACCAACAAGGTGGAGAGTCTCTTTATTCAAGTGGGGACGAATCCTTCCTCCCTATTTCTTTCCCGTACCCCATCCCTGTCGTGCATGCAGTGCGGACATCAACAACACCAACAAGGTGGAGAGCTTCTTTATTGAAGTCAAGGACATGCATGTGAGCGCTACATGCACCCTTATGCCATCTCGGACTCTCCCCGCCTCTCCCTGCCTCTCCTCGCCTCTCCTCGCCTCTCCCCACCCCTCCTCGCCTCTCCCCGCCTCTCCTCGCCTCTCCTCGCCTCTACCCGATCACGTTTGTTCAATCGCCACTCTCACATGCAGAAGCTGCCCATCCAGCTCTGTTCACTTCACTTGCATGGCATATATGAAGGAAGAATCTGCCAGGGGATCGTGCCCCTCTCACTACCCACCCTCTTGTCTCTATTTCCGCCTTACCTGCATTGCGCTCCTCAGGGAAGCTATTCTCAGAGTCATCCCTTTTTCTCTCCTTCCTTTTCTCTCGGATTTCTTTCCGCATCTTCCTTCTGCCATCAGAATCTGACTGACAGCCTCCCGGCAGCATGCATTGCTGAGCGAGAGCCAGAGAGGCACCACGAGGTGCGTTGCGCTGCTGTTGCTCCTCTTCAACCATGCCACGTCACCTCTTACAGCATGCCACGTCACCTCTTCTAACATGCCACGTCACCACTTACAGCATGCCACATGTCATCTTCTAACATGCCACGTCACCTTTCCCAGCCTTCGCTGCAAGTCACCATTTGCCGAAAGCCAAGGCTGAACGTCAATGGCACGTGCCAAGAGATCCATACCATCTCCACGTGATAAATAGTCACGTGATTGAAGAAGTGTTTTGAGACGCCTCAAAACACTTCGTCAATGGCACGTGCCAAGAGATCCATACCATCTCCACGTGAAGTCCAATTGAGCCCCATTTGGAGGCCATGGTTCAATACGTGGCAGCAATTTACTTGTTTATGACACCAGAGTAGGTGAAATGTGTTTGCGTGCCAAGATCCATACCAGCTCCACATGATAAAAAGCGATGCTTTGTCACTTTTTTGTCCACGTGATAAAAGAGACGTCCCAAAACATCACAATTATCACTTGCCGAATGCCAAGGCTGAAATCCGTACCATCTCGTTCATCCCCCCTAGCCATTGCCCATCTTGCTCATCGTTGCTGGATCCTTGACCTAGCTTGACTTCACTCGTCACCTCTGCACAGCTGTTCACCGGAAACCACCCTCCTTCATTCTCCTGCTTCACGCCCGACACTGTTTGATGCCTAAGCAGCTGTCGCAAGTCGTTTGTTGAACTTGAGCCGCCTCTAAAGCCTTCCCACTCTCTCCCTCTTCACTTCACCCCCGGTGGCCCGGCAGTGTTTCATGCCCAGACAGCTGCTCCAGTTCGTCTCCACACCGCTCTTCCTGATTAACAGCAACTACGACAAAGTGGTGGTGAGTTGGATTGGAATGCCGTGTGACAATGTAACCGGACGACTTTTGAGTCGACTCAGAAGCCATTCTTTGTTTCTCCGTGCCTCGATTTTCACCAACAGTACTTACGACGTGGAGTTGACAACAATGCTTCTCATGCGAACGTTTCATACTACGTTATTGTTATTGTTGCTTGTTTTGATTTTTATCTTGATCATTTTCTTCCGTCCTCCCGTCCTGTTGAAACATTGTTGCTTCGCGCACCGTCTCACAATACCTCTCCATGTCGTGGATTTTTTTTTTTTCACATCACAAGCCTTTTTCTATCTTTTGCTTGCACCTGCAACACTGTATGCTTTGTGGCCTGCAGTTGATGGCCATAGGAGCCCCCCAGGTGCTGGATACGGGATACCGTCACCATCCGAATTGCTTCAACAATCTCACAGAGTGCACTCCCGCCGAGAAAGAAGTTGTTGAGAGTGAGTTTTGAGTCGACTGGAAAGTCGCTGCAGTTGTTTCTTGCACACCAGATAAGTACCTGGGGCCTATTGCATGTTTCTGTTGCTGAGACGTGAGTCATTTAGGGCGTGTGTCATTAGAACAATTTATGTGTGAGTGAGTTAGCTAGTTAGTGAGTGAGTGAGTGAGTGTGTGCGCAAGTGATGAGGGAGTCAGCAAGATGGGAGGGAGCGAGTGTGAACATCCGACTGCGCTTCCATGGCCTTATCTTCTTCTACCCTCCTCTGCTTACCGATGACGCCTTACCTTGTCTTACCTTTCCTCACCTTGCCTCTTGCCCCATGGTGCCTCACTCCTGGGTTTCAGATTACCGCAAAAAGTTGGCTACGGCAGTGGCTCCACTCCTCCAGACCAGCGCACAGTCAGCCGCATCGCTCTCATCGCCATCTGCACCGCTCTCCACACCTGCCAATGCCGTCTTCCTCTTCTCCTGCGTCCAGCATGGCTCCATCCACTCCGATATGACTTAGACCCTGCGCACTGCAAATGGGGTGGTGCGTATTCTTTCCCTCTTTCATTCCCCATGCAACACAGATATCAACGGTGGTCCATGATTCTTTGAAACACATTTACCTCTTGTCTTTTTCACTGTTGGTTAATATGGTTGCAAGCATCTCATTTGTCGTTTCTCTTACGATTTGCATTACATGCAGCCGTGATTTCTTCTTGTGCTTGCATGTGAGAGCATGCGTTGAAATGTATGTATGTATAGATGTCTGTTCAAAAAATGTCATTTTTTCCTTTCCTATCCATCCAATGAACAAAGCTGTCAGCCGTTGGATGCACCTTGACAACACTGACAAGATTCATCTCATTGAAGGAGGATATCCATGCAACTCATGCCCCATGAAGATGTGAAGAGTACTGTTTCTGAGGCGCCTCAAAAGCATGCACCGCGAAAACACTGCCAAGATTCATCTCATCGAAGGAGCCACTCCATGCAGCGATTCATGCTTCATGAAGATGTGAAGTGTACTTTAGCCTGACTGCTCTCGGCTTTGGCTGTGCAAACCCTCCAGGGGTTCAAGCTAAGCCATGAGGCTCCTCTTATCTTTTTCCATTTTAGCGCCAGGCTGAACTGCTTGCCGGCTTGTAACATTTTTTTGTTCCATATTTGTTCATCATTTTTTCGTTGTCTCATATTTAAGACAGGTGCATCCTGAAATTTTTAAATGGGGCGTAAAGGCATAAGTTTTCAAATCAGTGGATTCAGAAGTTGAAAACAGTGTGCTTGATGTAAGTAGATTGGTTCAGATGAAAGTAGGTGTAAGGAAAATTCCTTATCCTTATTTCGCGTCCCCGCTCAGCGCGTACACCACTGTAGCACCACAGTCAGCACCGTTACCACTCGCAACTCTCGCATCGACAATCCTCCCGCCACCTTCGCACGTCGCACCCCGATCTCACGGCTCGGCAGGTAACCCGCGCTCCGGGCCTCCGCTTCGACACTTTCCCAAACCTCAGTCCCAAGCCCGTCGCGCGACAACCACAGTCCAATACCGTTACCACTGTAGTTTCGCTATATATTCTTCGCTCACGCCTTCGCTCATTGTACTCTTGCTTCAATAGTGCAATTCTTGCTCGCTCACTCAATTGCACGCGTAACACTTGGTATTCAAAGCCTACGATCTCTTCTCGGACCGCACCCACACCTTCGCTTCCTCACTAACTCAATTTTTGGGGGGGGGTAGATGTCTCTCAGCGACATAGCACTGCCGCTCGTAGTGCGCTCCCATAAGCACGCACGGCCACGCCAGAGGCTCTCGTTGAGCTTGCCCGACACCCCCGCCATGGCCGAATTCACGCTCGCAACATTGACGCAGGAGCAGCTCGATCGTCTGGTGCGCCAACTTGAAGATTCGGCGCTCGAAATTGCGACGCTCACAGCGGAACGTGACTCCACGCGTCAGCAAGTAACGGTGAACGCTCCAGCGCCATCACACGCACCGACAAATGGATCTGCACAATCGGACGAGCCGATCGTCATCTCGTCCGGCACACCAACACAACACGACAGCGTGGAACAGCACTCAGGCGCAGCCAGTGATGGCGCCGCCCAGCCAATGCCTGGCATGGGAGGAAACAGGGTCGCACCAAGCCCGCGGGAGCCTCGCGAAGCCCATCGGCACGTGGAATTTCGCGGCGAAAGGTGGCAAACTGGCCATTATGGCACCAATGCCACTCAAGCCGCAACGGCCACCCTGCTTCGACCCGAGCCAACGTGGAGGTCCGACGGTTCAATCGTGGGTCTTCACGATGAACGCCTTCTTCGACGTGAATTACGTCGAGTCGGACGCAGCGAAGATTTGGTATGCCGTTTCGCTGCTGAGGGGCCCCGCCATGGACTGGTGGCGAGTCATCGTGACGTCGCCACGCGCCTACCAGCCACCGTCGCAAGAGGAAGGGCCGAGAAGTCCAGCTGTCACCTGGAGTTCATTCTGTGAGACTGCGTACTTGGTGGCAACTCGGTTCGGTTCAAGACTACACAAGTGGTTTTCTCGCATTATGCGAGCAAGTCGGCTACATGCATGAAGCAGAGCGGGTGGACCGTTATGTTGGAGGGCTGAAGCCGGACATCTCGCACGAGATTATGCTACGTGGGCTCTCGAACTTCAACGAGATTCTCGCGCTCGCTGAGAAAATCGACATTTTACGCCGTCCGAGACCGGGGTCCTACTACGGACATCGTCCTCGGGGACTGATCGAGCACGCCACCGTACATGCCGTCACGACGAATGCAACTGCCGTGCCGTTTAAGGGGCGCTGCTTTGCTTGCAATAGGCCGGGCCATCGCAAGAATGAATGCCCAGAGGAGCTAAGGCGCCGCGGAGCAGAGCAGGGGAGGGAGTCTCCAAGGCAGGGAAACGCCAGCAGTCAATAGGAATCGTGCCAACTACTGACGAGACTGCCTGCTCGCCCAACCCCACCGACCCTAATCGAGTCACAGTACCGATTCATGCTATCGATCGGACTCGGACGAATAAGGAGGGTACAGCGACGGATTGCCCAGTACTGATCCACGGGAAAATACAGGGAGCACCAGTGAAGATTTTTATTGACGGAGGAGCAAGTCACAGTTCAGTTACTACTGCAACCGCACGAAAACTACAACTGACACTTAGCCGTTGTTTACCCGAGATAGACGCACGCTTAGTCGACGGCACGCCACTAGCCATACGGGAAAAAGTGGAGAGAGTCAAAGTCCGCTGCGGGGGGAATTTCGAGCTTACACAGGAAATGCTCGCAACGACACTAGATGGGCACGACATTTTACTGGGACGTGATTGGCTGCGACGGTATAACCTGCGAATTGACTGGACGACGGGTAGCTGCACTGTGCGAAGTAGCGGTAACTGGGTCGAGCTACCTCGCTGGCAGACGTCCGAGTCGTCAACGGTACACGTCAACGCCGTCACCATGAAACGGGCTGTCGCTGCTGAAGCTGACGTGTACGCAGTAGACATTGCAGTAGTAGAGGGAGCAGAGCAGCCGAGTGATTTCAAGAAACTGCTGGCAGCGGTACCGCCCGAACTACAGGAACTGTTGAAACGATACCCCGGGATTTTTCCCGACGACTTACCAGAAGGGCTGCCACCTCAACGAGCACATGACCACCGAATAGAATTAGAACCGGGGGCACAACCAACTGTACAGCGCCAGTTCAGACTGACACAACCCGAGCTCGACGAACTGAGGAAGCAGCTAAATTATTTGTTAGAGAAGAAATTCATCCGACCGAGCTCGTCACCGTTCGCCGCACCGATACTGTTCACGCCAAAAAGAGACGGAGGGTTTCGCATGTGCATCGATTACCGAGCGCTCAACAGGGTAACAGTCAAGTCGCGGTACCCCATTCGCCGCGTCGACGAACTGATCGACCTGTCAGAACATATATATAGCTTATACTATTGTCTAGGCTGTAGTGGGGTATCCCATAGGGGGTACAACTAGTTAGGGTTTCCTATTTGTACTCACTTCATTCATAGTTCATTCATTCTCGTTCTATTCTCATCATGGTATCGAGCAGGTTCCCCCGTGGGAACTGTGCTTAGGGCCCACCACTTTTAAACTTTTTTTTCTGCCCGGAGCGCGCTCCGGGCCCTCGCTTTCACCTTTTTTTTCGGCCTGCCCTGTGGCCCCTAGCCGCCCAAGCGCCGCCCGTCCCGGCCCCTAGCCGCCCACGCGCCGCCCGTTCAGGCCCTTAGCCGCCCGCGCGCGCCCGTTCAGGCCCCTAGCCGCCCACGCGCCGCCCGTCCCGGCCCTTAGCCGCCCGCGCGCCGCCTGTCCCGGCCCCTAGCCGCCCGCTGGCCGCCCGTCCCGGCCCCTCGACGCCCGCGCGCCGCCGTCCCGGCCCCTAGCCGCCCGCTGACCGCCCGTCCCGGCCTCTCGACGCCCGCGCGCCGCCCGTCCCGGCCCCTGATCGCCCGCGCGCCGCCCGTCCCGGCCCCTAGCCGCCCGCTGGCCGCCTGTCCCGGCCCCTTGACGCCCGCGCGCTGCCCGTCCCGGCCCCTAGCCGCCTGCTGGCCGCCCGTCCCGGCCCCTAGCCGCCCGCTGGCCGCCCGTCCCGGCCCCTAGCCGCCCGCTGGCCGCCCGTCCCGGCCCCTCGACGCCAGCGCGCCGCCGTCCCGGCCCCTAGCTGCCCGCTGGCCGCCCGTCCCGGCCCCTCTACGCCCGTGCGCCGCCGCCCCGGCCCCCAGCCGTCCGCTGGCCGCCCGTCCCGGCCTCTCGACGCCCGCGCGCCGCCCGTCCCGGCCCCTGATCGCCCGCGCGCTGCCCGTCCCAGCCCCGGGCCGCCCTGTGTCGCTGACAGCCCGAGCCGCCCGAGCCGCCCGCGCCGCCCGAGCAGCCCGAGCCGCCCTCGCCGCCCGAGCCGCCCGAGCCGCCCGAGCCGCCTGCACCGCCTGAGGAGCCGAGCCGCTGGTCCTGCGGAGCTGCTGTTGCTGCTGAGCCGGTTGAGCTGCTGTGTTGCTGTACTGCTGTGCTACTGCGCTGCCCGACCCGTCCTGTCTGGTGAGACCTTCTACTGCTGTCATGGCTACCCCTAGTGTCCTAGCTTTTGACGCTGAGGGTCGCGCCATTGACTTTGAGGTCTGGGTCGACGACCTGCAGCTGTTCTTACAGTGCGACAGAGCAGACGGCCTTTCTCTCTTTGACCTCACTTCTGGTGCCTCTCCTGCCCCTGCTGCTGATGCTGATCCCACTGTGCGCTCTCAGTGGGCCACCCGCGATGCTGCTGCACGTCTTGCTGTGCGTCGCCACCTCCCTACCTCTGAGCGCGCGCACTTTAGTCAGTACAAGAGTGCTCAGACCTTGTACGACGCTGTAGTCGCGCGCTACTCCTCCCCTGCCACTGCTGCACTGAGCCGTCTCATGCTTCCCTACCTCTTTCCTGACCTCTCTGCCTTTCCCACTGTCGCTGACCTCATTACGCACCTCCGCACTAGTGACACTCGCTACCGCGCCGCCCTTCCTGCTGAGTTCTGCGCCAAGAACCCCCCCCCCCATGTACATCACTCTCTACTACGTAGTCGCGCGCCTCCCTGACTCTCTTCGCGTAGTCAGGGACCACTTTCTCGCGGTCTGTCCCACCACCCTCACCGTCGACATCCTCGAGAAGGCCCTCCTCGCGGCAGAAAAGAGCATCGTCGCTGTAGGAGCTTCTCGTGATGACCCTCGCACCCCCATCTTTGAGGGGTGCTCTCCTTCCCCCCTCCTGCCCTCTGTTGCCTCTGCTGCTGCTGCCGACCTGCTTGGTCTCGAGTCGGTTGGCGCGGCGTCTGCCCCTAGTGGGAGACGCCGCTCTGGCAAGGGCAAAGGGGGCAAGGGCGCGGGTGGAGCTGGATGGGGCGGTGGAGGTGGCGGTGGAGGCGGCGGAGGGAGTGGGGGTGGCGGCGGGAGTGGTGGAGGGGGTGGTGGTGGTAGTGGTGGCAGCGGCGGAGGAGGCGGCGGTGGTGGCGGCAGCGGTGGTGGTGGCGGCAGTGGTGGCGGTGACAGTGCGGGAGGCGGCGGCGGAGGAGGCGGTGGTGGCGGAGGAGGTGGAGCTGGTCGAGGCGGTACCCAGCAGCGGAGCGGCGGTGGTGGTGGTCAGCGCTCGCAGCAGCAGCAGCAGCAGCGTTCGCGCGACATCCCTCCGCCCCAGCAGCTCCGTGAGTGGTACACTCGACGTCAGAGGGGTGGGGGTACTGGTCCTTGTACCTACGTCCTTAGCTCTGGCGACCGCGCGGGTGAGCAGTGTGGGGGTGCCCACCCCACCCAGCGCTGCTTTGGCCGCCTGACGGACGCTTGGCGTCAGCAGTTCCCCGGGGCTAGTGAGATCCCTCGCTGGGATGAGCTTCTTAGGGCTGGTGTAGCGATCTTTGATCTTGATTTTGATGCTATCCTTGCTGCTATGTATGCTGTGACTATTAGTGAGGAGGGTGACTGTTACCGGTGTTTCCCGCCCGACCCGGGCATTGGTACTGCTGCGCTAGGTGCTTGTGAGGCTGCTGCTCTAGGTGCCAGTGCGTCTGCGCTCTCAGGTACTGGTGAGACTGCGCTCTCAGGTACTGCGTCGCCTTCGTCCTCCCTCACTTTCACACTTGACTCCGGGGCTTCTCGCTCCTTCTTTCGAGACCGCACCACCCTCACGCCGCTTGGCCGACCGGTTGCGGTCTCCCTGGCTGACCCCTCTGGGGGTCCTGTCCTCTCTCACTTCTCCACTGTCCTCCCGTGTCCGGCTGCCCCCTCGGGCACCCTGTCTGGTCTGTACCTTCCCTCGTTCTCGACGAACTTGGTGAGTGGTGCGGACCTACAGGATGCGGGGGTTCACCAGTTCACTCCTGCGAGTCAGCGGGTGACCCACTGCACGGACGCACGCACAGGCCGGCACCTGGCCACGTTCTCGCGTCGGCCGGGGTCGAGCCTCTACACCCTGACCACTACGTCTCCTCCTGTCCCTGCGTCTGGTCAGGTAGCTGCGTCAGGTCAGGTGTTTGCTGCTGCGTCCCGGTCAGGTCCTGAGTCTGCCCCCTGTTCGTGTCGCCTCCTGTCTCACGAGACTCTCCTGTGGCACCACCGTCTGGGCCACCCCTCCTTGCCCCGTCTTCGGAGCATGGCTTCCCGTGTCCTTGTCTCTGGTCTTCCCCAGTCTCTCCCTCCCCTTCCTTCCGGGCCAGGACCTTCCTGTGTCCCCTGTGTCGAGGGGCGCCTCCGGGCTGCTCCTCACTCCTCCCAGTTCCCCCCGACAGAGGCTCCTCTGCAGACGCTTCACATGGACGTGTGGGGCCCAGCCCCCGTCCGTGGGCAGGGTCACGAGCGCTACTTCCTGTTGGTTGTTGACGACTACTCGCGTTACACCACAGTCCTCCCCTTGCGCAGCAAGGGTGCTGTCACTGAGGTGCTGATCGACTGGATCCGCGAGGCTCGTCTCCAGCTCAGGAGGAGCTTCGGCTCGGACTTTCCTGTTCTGCGTCTGCACTCGGACAGAGGCGGGGAGTTCTCCTCTCGCCTTCTACGAGACTACTGTCGTGCACGGGGGATCCGCCAGACCTTCACGCTTCCGGACTCTCCACAGCAAAATGGGATTGCTAAGCGCCGCATTGGCATGGTCATGGATGTCGCTCGTACGTCCATGATGCATGCGGCTGCCCCCCATTTTCTGTGGCCGTTTGCGGTGAGGTACGCGGCGCATCAGCTCAACCTTCACCCCAGGGTCTCTCGGCCCGCGATGTCCCCAGTGTTACTGTGGACGGGGAAGGTCGGCGATGCGTCTGCGTTCCGTGTCTAGGGATCTCGGGCGTTTGTCCGCGACTTGTCTGCGGACAAGCTGTCCCCTCGTGCTGCTCCTTGTGTCTCCCTTGGCTTCCCCCATGACGCTCCAGGGTGGCTGTTCTACCACCCCTCCTCTCGTCGTCTTCTGTCCTCCCAGGACGTCACGTTCGACGAGTCAGTCCCCTTCTACCGCCTCTTCCCCTACCGCACTCCTTCTCTTCCCCCACCACCGGACTTCCTTGTGCCGGTTCCCCCCCCGGTAGACCCCCCCCCCCCTCAGGTTCCTGCCCCCTCAGGTGTGTCCCAGGTAGACGCAGTTGACCCGGTCGAGGTTACTGGTGACTCTGGTGCTGCTGCGGGTGCTGAGCCTGGGGGTGCTGACTCTGGGGGTGCTGTACGCGGGGGTGCCGAGCCTGGGGGTGCTACTGCGGAGGGTGCTGGGCCTGGGGGGTGCTGACTCTGGGGGTGCTGTGCGCGGGGGTGCCGAGCCTGGGGGTGCTACTACGGAGGGTGCTGAGCCTGGGAGTGCTGAGCCGGGGGGTGCTGTGCCTGGAGCTGCTGAGCTAGGGGGTGCTGCGTCTGGAGCTACTGGGCCTGGGGGTGCTGCGTCTGGGGCTGCTGAGCCTGGGGTTTCTCCTGGTGCTGCGTCTCGGCGGGAGCCCCTCTCTCCACAGGAGCTGCGCGAGTGGTTTGCTCGCCGCTGGAGGCGTGCTGCTGGAGCTGGAGCTTCTTCGACCGTCGAGGGTGCTGGTGCCGCCGGTCCCGGAGCTGCTGGGCCTGCGGGTCCTACTGGAGCTGGGGCTGCTGAGGGTGTTGGTGCTGAGACTACTGCTGTCTGTCCTCGCGGTGGTTCTCCTGCTGGTGCTACTGGAGGTCCAGCCGCTGGAGGTGTTGGTGGCGCTGGTGCTGTCGCTGAGGGTGCTGGTGCTGTCCTTGCTGAGTCTGGAGCTGCCGCGCGGCCTCGACCGTACTTCGTTCCGCTCCTGCAGCAGGTTCTTGGTCTTTCTCCTCCGGTAGAGTGTCCACAGCCTGTCCAGTCGCAGTCACTGTTGGAGCCTTCCTCCCCTCTACCTGCTCCCTCTCCTTACACTGGTCCTACTGGAGGTCTTGCTGAGCGTCGTGAGCCTGCGTCTCGTCCCGCGTCGCCTGTTCGTGCTGCTCGCGCTAGTGGTCGCGGTTCGCGTCAGCGTCCTCCTCCTGTCCCTGGCACGCACCGGATGTCTCTGCGTCCGTCCACTGCTCCTCTGCGTGCCCCTTTGCAATCTCCTCCTGAGTCCTCTCTTCCTGCGCTTGCTGACCCTGAGTCGGACTCCCTTCGTGCTGCCAGTCCTACTGTCACGCGTCTGCTTGCCACTGTCGTCACTGACCCCTCGTTTGAGTCCACTGCTGCGTCTGCTCTTGTCGCTGAGCTCGTCGACTTTGCTGCTCGCTGTCGTCTAGACTACGCTGCTAGTCTTGTTGCTGAGTCTGCGTCTGTCTGTCCTCCGTCCGTCGGGGGTGAGTGTGCTCTTGGCACGGACGTCCTAGAGGACAGGCAGGAGGAGTTACAGTGTCTGGCTGCTGCTTCACCTCATCTCGCGTCTGTACTGCTTGCTCCTGAGGGAGACCCGGATGCACTAGACATCCCGACTCCGCGCTCTTACGCGGAGGCCGTAGAGGGTCCCTACTCCTCTCAGTGGCAGGCAGCTATGGATGCAGAGATGGCTTCCTGGAAGTCCACAGGCACCTACGTTGACGCGGTTCCCCCTCCTGGGGCGAACATCGTCAGTGGCATGTGGATCTTCAGGGTGAAGCGGCCGCCGGGCTCTCCACCTGTCTTCAAGGCGCGGTACGTCGCTCGTGGCTTCAGTCAGCGGCAGGGAGTTGACTACTTTCATACCTTCTCTCCCACCCCGAAGATGACCACTCTTCGGGTGCTGCTGCACATAGCCGCTCAGCGCGACTACGAGCTTCACTCTCTCGACTTCAGCACTGCGTTCTTGCAGGGTAGCCTGCACGAGGAGATCTGGCTGCGCCGTCCACCTGGCTTCACTGGGACTTTCCCTCCTGGCACCCGGTGGAGCCTCCAACGGCCAGTCTACGGTCTCCGCCAGGCACCGCGTGAGTGGCACGACACACTGAGGACTACGCTTGCGGCTCTTGGGTTTGCTCCTTCTACTGCTGACCCGTCGCTGTTTCTGCGCACCGACACTTCACTGCCGCCGTTCTACATCCTCGTGTACGTCGACGAATTGGTCTTTGCCACAGCGGACACTGCTGGACTCGCCTACGTGAAGTCCGAGCTACTGAAGAGACACACGTGCACAGACCTGGGTGAACTGCGCAGCTACCTTGGCTTGCAGATCACTCGGGACAGAGCACGCCGCACCATTACCTTGACTCAGTCACACATGGTGCAGCAGGTCCTTCAGCGCTTCGGCTTCACGTACTCCTCGCCTCAGGCCACTCCTCTGTCTACCCGCCACTCACTCTCAGCTCTGCCTTCGGATGAGTCCGTAGAGTCGAGTGGCCCGTACCCAGAGCTTGTTGGCTGCCTCATGTACCTGATGACCTGCACACGACCTGACCTTGCATACCCTCTGAGCATTCTTGCACGCTATGTTGCTCCTGGGAGACACCGACCAGAGCACATGGCTGCAGCGAAGAGGGTATTGAGCTACCTGTGCAGTACGTCGGGCATGGGGCTAGTGCTTGGAGGGCGGAGTCCAGTGGTCCTTACAGGTCACGCGGACGCTTCTTGGGCTGACGACCAGGCTACGCAGCGGTCGTCACAGGGTTACACCTTCAGCCTTGGTTCCGGCTCTGTCTCGTGGCGGGCTACTCGTTCGTCTTCGGTTCTCAGCTCCAGCTGTGAGGCTGAGATCTACGCAGGGGCCATGGCTGCACAGGAGCTTCGCTGGCTCACCTACCTGCTGACTGACCTTGGAGAGCCGCCTCGTTCTCCTCCAGTGCTGTACGTAGACAACAAGGCCATGCTGGCCTTGTGTCGAGAGCAGCATCTGGAGCACAGAACGAAGCACATTGCTCTTCGCTACTTCCTTGCTCGTGAGCTACAGCAGCGTGGACAGTTGCGGCTTGCGTACGTGGCCTCTGAGGCCAACACTGCTGATGTGTTCACCAAGGCACTCGCGCCTTGTGACCATCAGCGCTTCTGCACCCAGCTGGGTCTTGTGCCTGTCTTGCCTCACTTGCTCTCCTCTTGACTTGACTTGTACTGTGACATATACATACCTGCTCTTGCTTGTCTAGCTTTATATATATGCCTATACTCTTGCATGTGAACTGGCCTTTGGCCTTGCTCTTGTGCTCGGACTGTGTGGTGACTTTGTGATCCACCCTGAACTTTGCTTTGCTTTACTTGACTGGTCTTGTGACCCCTTGTTCTCCCCCACTTTGCCTATGGGGGTGTGTCAGAACATATATATAGCTTATACTATTGTGTAGGCTGTAGTGGGGTATCCCATAGGGGGTACAACCAGTTAGGGTTTCC
Organism: Closterium sp. NIES-65; assembly: GCA_948144175.1. NCBI lineage: Eukaryota > Viridiplantae > Streptophyta > Zygnematophyceae > Desmidiales > Closteriaceae > Closterium > Closterium sp. NIES-65. The sequence continues at coordinate 758,898 of CANXME010001608.1, forward strand.
TATTTGTACTCACTTCATTCATAGTTCATTCATTCTCGTTCTATTCTCATCACGACCAACTCCGAACAGCACGGGTTTTTTCGAAAATAGATTTACGGGGAGGTTACCATCAGATTAGGGTCGAACTATCGGACTGCGCCAAAACAGCTTTCCGGACTAGATACGGGTCATTCGAGTACACCGTGATGCCTTTCGGGCTGACCAACGCACCAGCAACATTTCAAATGACCATGAACGAGGCGTTTAGGCCTCTCTTAGATAAATGCGTGATAGTTTACCTCGAAGACATCCTCGTCTACAATCGCGACAAGCAGGAGCACTTAGCAGATCTGGAAGCAGTGTTTAAGATTTTAGACGAGCATCGGCTACTGACAAAGGGTTCCAAGTGCGAGTTCTTTCAGGACAGGTTAGAGTTTTTGGGGCACGTTATTTCGGAGGCCGGGGTCGAAATTGACCCAAAAAGGTTAGACACGATGAAAGCCTGGCACCCCCCGACGAACATCACAAAAATGCAGAGCTTTTTGGGGTTGGTCTACTACGTGCGTCGATTCGTCCCCGACATGGCACTGTTAACAGCGCCGCTGACGGACTTATTACGGAAGGGGGTCGTTTTTACGTGGGGGGAGAAAGAGCATGCTGCCTTCTCTGCCCTGAAAAATATTCTTTGTTCATCGCCCGTCCTGCGCATCGCTGACCCACACCGCCCATTCGAAGTAGTTATCGACACAAGCGACATCGCCATCGGAGCCGTACTGCTACAGGATTTCGGCAACGGCCTTCAGCCCATCGCATACGAGTCACGAAAACTGCATCCGCCCGAGAAAAATTACCCAATACACGACCGCGAAATGCTTGCGATCGTGCATGTGTTCAAAGTGTGGTGCTGTTACCTGACCGGCGCGGACGTGACAGTATGGACAGACCATAAATCACTACAGTACCTTCGCGCACAGCCACACCTCGACCCACGATAGATTCACTGGCTCGATTTCCTCGAGTCCAATTTTCACTACACGGTCACCTACAAAAAAGGAGCCTCGAACGTCGCCGATGCACTGACCCACCCCACTTCAAAGATCCACGCAATACTACTCGCCCAGACCAGCCCCCTACCGACAGACCAGTTTACCCACGGGTACCAAACGGATCCATTCTTCACAGGAGGCAATTCGCGGCAGTTCGCAGCAGTAAGGGGAGTCAATTACGTAAAAGCCGAGATCGACCACATCTGGGTGCCTGGGTACAGACTGCTACGGGAATTACTGTTACAGAAGGCACACGACGAAGTTACTTCGACACATTTCGGGGTAGAAAAAACATGGCAGCGGCTGCAGCGGTATTATTACTGGCCCGAGATGTTGACCGAAGTACAACGACACGTAGCATCGTGTCCCACTTGCCAACTGATGAAATCGTCACGAAAGCGGCCGGCAGGACAGTAGCAGCTGATACCACCCCCAGAGCGTGCTTGGCAGCAGGTGACGATGGACTTCGTCACGGGGTTACCGGCCGGGGCAAGTGGGAACGACGCGATCCTGGTCGTCGTCGATCGACTGACGAAAATGGCACATTTCGCAGCCTGCAAGAAATCGATCACAGCCGAAGAAACATCCCACCTCTTCATCGCCACCGTCGTACGCCTGCATGGGATACCAGTAGCGATCATCGGCGACCAAGACACGAAATTCACCAGCAACTTCTGGCGGAACCTGTTGCAGCAGTTTGGCACGCGACTAGAGTTGAGCTCTTCGTACCACCCCGAAAACGACGGACAGACATAACGGACAAATTAGACCATGGAACAACTCATCCGAGCCACGTGCGATGACCCGACCACCTGGGAACAGCAACTCCCACTCATCGAGTTCGCGTACAACAATTCACCTTCTGCCACGACCCAACAGTCACCGTTTTACCTGAACTACGGACAAGACCCGACAGTACCCATGACCCCGAGTCCTGACAACCCAATGCCACGAGCACAATAGTTCGCCGAAATTTTACAAGCAGCACGGACCCGGGCAGCCGACGCAATAAAAAAAATCCAAGATCATCGCTAAACGTAATGCCGATCGCCACCGCAGACCTGTCATTTACCAGCTCGACGGCCTAGTTTTACTTGACACACAGAACCTCCGCCTGCCCATCACCCCAAAACTCCGCCCCCGATACTGTGGACCATTTCGCATCAGCCACATGATCACACCCGTCACCGCCCACCTCCTCCTCCCCGCTGACTGGAATGTCAGTCCCTCATTCCACGTCAGCCTGCTTCGCCCCTACGTCCCGTCCACAAGCCAACTCCCACGCAATCGCCTAGCCAGCATGACACGACCGCCGACTGAACCAATCATCACCCCCGAGAAGATTCTGAGTCACAGAGTTGGCGACTATCGAGGAGCCCGAAGGATCGAGTTCCTGATCCGCTGGAAAGATCGTACACCCACCGAAGACAACTGGGTTCCCCTGGATAGAATCGAAAACCACCCCGTCCTCACCGAGTATCTGCGCAGCCGAAACTTCAGGGATGTACACGCACTTTCGTAAGGAGGACCTCCTTAGAGGGGGAGGGGTAGTGTATGAAAAAATCCTTTTCCTTATTTTGCGTCCCCGCTCAGCGCGTACACCACTGTAGCACTACAGTCAGCACCGTTACCACTCGCAACTCTCGCATCGACAATCCTCCCGCCACCTTCGCACATCGCACCCCGACCTCACGGCTCGGCGGGTAACCCGCGCTCCGGGCCTCCGCTTCGACACTTTCCCAAATCTCAGTCCCAGGCCCGTCGCGCGACAACCATAGTCCATTACCGTTACCACTGTAGTTTTGCTATATATTCTTCGCTTGCACCTTTGCTCATTATAATTCTCTCTCACTCACTCAATTGCACTCGTAATAGTAGGTCCATATTCACCACACTGCAGGCGTTGGTATCTAGCTGAAACGAACTGAAGCGCTGCTGTTTTCTAGTTCCTTGTTTGAGTTTGCACGTGCCCATGCAACATCAGCTGCCCATGTGAATTCCATTTTGACTGGAAGCCCGTCCTGGGTGTTCCACGCTGGCGGGAGATTTCTTCACTTCCCGCTCCCAGATTTGTGATACAATTGCCTAGATGACACCCATCCTGTCCCGCTCCTACACTACTTCCATTCGTCCCCAGATTCCAACATGACACATGCAGGGTGAAGAAGTACGTTTGCTCGCAAACGTCTCATCCAGTTTTGGTAGTCGTTCCTGCCATGGCTTCGGTAGCTCTTTCGGCCGCCTCGTCACAGTGCCTAACGTGCTCCTCGTGGGCTCGGAGCAACGTCAAAGTGAGCGGTCCTGGCACGAGGTTCTTGTCAGGGCGGAAGCTATCGCTGCCTCTGGCTAGGAAATGCGAAGCGGTCACCAGAAGAAGCCTTAGGCCTGTCGTTGCGGAGAAAGGATCTACGAGCGACTGTAAGCTTTCGCGTTACTGTGAATTCGTGTCCCTCCTTTTTTTCCGCCAAAATATGAAATTGGAATCACTGATGTAAAACGCATTTTTGTTTTCCCTGGACATTTCTTGGATACAGTGGTCACCACGGCAGTGAAGATAGGCAACGATGGACTCGACGCAGCGACGAATCTCGTTCCTGTAAGTCCTCGAGAAGATGAACTAACAGCTTCGCGAATTAAAAATGTTTAAATGCCGAGTTTCCGCCTTCGTCAATGTATTTTACATCGCTGTCGCCACCCTCTCCTCAACCTATTACATGCAGGCCAGCATCCCTCGGCCAGTAGCTAAAGGTGGCGTCGCGCTTCTTTCGCTCGCCATCCTCTTGTCACTCGTTCAGACCATCTTCAACACTTTCGTCAGCCTCCTTGTAAGTGCTCGTTCCTACCTCCGTCATTTTTTTTCTCTCACCATCAGATGTTTGAAACGTCCCGAAGTAGTTGCCCTTGGTTGATTCCGTTTTATTCGGTGGTAGGTAGGGAAGAGGAGAGGGATGAGTTGATGATTGGGAATAAAGGCTTGAGACGAGGAGTTTTGGGGATTTGAATACATGTTTATACTTATGAATGTGCATGGTTGTGCAGTTCCTCGGAGGCCTAGGATACTTGGCGTTCCAGTACCTCTCCAAGGATGGCAAGAGTTCTTCAGGAAGTTCAGGTGATGACCCCCTTGATGAGGCTCGCCGCATTTTGGATAAGTACAAGTGAGCTGTAGCTTAGTATTTCCACCAACGTGTGACAGGACCTGTTTCGTCAAGCATGATGAACGGAAAGCCGTTTTGTTTGTGAATATATACCCACCATGTTTCTTGTAACTTATTGCAGAATATGCACCACCTCAGTTCTGTGACTGAGTGCTAGGCTTGTGCATACCGCATATTTAACACTGCAAAGCGGCAAACGAATAGCGAAGATGCTCGAACCGAGCCATACATCAGGAATGTTTCTAGAAACTGTCGCTGCCGCGCCTTCCCTGACAAGCCTCGAAATTGCCGAATTTGCATGTTCTGGAATCCACCTGCAACCGAATCATCTCATCCATCGCCGCACATCGCACACTCCACGCTATCTTTAGTTTGCTCTCACCAGCTCCACACAGCATCACTGATACTACTCTTGGCAGCATCCAGAACCTTCAATCTGCGCTACTTACGTTTGTTTCTCTCATCAGAACCTTACTGTCGGAATCTTAGAGTGTCACAGCGATCTGGTAGCCCCAGTGTGCAGCCATGGACGCGCAGAAGATAGCAGAGCTCAAGGCCTTCGTGCAGCTCTGCCAGAAAACCCCCGCCATTCTCGCCGACCCGAAGCTCGAGTTCTTTCGTGATTATCTCGAAAGGTTGGTGAATTCCTGGGAGTCGTCGTGTAGAAACATCGTTATTCATCCCCGCGTCAATCGGTTCGTAACGACATCAGAAGTGGTTGGTATGAGCTATGAAGGCGAGGGAGGCTTCAGCTGGCAAGAGATTCAGCAATCCGTTTCGGAGAAAGAAAAGGCCGACATGCGTTCAAACGAGGGATGTAGGATTGATTGGGGGTTACGATGATCTAGCCTTATGCCGACCGAGCTTGTTCTGAATCCGGCGCCGGTGTTCCTTCGGGAATAAATCTGGTTTTACCAGATTCGGATCCATCGAGTTTGGAGCAGGTTTTGTTCAGTACGCCGGATGTTCTTGATATTGATGTCATTTCTTTGGTAGCTATTTCGGGTTTAACCCGTCTATTGCACTCTTTCGTCTCGCCGTGAAGTCTCGTTTTCTTTCCAACATACTTTTCCGTCACACATGCCTATTGCCTTTTTCGTCACCCAACCCGTCCTCCCTCGTCCCTCTCCCGCATCCTTCATCCATCATTTCCCATTATTCTGCCGTCTCCCCTCGTCTCACTCGTCCACTGTTCATCTTCCCCCATCTCCCTCTCCTCATCTCACTCGTCTCTCGGCCAGTCTGAATGCGGAGGTGCCAGGGGAGGCGTACGGCCTGAAGACTGGCGCCGCACCCAAGGTACGCATGGCGTGGTTTTACTTCTGAGACGAATCAAAAAAAGGGGTTCAGAAAGGGGAAGGGGGTGGGGGATGGGGGGGGGTGTGGTGGGGTGGGGGGTGATGGGCAGTACATCAGCGCAGCTCCCGCTGTATTAAGTAGCAAGTGATTCGCATTCACAATCCCAGCTGCATATCACACTTCCGCTTGGCTAAAAATACGTGATCTCATTTATTTTTTTATTCCATTTCGTGACAGGCGGAGGAGAAGGCGGAACCAAGCAAGATGGAATCCGAGGCGAGCAAGGTGGAGGAGCCAGAGGAGGAGGAAGAAGAGGAGGAAGAGGAGCCTGAAATCGTGGAATCTGACGTGGAGATAGACGAGGAGGGCGTGGTGGAGGGGGACAGCGACCCCCCGCAGCAGATGGGCGATGCGAGCAAGGAGGTGGGCGAGGAGCAGAGGGACGCCGCTCAGGCCGCCAAGGCCCAGGCCATGGAGGCCCTGGCTGAAGGTGCGTGGTTGGCGCTGTGTGGCCTTGCGGAGTGTGCCGTGTGTGCTGTGTGTGCTGTGCATCCTCATACCAGGAGCGTGCGTGAGCTGCACAGGCCGCCAAGGCCCAGGCCATGGAGGCCCTGACTGGAGGTGCGTGGGTGGCCCTGAATGGGTGGCAGCAGATGGGCGATGCGAGCAAGGAGGTGAGCGAGGAGCAGAGGGACGCCGCGCAGGCCGCCAAGTCCCAGGCCATGGAGGCTCTTGCGGAAGGTGCGTGGGTGGTTCTGGGTGGGCTTGCTGTCTGTGCTGATATGATGCCACGAGTGCCTGAGCTGTGTACTGGGAACGTGCGTGCTGTGTGCAGGCTGCCAAGGCCAAGGCCATGGAGGTTCTCGCTAAGGGTGCGCAGATGGCACTGGGTGCGCGGATGGCACTGGGTGCGCGGATGGCACTGGGTGCGCGGATGGCACTGGGTGCGCGGATGGCACTGGGTGCGCTGCGCTCGCAGTGCGTGCTGTCTATATACCAATACCATGAGTGGCGCATTTGCTCCTCCCGCCCACCAATTCCTTCCTCCCCACTTCACCCTTCGCCCTTTCGCCACCCCCTGTGCAGCCGTGCCCATTAGCCAACCTAGAGGTGGCAGTGACTTTTGAGTCGACTGAAAAGTCACCTCATTAGCCAACCTAGAGGCAGCAGTGACTTTTGAGTCGACTGAAAAGTCACCTCATTAGCCAACCTAGAGGCAGCAGTGACTTTTGAGTCGACTGAAAAGTCACCTCATTAGCCAACCTAGAGGCAGCAGTGACTTTTGAGTCGACTGAAAAGTCACCTCATTAGCCAACCTAGAGGCAGCAGTGACTCATCTTCTTTTCCCACCATTTCCGTCCTGCCCACTCCCCCCCCCTCCTTCACCCTCCCCGGTTGGTCCCACCCCACCCCCCCTTCATGCATCCCCTGCGCCCATCAGACAACCTAGAGGCGGCAGTGGCGCATCTCACAGAGGCCATTCTCAACAACCCCACCTCTGCGCTGCTGTACGGCGGCACCTTTGTAGCACCTCAAACACTCCATCCCTCACCCTCTCCTGTTCACCCGCCCCCATTCATGCCCCGCTGCGCCCATCAGACAACCTAGAGGCGGCAGTGGCGCATCTCACAGAGGCCATTCTCAACAACCCCACCTCTGCGCTGCTGTACGGCAACCGAGGTGAGTTGCTAGCTGAAAGCAGGATTTTCCCAGCTGAGGGGTCTATGGCAAGCCAGGTGAGCGCTGCTGAGGGGTCTATGGCAAGCCAGGTGAGCGCTGCTGAGGGGTCTATGGCAAGCCAGGTGAGCGCTGCTGAGGGGTCTATGGCAAGCCAGGTGAGCGCTGCTGAGGGGTCTATGGCAAGCCAGGTGAGCGCTGCTGAGGGGTCTATGGCAAGCCAGGTGAGCGCTGCTGAGGGGTCTATGGCAAGCCAGGTGAGCGCTGCTGAGGGGTCTATGGCAAGCCAGGTGAGCGCTGCTGAGGGGTCTATGGCAAGCCAGGTGAGCGCTGCTGAGGGGTCTATGGCAAGCCAGGTGAGCGCTGCTGTGTTTCCTCCTCGCCTGGTCTCTAGATGCTGTGTGCATCAGTGAGCTTTCTCAATCCCTTTCCACCCTTTGTCACCTCCACCGCTTCGACTCGTTCTGCAATTTCGGCCCCTTTCACTCCCTTCCACCCCCTTCTAACCCCTTCCAACCCCTTCCACCCCCTTCGAACCCCTTTCAACCCCTTCCACCCCTTTCCACCCCCTTCCACCCCCTTGTACCGCTTGTCGTGCACAGCTGGGGTGTTTGTGCGCATGAAGAAGCCCAATGCTGCCATTCGGGACTGTGATGAGGCTCTCAAGGTGAGTGAGAAAGAGAGTGAGTGAGTGAGTGAGAAAGAGAGACAGTGAGTGGTGAGTGAGTGGTGAGTGAGTGAAAGAGTGAGTGTGGAACGATCTTACAGGTGCTCACCTTGTGCTTTTTCTAAGTTACATGGAACCCAGGGCGCACCGCCTGTAGGAGCACCAGCAGCTGTTTCTCGACCCATCTTGCCTCCTCGCTCCCTCCCTCTGCTTTCATCGATCCGGTTCCCTTCCCGGACGATCCGGTTCCCCGTCCGGATGGTCCGATTGATCCGGTTCCCGACCCGGTACCCCGCCCGGTTCCCCACCCGGATGGTCCGGTTGGTCCGACTCCCCACCCGGTCGATTCGGCACCCCACCCGGATGACCCGGATGATCCGGTTCCCCGTCCGGATGGTCCGGTTGATCCGGTTCCCGAACCGGCACCCAACCCGGTTCCCCACCCACTGAGGTGACTTTTGAGTCGACTCAAAAGTCGCTTGTAGGAGCACCAGCAGCTGTTTCTGGACCCATCTTGCCCCCTCACTCCCTCTGCTCCTCACTGCCGATCCCTTCCAGCTCAACCCTGATTCCGCCCGCGCCTACAAGTCCCGGGGAGAGGCCAAGGCCCTGCTCGGCCAGTGGGAGGCGGCAGCAGCTGACCTGCGCCTGGCCTCCCGCCTGGACTATGACGAGGAGGTGAACTCGTTCCTGAAGCTCGTGGAGCCCAAGGCACACCGCCTGGAGGAGCACCGGCGCAAGTACGACCGGCTGCGGAAGGAGCGCGAGGAGCGCGTGGCGGCCAAGGAGAGGCAGCGGCGCAGGAAGGCGGCGCAGAAGGCGTATGAGGAGGAGAAGAGGAGAGAGGAGGAGCGGCACAAGGCGTCCAGAGGGGCTGGGGGCGGTGGGGGGTTCCCTGGGGGTTTCCCAGCGGGAATGGGGGGTATGCCCGGGGGGTTCCCTGGAGGAATGGGGGGTATGCCGGGGGGTTTCCCAGGGGGGATGCCAGCAGGGATGGGGGGCATGGGGGGGATGGGAGGGATGCCTGGGATGGGCGGTGGTGCGGGTGGCGGCATGCCGGACATGAGCCAGATGCTGAATGTGAGTGATCTTGTTGGATGATTTGATCGGCATGTGTGCTGTGCTCAAAGTGTGCGCTTTGTTCAAACCAGAAGCTCCCATCCAGCTGTTTTCATGATCCCTTGAATGTGAGTGATCGTGTTGGATGTGAGTGATCGTGTTGGATGTGAGTGATCGTGCTGGATGTGAGTGATCGTGTTGGATGATTTTGTCGGCATGTGTGCTGCTGAAGCTGCAAGATGGGAACTGCCGGGTTCAACTGTCTCAAGTGGCTTTTTATACTCCTGTTGACTTGTGTTAACTCTGTTAGAAGCCTGTTGATTGCTTTTTACTCATGTTGAATTGGTAACTCCTGTTGAGTTGTGTTGACTTGTTGACTCCTGTTGACTCAAATTGACCTGCCACGTGTGAGTGCAGGACCCTGAGCTGCTCGTGGCATGCATGTGTGGACATTAACCCATTGATTTCTGTTGACCCATTGACTCCCGTTGACTCCTGTTGACCTGCCACGTGTGCATGCAGGACCCTGAGCTGCTCATGGCGCTTCAAAACCCCGCAGTTATGGCAGCTATGCAGGATGGTGAGTGGACAGTGGTGGTGAGGGGTAATGAGTTGTGTTGCGGGGCAATGAGGGGTGACGAGGGGTGTTCATGGGTTGTTGATGGGTGACGATGATGAATGATGGGGATGATGGGTGATGATGGGAGATGGGTGATGATGGGTGATGATGGGTGATGGCTGTTGTTGGTGCTTGAGGAACTGTGGTGGTGATTCGATTGTGCGTTAATGGTAGAGTGATGATGTGGGATGGATGGCGATGCTGCGTGATGTTGCTAGATCAGGCGTTGATGGTGGTTCGTGTGAACCTCACTCATCTTTGAGGCGCCTCAAAAATGAACCTCTCTCATCCTCCCTCCCTCCCCCCCTTCCCCTCCCATCCACCCCTCCCGCCCACCGCCCCCACCATGCAGTCGTGAAGAACCCGGCCAATCTGCTCAAGTATCAGAATGACTTTACTGTGGGCCCAGTGCTCATGAAGCTCATTTTCACTCTCCTCCCCCTCCCCTACCCCCCCCCCACCCCTGCCTTGCACTTTCAACTCCTCCTTCACCCTCCCTCATTCCCCACCCACCAGTCATGAAGAACCCGGCCAATCTGCTCAAGTATCAGAATGACCCCACAGTGGGGCCAGTGCTAATGAAGCTCATGTCGAAGTTTGGTGGCGGCGCTGGTGGTGGCATGTAGGGTCATGCCATGTGCTGAGGTCGTATCTGTCATTTTGGGTGTGAGTCAGAACGACCCCACTGTGGGGCAAGTGCTCATCAAGCTCATGTCTAACTTCGGTGGTGCTGGCGCTGGTGGCATGTAGAGTTGTGCCGTGTAGCTTGTGAAGCTAATGAGACTCGTTTCCAAGTTCAATGGTGCTGCTGGTGGCGCTGGTGCTGGTACCATGTAGAGCCGCGTCGCGTGCTCATGAGGTTACATGTTCTCGATTAGCGCATGCTACTTAGGTTTGAGTTGTAGCGACATGTGTAGTGTATGGGTGTTTAACAGTTAATTCTGTTGTGAGGGACCATCTCTATTGGACGAACTCACCAAGTGTACACCGACTTACGTCGTAAATGAGGAGGTTCAGTGAAAACTGTTATTGGTACACCGACTTACGTCGTAAATGAGGAGGTTCAGTAAAAACTGTGATTGTTGTTGTCATTTTAGGTCTGAAATCCATGTGGAACTGAATGTACCTTACAATATGCCGTGACTTCCGCAAGGCAAAAAGTATCACACACATAATATGCCTAAGTGTATGTCGCGATGAGTGTGTTGACAGTAGGTTCAGTAAAATTTCATCAATGTACAGTCTAATCAGTACGGCTCAAATCATAATACGTTGCCCATATCAACATTTATCGACAACCTAAGGAGTGGTGATCTTAAACCGCGTATCAACAAAGGACTCGATGTCCCACAGGAACCCCCCAAACGCGACAGCTTCGAGCACGAGGCGTCGCAGCGTGCTGACGGTGAGGCGCGCCGCGTCGTCCTTTACGACCGCTACACCCTCCTGGTTCGCCTCCACCTTGGGCTTGCCGAACAGCGCCTCCGTGTGCCGCTCGATCACCTCCACACTCTCCCTGGCGAGACGAGTGAGGGGAAGCGGGTACAGGGGAGGAAAAAGGTACAGGGGGGTGAGGGAGGAATGAATGAGTAAAACTCCTCAGCTCGTGACAACTAGATGGCACTAGGCGGGGAGGGTGCAGAGGCCATATCGTCCTACCATCACCGAATGCCCAGCTGCCAAGATGTAAGGCCTGTAAACCTCTCCCCTAATCCCGCTCCCTCCCAATCATTCTCACTCCCATATCTCATCCCACCACACCAACTCCTTCCCTCCCTTGAGAACTTACTTGCTTCTCATCGTGGCCGTCATTTGTAGAGTCTCCGGGTCAAACGACTGCACATAAGCGCGCAGCGTCTGCTCCGCCTTTCCCTCCTCCTCCCCTTCCCCCTCCTTCTCCCCCTCACCTTCCTTCTCCCCCTCTCCCTTCACCTCCTCCACTACCTCCTCAGGCGGAAACACCACCTGCTGTGCCCCCTCCTCCCCCTCCGCGTCCCCCTTCGCCGCCGCGCTCCCCACGAAACCCCTAAGCATCCCAATACTTTTCTCCAGCTGGAATCGCTGGTCCACGCGTCGCAGGAAATACCCGTACATAATCGACGCCGCGTACACCTGTCCTAGCCGCAGCTTGCTCGTACCCACCACCACCCTGTCGTCGTTAATTAAAGCCGCCATGGGGCCCGTCGGACGCGGTCCGAGAATAGTAGCCAAATGCTCCTTAACCATGTCTAGAGCCTCCTCGGAATGGACGCTGGATAACTCTTGCTCTTTAACGGGGACGGTTGGAACGAGGTCCAGGCCGAAGGGTGAGGTGGCGGCGGACGGGAAGAGCGTGGACGACGGGTCGACGGTCACGAAGGGCACTTTTGGGAGGAGCGGCGCGCCGGACTCGATGAACTTTTGGACTATTAACGCGTACATGACCTCCTTGATAGCGCGCATACGCTCGCTGTTCCGCACCTCCGCCATTCGCCTGCGTTGATGAAAAGGCAGCGAGTCGGAGCAGCAGCGAGAGGGGCATAACGGTGAGAATTTCAAAATGATGAAATGAACAGAGTGCGAACAGAGCGCGGAGGCAAGCTCAAAGAACGGAGGAATTTCAGAATTGTGTAATGAAGGATGCTCAAAGAAATGTAAACTCGAAGAAATGGAGGAAACTCAAGCGAAATTTTCAGTACACACAAGGATAATCCCAGTAGAGCTTGCAGCCACTGAGGCTTGAATTGAGCGGACGGCAGGTGCGAACCGGCATAATGCGTGTTTGCGGTCCACCGCAGCTGCAACAGTGACACATCTTTTTTGGGTCGTTCAGTGTTTGTCCCTTGGTGCTATGCTCTTGCTCGCACTGTTCCTTCTACGCTGCCAAGTGCTCAGTACGCGCCATCTTCATCAGTTGTAACGGGCGTGTCATCTCAACTCACTTGTACAGAACGAGGTCGCTGCTTGACTTCTTCGCGCCGCTCTCCTTCGGGGCGTCCGTCGCCTCCGCCTCCGCTGCGAGTTGCTCCAGCTGCTGCTCCGCCGCCGCCGGCACCAAATGCGGGTGCGACAGAATCAACTGCTCCAGGAGAATTCCAGAAGGCGACTCGGGACTTAGCGGAGCCGCCTTAGCAGCTTCGTCTTTCGTCTCAGGAGTGTTGTCTGGAGAAGGGGAGCCAGAGTCGGTCGACATGGCGAAGACTCGCGACATGCGGCGACGGGAGAACGAGTTCTTCCTGCACGAGGTGGAAACCGCGCCTCGCAAAATTCGCAAGCCTGTAATTTCTGAGTTGACGGAATGCCATGACGCCTTGGCCTGTAGCCGGCGAGCGGGGGTGGTTCTGGGATTATTTAGACAGGCTGCAACGGCTGGCGACTGAAGCCGCTGAACAGCCATAGACGAAGCGTGCGCCATGCTTCTGTGCGAGGTAAGCTGAGATATGTGACTGAATCAGTTATTTCAGACGCCGAGTTCGCCGGAGGTTCAAAGAGCTCAACTCGTTGTGACACAACAAATTCTTAGGGTACTTGAAGCTAAAATGGTGGACTCGTTCGCGAGGTCTCTCCTTATGAATGCAGTACTGAGCAGACAAGTTCAGGACTGACGAGACACTCGTCCGGAATTCGAGGAGAGATTGCACCTGGATTCCTAAAAAGGAGGATGATGAAAATGAGAGGAAAGAGAACGGAGGATATAGACAGCGGTGCGACTGCAAGTGAAGCAGAGGGGTGGGAGCGCGTGTAAAATAAACGGAAGGTGGAGCAAGAGGCAGGAACGTGTTCCATTGGTGGCAGACAAGATGACGATGATGACGAATTTTCGAGAAACCGCCAGAGCACACGCAACCGCGTCACCGGCAAAGAATCCTGTCTACGTGGGGATTTGACGACGTGTCTATCGCTCTCGTCCAGGTTGCAGTGTGCGGATTACGGCATTTAAGTGGTACACGTGGATTCTCTTAAAGATTGTTGGGATGAAATAACACGTGTCGTATCGTCCAAAGCTCAAGGAATTTTGTCGACCTGGCAGGCAGATGAGACTGCAGACGCTCCGTTTGCTGACCAAGAATCGAGGCACCAGCCGTGGCGACATCAATTGATCCGCTCCTTTTTCAAAGCGAAAACACGACTAGAGGATATACGCTTAGCGAGTACGCCTCACCCTTCAGTTTCGATGGATGCCATGCGATGCCAGGTTCAGCCGGCGAATCCTCTCCTCTCCCTCCACCCTTTCTGAATCCCAACCAATCCCTGTTGTACTCCCAATGGGAGGGAGGGTAAAGTGGGGAAAGTGGAGGGGAGGGGGAAAGTGGAGTGGTGCTATGTATGACGCAGTTCCAGTGCAGTACCAAGATTCTAAAGGTGAGAAACGTTTCAAAGCGGTGATGTTCGGGATAAGGTGAACATCTCCCCGACCATCTGTAGAACCATGTCCATACACACGATGCTCAGCTGTTGCACGCACATTTGGTCTGCCCATATTTGACAGCCTGCCCATATTCGACAGCCTGCCCAATTGCATTTGGTACCAGATAGTTGCACGCACGATACAAGCCCATATTTTGATCGCAGCCGTTGAACATAGAGCTTATCACGCTGGCATCTGTCCGTTCGTGAGATATTTTGAAGGCGCTGGTTACATTTCTTCACCTGCCCACTACAGACCCGATTTTGCCCGTGGCGAATGTTGGCGAGCAGGCGAAAAAGCTGTTTCTCACTAAACACCTAAATGATGAAAAAAGTTGTGGTTACTTAGCGGGCATCGTGTGTACCTGAAAATGTGGTGAGCAAATGAATGTTGCGTTTGTGTGATGCAGTTGAGCTTGGTGCTTCGCGTTTTGGAGAAAACACATGTTCCAAAAAGGTTATGTACGGTGCTAAAGCTTGTCGCTAAAGGTACTTATCAGAGCACCCTGGTACTGTTGATCCATAATTTAGTGTCTAACACTTGAAATAGTCACATCAGCCTATCTATGTCGATGTTGAATGTCACAGTAGTTTCATTGTTTCGGACCCTCTGAAATGGCGATCTTAAACTAGCGCGTCTCACACACTCGTCGATGATGAATCGCGGTCCGGGTTACTGGAGAGGCTTCAGGGGTTCCCGAGCAGCGTTTAAGAAGCAGGCCAAGTTCAAGGCGTGCCAGTCGATACTTCTCTGCATTCTCGTCTTCTTTGTTATTCATGTGATTGTAAGCCATCAAAACCGAGGTGAATTTTGAGTCGACGACTCAAAGTCAACCTTGTTCTTCGTGTGATTGTAAGCCACTATAGACTGCAATCATGATCTCCGTCGTCGTCCTCTTCCCTCTTGCGTGATCCGGCTCTGATCATCCCCAAGTGCAACGCGTTAAACCTAGTTGGTGGTTACTGGTTGTAACGAACTACCTCTCGGTCGTCTCGAAGTGGACCTTACCTTGAACCTTCGGAATGGTTCTTTCTTTTATCTCCTTCGCGAAGATCTTTGATACACTGAAACCGCAGACCGATTGAAGCATCCGTTTGCACAAACAGGCGATTGTTACCTTGTTTCATCGTCTCGCACAAGCCCTAGCCTTGTATCTCAGATCCGTTCGCTGCCTCGTTCCTGACGCGTGCTTCGCATCCCTGACACTTCCCTATGACGACTGCCCGTTACACATGTCAGAGGCTCCTTTGTTGTAGTTCTGTGTGTGTGTGCAACACACACGTGTTCTCCGCATGTGAGCGGATGATATTGGGTTCGGCATTGACGTGATTTTTGTGTCGACTCCTGGACATGTACTCAACGCGTGGTCTTGTAACCTATACTGAATCCCATCATGCGTTACAACGCGTACGTGTGCCCTTCTTCCCGTTATTGTGCACAGTTCACATCGTCCAAGAGGTCCGCATCAACGCAGGCAGTGAACAAGCTCAAGAGCCTCACCAAGAGACTGCCTGAGGTGCGCAAAGGGCAAGGGGCAAAGGGCGGGGGGCAAGGGGACTCCACCCGAGGCTGGCAAGCAGCTTATGGAAGACCGTGGATGGCTGCACTGGCAAGCCATGGGCCACGGTGGCATGACCTTTTCACCTTTACCCTCTTTGCAATCACGTGAAATCCTCTGAAAGAGAAGAAACGATGCACACTCACTCAATTGCTGCTGTTCTTGTGCTGCTCATATCCATGGCTGTTTGGCTGCTGGTATGTTCAGGCAGGGGCGAGCAGCCGTTTGGCCACGGCAACACAGGCCATCCATCAGGAGATCAGTGAGTGACGCCTCTCACCCCAATGCAATTTGCCCGCTTTCTGGCCTTCTTTTAGAATTCTCAGAACCAGCTTGTATCATTTGGCCACGGCAACACAGGCTATCCAACAGGAAATCAGTGAGCATCCCTCCGCCCCTCCCTCTTTTCGATTCACCCTCCTCGCTTTCTCTCTTCAGCCTTTTTGCTTTGTCCAACCTCCTTTCGAAACGTCGTGCGTTTCCCATCCCATCCCGTCCCAAACTTTGCCCAGCATGTGCACTGATTGCCCTTCACACGCTCCACGCCTCTCCACATCGGTCATGGATATCCCCTATCATTCCTCGTTTGCCTCAAATACCTGTGATCACTTTCAGAGTCGATCTGAGCTAACTTCTACTTCACATCATCCCTGCACCCACCCACCCATCGTCTGTCTCTCTGGGACCCTCTGTGTTGACCCTCGTCCCACCAGGTGCGAGGATCACTGAAGCCACGAGCATCACAGCAGATTCCCAGGCAGCTTATGGCGACCCAGGTGGCGCTGGGGGGATGGCCGCGGCGGTGGGGGAAGGAGGAGCGCGCAGAGGAGGATTGGGCGGAGGGGGGATGGGGGGAGGGGGATTCGGGGGAGGGCAGGGGACAGGTGAGGTGACGGGAGGTGTAGCAGGGGTAGCGGGAGAAGGTAGAGGGAATGGATTGAGAGGAGATGCAAGGGCAGAGGCAGGGCGAGGAGCAGAGGAGGGGAGTGAGGTCGAGGTAGAGGAGGAGGAGGAGGGGGACGGGGCTCACCACAGGGACCGAGGGTGGGATGACAGTAGAGGGCGGGAGGAGGGCGCAGGGCAGCAGGAGAGGGGTGGGAAACAGGAGGGCGGAGAGCAGCAGGAAGGGAGAGGGCAGCATGAGGGGCATGGGCAGCATGAGGGGCATGGGCAGCATGAGGGGCATGGGCAGCATGAGGGGCATGGGCAGCATGAGGGGCAAGGGAAGCATGAGGAGGCGGCAGGGGACGGGGCGGAGGGGGATGACGTAGAGGAAGGGCATGGAGAGGGGAAATCGGTGGAGGAGAAGCAGCGGGAGCTGGAGCTGCTACAGGGGCTGCTTAAAGCGGAGATGGATGCGCAGGGTGGGGGGAGATATGGGGGTGAGGGGACAGAAGGCCATGGGGGGAAGGAGGGGAATGAGGGGAATGAGGGGAAGGAGGGGAATGAGGGGAAAGGGTCAGGTGGGAAGGAAAGGGATGATGAGGAGGAGGAGGATCCGGATGAGACGGAGCAATGGGGGGAGGGGGGCGAACGAGTGGGCGGAACGGGGGAAAAGACTGAGAGGGAGAAGAGCATGAGGGAAGGATCGAGGGATAATGGTGTGGGTGGTGGTGGTGCTGGGGTTGGTGGCAAGTTGGCGTCCGAGTCGACAGGGAGGGCAGCAGTGGGAGGGGTTGGGGGAACAGCACGGGCAGATGGTGGTGGGGTGCGTGGAGGAGGGAAGTACGATGAGTGGGAGGAGGAGGGGGCGCTGGCACACTCACAGGGCATGGAGGAAGGGCGAGGCGCAGGGGCTGCTAGGGAGAGAGGGAACGGCAGGGAGATAGGGCGTGAGGATGCAAGAGGGAAGGAGGAGGGGGAAGGAAAGGCGGGGAGTAAGGGCGAGAGTGAGAGTGGGAGTGAGCATGATGAGATAGCGTCGGTGCTGAGAGCCATGGGGCATGCGGTTGGGGATGATGGTGCTGATGCTCATGATGTTCATGATGCTCATGATGCTCATGATGCTCATGATGCTCATGATGCTCATGATGTTCATGATGCTCATGATGCTCATGATGCTCATGATGCTCATGATGTTCATGATGCTCATGATGCTCATGATGCTCATGATGCTCATGATGCTCATGATACTCATGATGCTCATGATGCTTATGATACTCATGATGCTCATGATGCTCATGATACTCATGGTGCTCATGACGCTCATGATACTCATGATGCTTATGATACTCATGATGCCCAGGATACTCATGATGCCCATGATGCCCATGATGACCATGATACCCATGATACGGCTGCTGATGCTGATGTTGCTACCACTGATGCCCATCACAGTACGGCTGCTGGTGGCGCTGCTAGCAGTGCTGGCGCTGCTGCTGGCACCAACTCGTTGCATGAGGGAAGCACACAGCGTGGTGTGAAGCCGGCGGAGGACCAACAGTCAGTGCACGAAGGGGAGGGAGTGAGGGAAGAGGGAGCAGACGAGGAGGGAGGGGGAGAAGAGGAGGAAGGCACGTCGGTGGCAGTGGAGAGAGGGCAGTCGGACCAGCGCAAGCAGCTCATGGAGCAGGAGGCTGCCCGCCGCAGCGTGCCAGTGGCAGGGCACAGAGAGACAGCAGCTGCAGATGCAGGGCTGGTGGGCGACAGAGGTGGGGCAGGAGATGCGGCACTGGTAGGAGACAGAGGGGCGGTAGGGCATGCAGGGCAGGTGGCAGGCGTAGTGCAGGTGGGAGATCCAGGGGTGGGAGGAGACGTGGGGCTGGTAGGGGGTGCTGGAAGGAGAACGGACGGATCTTTGAGTGGAGAGACACGAGCAGCTGCAGCAGAGGCAGCAGCAGCAGCAGGTTTAGCAGGAGGGGAAAGAACAGCAACGCAGGCAGTGACAGGATGGGGCGGGTTGTCGAGAGGAGAAGGCGTTTCAATGGCTTCTTCCCTGCGCAAGGAAGGGGGGCTAGCTGAGACACGTGCGGGGGCAGGTGCGACTGGGGCAGGTGCGACTGGGGCAGGTGCGACTGGGGGAGGTGCGACTTGGGCAGGGTTGACTGGTGCAGGTTTTACTGGGGCGAGTGTGACAGGGAGACAGCAAGAGACTTTTCGAACAGAACATGCAGAGACAAGACAGCAAGGCGTGTCTGGGTGGGCTGGTTTGTCCGTTAGCGGGGCAGGTTCATCTGTAGGCGGGCGGGTGGACGAAGAGGAGGCTCGGAGGGCGGAGCTGCAGCAGCATGGGAGGGCACATTCGGTGGAGGAAGGGGAGAGGCAACAGGTGCTGCACCAGGCGTACAGGCAGCAGCGGCTGCAGCGGCACCAGCAGTGGCAGCAGCAGCAGGACGAACAGCAGAGGTTTCTGCAGCAGCAGCAACAGCCACAGCATTGGCAGGGTGGTGGTGTTGGAGGGGCAGAGGCAGGAATAGGGGCAAGGGCACGGGCAGGGCCAGGCGCAGGGGTAGGAGTTGAGGGAGGGGCAGGGGCAGTGGCAGGGGTGGCAGGGGGGGTGGCATCAGGTGTTGCTGCAGGGCCAGCAATCTCCCTGGCCCATCCAGAGGACTTCCTGGGCGAACCTGAAGAAACACCTGAAGAGGCCTTAGAGAGTGCTGCTAGGAAAGCCAAAGCCGCCGCCGCCGCTGCTGCTGCTGCTGCTTTGATTGGGGAGGGAGGGGGAGAGGGAGGAGACGGGGAGGGAGACGAAGGGGGAGCAGGAGGGGGAGGAGAGGAGGCGGGGGGTGGAGTTGGTATGGGGGACGGGGGTTTGGGGGGAGGGGAGGATGAGGAGGATGGGATGCTGCTGCGGGGGGAGTTTCTTAAGGCTAGGAAGGAGAGTGCTCCCCAGGGGCCTAGTTTTGAGGCGCCTCAAAGGAAGGAGAGTGCTCCCCAGGGGCAGCAAGGGGCAGCGCTTGTGCAGCAGGAGAGGGGACTTGTGCTGCCACAGCAGCAGCAACAGCAGCAACAGCAGCAACAACAAGACCTGCTGCTGCAACAGCAGCAGCTGCGGCTGCAGCTGCAGCAGCAGCAACAGACGAAAACGGCTGCTTGGCAAATGGGAGGTGCTGCTGCTGGTGGTATTAGTGGTGTTGGTGGTGGTGCTGGTCGTGGTGGTGGTGGGTGGAGTGCGATGAGGGCGAGTGGGGCGTTTGGCAGTGGGGGAGGGGGTACCTACGGCAAAGGCCCTGAGGAGGTTCTATCTGGTGCAGGTCGGACTGACGACTCAGCTGCTGCCGCTGCTGTTGCTGAAGGAAGATCAGATATAGGAACAGCTACAGGAACATCAGCAGGAGTAGCTACAGGAGCAGCTACAGGAGCAGCAGCAGGAGCAGCAATGGCAGGGGGAGAAGCAGGACAGGGCGCTGCAGAAGCAGGACAGGGCGCTGCAGAAGCAGGACAGGGCGCTGCAGAAGCAGGACAGGGCGCTGCAGAAGCAGCAACAGCAGGAGTTAAAGCGGTGAAGGTGGAGGAGGAGAGGGGGAATGTGCAGGTGCCGGTAGTTGTGATTGTATTGAAGCCTCGTGTGGGCAAGTGTGCTCCTGGCACCGCACTGCACCGAGTGCTGCAGGTGAGGCCACCCCCATCCCCATCCCCATCCCTTCCCACGTCAATTCCCCATGCCCATCCCTGTCCCATCCCACCTAAAATTCCCATCCCCATCCCCACCCAAAATCCCTATACTCATCCATCGCCACCCAAAATCCTCATCCTCATCCCATCCCCATCCACATCCCATCCCCATCCACATCCCATCCCCATCCACATCCCATCCCCATCCACATCCCATCCCCATCCCCATCCCCATCCCCATTCCCACCTCCCCATTCCATCCCATCCCCATCTCCATCCACCGCAATTCCTCCCCCTCCCTCACAGCAAGCCCGGCAGAGCAACAGCGAGGTGCATCTGGTGGGGTCGAGGGAGTGTGCAGCAGCTGCAGGCGCCATGGGCATGTCATCCTTGCACTATGCCCTCTATTACCATCCCATCCCCCCTCTCTCCCTCTTCTCCGCATGCAATCCCCCCTTCATCCCCCCTCCCCCTCCCTCACAGCAAGCCCAGCAGCGCAACAGGGAGGTGCATCTGGTGGGGCCGAGGGAGTGTGCAGCAGCAGCAGCCGTCCTGGACATGGCATTCACGCGCTACGCCCTCGTCAACCAAACCATTGCCTCGTTCCCATGAAATTCCCCTCCCTCACAGCAAGCCCGGCAGCGCAACAGCGAGGTGCATCTGGTGGGGCCGAGGGAGTGTGCAGCAGCAGCGGGCGGCCTGGGCGTGGCATTCACGCGCTACGCCCTTTTCAACCAAACCATTTCCACCTTCCGCTCATCGTTTGGCACTCCCCGCACCGACCTCGTGAGTTAATGCTCTCCTGCCCACAACTGCTTCTCCTCGCTCCTCTCCCTCTTCTGTCGCGTCTCCCTCCTCTGCCGCAAGCTCTGATTGTCCGAACTCGCACTATCCTCCTCTGTCTCCTGATTCTCCCCTACATTTCCCTCCCCTCTCACGCTTCCCATCCCCCCTTGTATTCGTCACCATGTGGACAGCTGCGCTGGGGCGTGCTGCACCCAAATATGTGGTAGTGTGTGTTTTTTGGCCCCCCAAAAAGTGTCTTCCTCTCACTAAAAAGTGTGTTCCTCTCTTTTCATGGGCCCCCGTCCTTCCGCTTGCCCTCCCCTCCATCCCTGCCATGCATGTCAGGTGCGCTGGTTGGTACTCCATGCGTACATGACTCGCACCAATCTCTCCCACACCCTTTACCTCTCCCCTATACCCCCGGGTTCGTGCTCCGTGCAGCGAGGTTGTTTTTGAGACGTGTCAAGAACAACCCCTAAACCCCGCGGTTCGTGCTCCCTTCTGTCCTTCATCTTGTGCCCCCCCCCTCCCTACTCCTCCCCCCCCCCGTTCAGACCAGGTCCGTTGGTCTGTACTCCACGCCTACATGACTCGCAACAACCTCTCCCACGCCCTCTACCACTCCCACGCCCTCTACCACTCCCACGCCCTCTACCACTCCCACGCCCTCTACCACTCCCACGCCCTCTACCACTCCCACGCCCTCTACCACTCCCACGCCCTCTACCACTCCCACGCCCTCCACCACTCCCACGCCCTCTACCACTCCCACGCCCTCTACCACTCCCACGCCCTCCACCACTCCCACGCCCTCTACCACTCCCACGCCCTCTACCACTCCCACGCCCTCTACCACTCCCACGCCCTCTACCACTCCCACGCCCTCTACCACTCCCACGCCCTCTACCACTCCCACGCCCTCCACCACTCCCACGCCCTCTACCACTCCCACGCCCTCTACCACTCCCACGCCCTCTACCACTCCCACGCCCTCTACCACTCCCACGCCCTCTACCACTCCCACGCCCTCTACCACTCCCACGCCCTCTACCACTCCCACGCCCTCCACCACTCCCACGCCCTCTACCACTCCCATGCCCTCCACCACTCCCACGCCCTCCACCACTCCCACGCCCTCTACCACTCCCACGCCCTCTACCACTCCCACGCCCTCTACCACTCCCACGCCCTCTACCACTCCCACGCCCTCTACCACTCCCACGCCCTCTACCACTCCCACGCCCTCTACCACTCCCACGCCCTCTACCACTCCCACGCCCTCTACCACTCCCACGCCCTCTACCACTCCCACGCCCTCCTCCACTCCCACGCCCTCTACCACTCCCACGCCCTCTACCACTCCCACGCCCTCTACCACTCCCACGCCCTCTACCACTCCCACGCCCTCTACCACTCCCACGCCCTCCACCACTCCCACGCCCTCTACCACTCCCACGCCCTCTACCAATCCCACGCCCTCTACCACTCCCACGCCCTCTACCACTCCCACGCCCTCTACCACTCCCACGCCCTCCACCACTCCCACGCCCTCTACCACTCCCACGCCCTCCACCACTCCTACGCCCTCTACCACTCCCACGCCCTCTACCACTCCCACGCCCTCTACCACTCCCACGCCCTCTACCACTCCCACGCCCTCTACCACTCCCACGCCCTCTACCACTCCCACGCCCTCTACCACTCCCACGCCCTCTACCACTCCCACGCCCTCTACCACTCCCACGCCCTCCACCACTCTACCACTCCCACGCCCTCTACCACTCCCACGCCCTCTACCACTCCCACGCCCTCTACCACTCCCACGCCCTCTACCACTCCCACGCCCTCTACCACTCCCACGCCCTCTACCACTCCCACGCCCTCTACCACTCCCACGCCCTCTACCACTCCCACGCCCTCTTCCACTCCCACGCCCTCTACCACTCCCACGCCCTCTACCACTCCCACGCCCTCTACCACTCCCACGCCCTCTACCACTCCCACGCCCTCTACCACTCCCACGCCCTCTACCACTCCCACGCCCTCTACCACTCCCACGCCCTCCACCACTCCCACGCCCTCTACCACTCCCACGCCCTCTACCACTCCCACGCCCTCTACCTCTCCCGTGTACCCACCTGCTCGTGCTCCCTCCTGACCTTCCTCTTGTTCCCCCCCTCCCTCCCCTTCTCCCCGTTCACGCCAGGTGCGCTGGTTTGTGCTGCATGCCTACATGACTCGCAACAGCCTCTCCCACGCCCTCTACCTCTCGCCAGACGTCCTTCTCTTTGCCAACGCCACCGAAGCTATCAACCAGGTCCGGCACTTCAATTCATTTTCTGCATCTCAGTCCACCCAACAACCATTTTCTGCATCTCAGTCCACCCAACAACCATTTTCTGCATCTCAGTCCACCCAACAACCATTTTCTGCATCTCAGTCCACCCAACAACCATTTTCTGCATCTCAGTCCCTTATTTCCTTGTTTTGATCCTTACACCATGCCCCACTCCCCTGCTACCCTTCCCAATTCCCCCTTTTCCCCCTCCCCTTTTTTCCCTTCACAATTTCCCCCTTTCTCCCTCCCCCTTTTCTTCTTCCTAATTCCCCCCTTTTCCCCTCCCCCCCTTCCCCATTTCCCCCATTCCCCCGTTCCCCCTTTCCCCCTTTCCCCACTTCCCCCCTCCCACACCTGAACCTGCCCCTAGAACGCCACATCCTCCTTGAGCGTTCTCTCCTCCCCTTAACCCCCTCCTCTCCCCCCCCACTTCTCCGCTTACCCCCCTTCCCCTCCCCTCCCCCCCCACTTCTCCGCTTACCCCCCTTCCCCTCCCCTCCCCCCCCACTTCTCCGCTTACCCCCCTTCCCCTTCCCCTCCCCCCCCACTTCTCCGCTTACCCCCCTTTCCCTTCCCCTCCCCTCCCCAGGGAACCTGCCCCAAGAGCGCCACATCCTCCTCATCCCTTCCCCCCATTCTCTCATCCCCGTCCCCCCTTTCTCCTCTCCTTCCCCCTTCCCCCGCCCCCAGCTGTACCTCCCCCACGAGCGCCACGTGCTCCTCATCCCCTCCCCATTCCCCTCCTCCGATTCCCCCCTCCCCATTCCCCTCATCCGATTCCCCCCTCCCCGTTCCCCTCATCCGATTCCCCCCTCCCCGTTCCCCTCATCCGATTCCCCCCTCCCCGTTCCCCTCATCCGATTCCCCCCTCCCCGTTCCCCTCATCCGATTCCCCCCTCCCCGTTCCCCTCATCCGATTCCCCCCTCCCCGTTCCCCTCATCCGATTCCCCCCTCCCTGTTCCCCTCATCCGATTCCCCCCTCCCCGTTCCCCTCATCCGATTCCCCCCTCCCCGTTCCCCTCATCCGATTCCCCCCTCCCCGTTCCCCCCTCCGCCCTCCCCTTCCCCCCTCCCCCAGCTGTACCTCCCCCACGAGCGCCACATGCTCCTCCCCCAGCCCTTCCCCGGCACGCGCCCCCCTCGCCGCGCCACCGCCCCCCCGCACACTCCCATGGAGGCACACACAGCAGCGTGGTCAATAGAAGGACTGGCGGACTTTCTGAGATTCGTGCGTGTGTTTGTGGCGCAAGGGGTGCTGGGTGGCGGGGAGGAGACTCCTGCAGAGCGACTAAAGAACCCGGTGAGTTGAGCTGGTGGGGGGAATTTCCCCACGCTATAGCCCCCCACACACCCCCCGCACACTCCCATGGAGGCACACACAGCAGGGTGGTCAATAGAAGGACTGGCGGACTTTCTGAGATTCGTGCGTGTGTTTGTGGCGCAAGGGGTGCTGGGAGGGGGGGGGAGGGGACACCTTGAGAGCGGTTGAAAAACCCGGTGAGCTGCTGTGGTTAAGCTGCTGGGCTGGGAATTCCCCACGCTAAGGCTCACCTCCCCCCTGCACACGCCCACGGAGGCGCACACGGCTGGATGGTCGATAGAAGGGCTGGGGCCCCTGCAGAACGACTCAAGAACCCGGTAAGTCATGCTGAAATCATAAGGCCTTGACCTGCCCAAGATGCTGCAGATTGTTTTCGAGAAAATTTCAAAAACGATCTGCAGCACGCGGTGAGTTGTGCATAAAAGGCCTGCTCATTCCCTCTAACCTGCCCAAAGTACTGCCTCAACCTCCCCTTCCCCCCACCCCCCCCCCCCCCCCTCCCCCCCCTCACACAGCCCTGGTGACAGGGGGGTGGGCACAGCGACGGCTTGCTCCTTTGTTGCATCTCCAGTCCTAGAATATGGCACTGCCTCGTGCTCTCACTCTCACTCACTCTCACTCACACGCACACTCAATCACTCACACTCACACTCACACTCACTCACTCCTCATTCCCACTCCTACTCCCGCTCACCTTCACTCCCACCCAACATTACCCTCTCCACACCCTATGGACTACTTTATGGCGCCACCATGCTGGGACGGTACACCCAGCATGACGCCACCATTCTGGGACAGTATGTATGCTGGCACACCCCTGCAGTGCTGAAGCCTCCTCTGCATGTAGAGAGTGAGAGTGTGAGTGAGAGTGTGAGTGAGTGAGAGTGTGAGTGAGAGTGATCCCACAACACACCCCTGCAGCTGAGCCGTGTTGTGGGATCACTCTCACTCACACTCTCACTCACTCACGCTCCCACACGCATCACACCCACTCATCCTCCCCTCACACATCCGCAGGACTACTCAGACGCCACCAAGCTGGGATGGTACACACACCATGCATGCTGGCATGCTCCTGAAAGTGCCGAGGTCTCCCCTGCTTTTGCAGAAAAGCCAAGTTTCAAAATCACTCTCATTCCCACTCATCTCATTCCCACTCACTTTCACCCTTCCAGGACTACTCAGACGCCACCATGCTGGGATGGTACGCCCACCATGCATGCTGGCACGCCCACCATGCATGCTGGCACGCCCACCATGCATGCTGGCACGCCCACCATGCATGCTGGCACGCCCACCATGCCTGCTGGCACGCCCACCATGCCTGCTGACACGCCCACCATGCCTGCTGGCACGCCCACCATGCCTGCTGGCACGCCCACCATGCCTGCTGGCACGCCCACCATGCATGGTGGCACGCCCTTGGGATCACTCTCACTCTTACTCAAGCTCACTTCCACCCACCGGCCTCCTCTCTCCCTTGTGCAGGACTACTCGGATGCCACCATGCTGGGGTGGTACGCCCACCATGCCTGCTGGCACGCCCCTGAGAACGCTGAGGCCTCCCCTGCATGCGCCGCTGAGCCGTGTTGTGGGATCACTCCCGAGAGGGCTGCCAGGCTGGCTGGCCGCTTCACACCCCGGTGAGTGGCCGTGTGTGCATGGAGAGGGTCTGCACACCTGACCAAGGTGACTTGTGTGTGGGAGTGTTGAGGCTGCCCATGCATGCGCGGCTGAGTTGTGGGATCACTTGCGAGAGGGCTGCCAGGCTGGCTGGCCGCTTCACACCCCGGTGAGTGCCCGTGTGTGCATGGAGAGGGTCTGCACACCTGACCAAGGTGACTTGTGTGTGGGAGTGTTGAGGCTGCCCATGCATGCGCGGCTGAGTTGTGGGATCACTTGCGAGAGGGCTGCCAGGCTGGCTGGCCGCTTCACACCCCGGTGAGTGCCCGTGTGTGCATGGAGAGGGTCTGCACACCTGACCAAGGTGACTTGTGTGTGGGAGTGTTGAGGCTGCCCATGCATGCGCGGCTGAGTTGTGGGATCACTTGCGAGAGGGCTGCCAGGCTGGCTGGCCGCTTCACACCCCGGTGCGTGGAGGAGACTGAGGGGGATAGAGTAGGAGGGACACAGGAGAAAGTGGAGAGGAGGGAAACTGGGTGGAGTATGGGGGTGGGAGAAAAGGAACGAAAGTCCATATGCTTTGTTTGCCTGTATTGGTGAGTATATTTTCTCTCTTACTCTCTCAACCCTGATCCTGTCCAGGTTCAATGTATCGAGCTTGCTGCAGCCTCGCCGATGCCAAGCTACATCGTGGTCAGACGACGGGTGGTGTGTTTTCTCAGTCTATCCATTTTCTCCGTCCACAAGTGACATGTCAGCATCTGGAGGGATCTTCCAGCCAGCTCAACGCCTCTCGTTTCATCCTAAACAAGGCATGAAGCTTCCACGCTCAGTAAAGTATCGGTACTTTGTTCATTGGAAGCCACGAGGAGACGATGGAGAGGTGGTGAAAGGTCCAGGTGCCCATGGGGTGCAGTTTTTGTCAGTGCGCTTTGCAGGTGACGCTGCGAACCAAATTAGTGAAGACCCCGAATCGACATGGGGAGCTGCCGATTTTTCCAATGAGAAGCAGGCTGGAATCCTGAAAGTAGGATCTGTTGGAGCCAGGATGAGGGATAAATATTAATGTAAGCTGATACCAGGTCGGTAGGTACTTAGGCTTTGTTATTGAAATACTGTACCGTAGAGGCATTGCAAGTTCTCGAGCAGAAGAAAGTCGCGTTCAGCCCAGAGTCAAGCTTTGTGCCACATCAGCAACGTGTTGTGAGTACCTGACTCGCGTTACGGATGTGTACAGCGTGGCGGCTTTAGCCGCCAATACAGCATGTCCCAGCCATCCACCGTCGTCAGGCTGTGCTCTTTCCACGTGTGAATGGGAAAGGGACGTCCGGCGCGAATGGCACCGGCCCGTGTAACTAGGCGAATGGTTGCGAGAGAAAGAAAGGGCCAGGGCCACTCGAGAACCTTGCTGGCGAAGCATTATCGTGGTTGTGCCTTTTCGCGA
Source organism: Closterium sp. NIES-65 (assembly GCA_948144175.1). NCBI lineage: Eukaryota > Viridiplantae > Streptophyta > Zygnematophyceae > Desmidiales > Closteriaceae > Closterium > Closterium sp. NIES-65. The sequence continues at coordinate 786,414 of CANXME010001608.1, forward strand.
TGGAGAACGAAAGCTCAAACGCGGTAACTTGAAGTCGTAAGGGTCGGTGAGCGACAAATTTGTTGGTTGTTCCTAGAAAATCTGCCAGCACAGCACCAACCACCACAACCACCACCCGGCGCGCTGCACTTTTTCTCAATCAGGCTGGGTACTGTGGATACAACAAGGGACCAGAATGAGCTCGAATGCGCTAGAATGGTTCCGATCATTTTAGTAGTTTGGTTCGGTTGGTAATGGTTTGGAAAGCTCATGACATGCCATACTGAACTTGTCCAGATCTTTGGGCATACAAGGTATACTGATCTATCATTTCCGTCACAGCTCTGCATTTCCCGCGTTGACGTTTTAATCCACGACTTCGGTAGCCTTTTCTGCTGCGCGCACAGAGCGGTGTTGCCCGTCATCGGCCGTCGACTTGGGTAGAGTAAGCGGGCTGCGCGCGGTTCGCGGGAGACGATACAGAGCTGCGCTCTCAGATCGAATCTCGCCATTATGGCGTCATCTCTCGCTGCAGCTTGCGGCGCTGACGTCATTGTTCCCGCTCGCCTGCACCCCGTTTCGTCGCAATGTTCGCACTCGGCGTCTTCGGCGATCGCAGTCGTTCAAAGCCGTCGCACGCTGCCGGACGGCCGTCGCAGAACGACGTTTTGGGGATTCGGAGATTCTCTGGATGTAAACAATATCCCGAAAACCAAAATTTCAAATTTTAGCTGTCAAGCAGTTCGGTTGACGGTGACGTGCGCAGCGGGGGGAGGCGCAGCGGGTACCGGCGGAGCGGGAGGGGGAGAGTCAGGCGGGGCGGCAACGTCGACGAGCGACTCCTTCCTGGGGATGTGGAAGCGCGCGCAGGAGAGGGAGCGCGAGGCGGTTCGCGAGGCCGAGGCGCGGAAGCGCGCGGAAGAGCAAGGCGCGGCGCCAGCGGCAGCGCAAGCGGCGGGGCAGGAGCAGGGGAAGCAATCTGGGGAGAGCGCGGATGTGGTGAAGAAGCGCGAGGCGCAGTTCCTTCAAATGCTCGAGGTACCGGGGTGTGGCACTATCGAGTGCTATCCAGGTATGCTATAACGAGGCGTGACGATCTCGAGATGTAACGATATCGACGTATGGCGTCGACTTTCGGAGTTGTTGTTGCTGTTTTTTTCAGAAGCATAAGGCGGGGTACCCAGTATGATTCTTGTAGGTGCTTCCTCTTTTTCCGTTCGTCTTGCCCGCATGTAGAAAGTGGTTTTTTTAGGCGTCTCAAAAAATCATTTTCAGAAGCATAAGGCGGGGTACCCGTCAGTATAATTCTTGCAGGTGCTTCCTCTTTTTCCTTTCCGCTTGCCCGCCCATCCCGCTCTCCCGCACTGGGAGCCCCCGGCCTCCGTTCCGCGGCCGCCGCTCACGCGCTCGCACGAGTCAGACCGCCAAGGAATCTCGCCGAGCGGCGGAAGGGAGGGTAGTTCGTGGCTGACCGCACAGTTGCGCGCGGGCAGTCCGGGGCTGACCGCACAGTTGCGCGCGGGCAGTCCGGGGCTGACCGGACAGTTGCGCGCGGGCAGTCCGGGGCTGACCGCACAGTTGCGCGCGGGCAGTCCGGGGCTGACCGCACAGTTGCGCGCGGGCAGTCCGGGGCTGTCCGCACAGTTGCGCGCGGGCAGTCCGGGGCTGTCCGCACAGTTGCGCGCGGGCAGTCTGGGGCTGTCCGCACAGCTGCGCGCGGGCAGTCCGGGGCTGTCCGCACAGTTGCGCGCGGGCAGTCCGGGGCTGACCGCACAAGCAAAGCTGCTATCTTGTATCTCTCTTTCCGCCCCCCCTTCCGCCCGTCCCCCTGCGCGCGTACGCAGGTGCCCAAAGAGGTGCGGCAGGAGGCGGAGCGGAAGGCCGTGGTGGATCGCGCAGCCGCGGCGCTGGCGGCGGCGCAGGCGCTACTGGTGGAGGCGGAAGAGCGCGCGCGCAAGGACCGGCAGGCCTCGCGCGGGCGGCGGCTGGCGGGCGCGGGGGATCAGGGGGCGGCGAGCAGCGTCTGGGGCGGCAAGTCCTTGTCTGTAGTGAAGGAGAAGGGCGGGAAGAAGGGCGGGGAAGGAAAGGGGACGGCAGGGGGAGCAGCGGCAACGGCTAAACCAGTGGGTGGTTCTGCTGCAGGTGCAAAGGCAGGTGCAGCAGCAGCAGGAGGAGGAGGTCTTTGGAAAGCCATTCCTAGCCGTGCTAAAAAAGCATCGTCCTCTTCTTCCCCCTCTTCCTCCTCTTCAGCAGCCGTAGCAGCAACAGCAGCCGCCGCACCAGCAGCAAAGCCCGCTCCCTTTCCCTCCTCTTCCTCTTCCTCTGGTTCCGCGAAGCAGCCTTCCTCAGGCGCCTCGTCAGGTGTTTCTTCAGGTGGTTCCAGCAGTCCGGGGCCCAGCTTCTGGGAGTGGGCGCCCCCATCCGACACCACCCCCTCGCGGGGCGCAGGAGGCGGAGGAGGCGCGGGTCTCCCGCAGCTGCAGCCAGCTGCCCCGAAACCTGCCCGTTCAGCTGCCCAGCGCGCTACAGTAACCATCGCGGACCCCCAGCCGCAGCTGTTGGAGGCGCTGCTGCTGCCCTTCGAAAGCGCCGTCGCGCCCACCAAGCCCGCCAGCGCTGGCGAAGCTTCTACCACTGCCGGTGGCGTCAGTGGTGCCGGTGGTGTTGGTGGTGCCGCTGGTGGTGCTGCCGGTGCTGCTGGTTCTGCTGCTGCTGCTGCTGCAAGCACTGCGGCTGTTGCATCTGCAGCAGCGCTCGATCTCGCCTCCGCCTCGCCATTCCTCGCATCTGACGTGGGTCTGCCGCCCCTGCAGTCCGCTCTTGAGGCTCAGCGCGGCATCAAAGAGGCTCTCCAGGCCGTCTTTGCTTCGGACGCTGCCGAACCTGCAGGCTCGGAAGCCGACGGGGCGACCGTAGCTGCGGACGGGTCGCGGTGGTGGAAGGAGTCGGGCACGGAGGTTCGGGAGGGCGGGGAGGTTTGCGATTGGACGGTGGTTCGGGGTGTGAGCGCGGATGGGTCGGTGGAATGGGAGGAGAAGTGGTGGGAGGCTAGCGATGAGTTTGATTTCAAAGAGCTAGGAGCGGAGAAGTCCGGGAGGGATGCGAATGGGGCTGTGTGGAGGGAAACGTGGAGGGAGGCGACTTGGCAGGACTCTAAGACTGGGCTGATGCATATTGAGAAGACGGCGGATAAGTGGGGGCAGAATGGGGAGGGTGGCGAGTGGCATGAGAAGTGGTGGGAGCACTATGATGCGACGGGGCGGGCGGAGAAGTGGGCGGATAAGTGGAGCAAGATTGACATGTACACGCCGCTGTATGACGGGCATGCGCACACGTGGCATGAGAGGTGAGTGGGGTGAGATGTGGTGGGGTGAGATGTGGTGGGGTGAGATGTGGTGGGGTGGGGCCATTAGGATGTCACAGGGAAGGCGGATAAGTGGAGCAAGATTGACATGTACACGCCGCTGTATGACGGGCACGCACACACGTGGCATGAGAGGTGCGGCTGGTACAAGCCAAAGTTCTGTGGCGCTGCAATAGTGGAATGGCGTTTGAGTTGCTCGCGAGACATGATTGTCACGTGCACGCCGCTGCATGATGGGGACGCGCATGCATGGCATGATGGGGACGCGCATGCATGGCATGATGGGGACGCGCATGCATGGCATGATGGGGACGCGCATGCATGGCATGATGGGGACTCGCATGCATGGCATGAGAGTTGAGCGAGGAGGACACGAAAGCGGGTCAGGCTAGGCTAGAGAGTGGGGTGGTTATGGTGAGTTGTGCGGAAGAATCAAGGGGAAAGACGAAGTGAGTAGGTGAGTAGGGGTAGCAGGTGAGCAGGTGATGACAGGAGAGGTGCATGAGGCTGAGAGTAGCGTCTAAGTGTTTCGAGACGTCTCAAAACAGCGTGTAAGTGTGGTGACTGGCAGGTGACTTTTGAGTCGACTTAAAAGTCAACATGAGAGGTGGAGAGCAGCGTCTAAGTGTGGTGGCTGGCAGGTGCCTTGCCAACTGATGGCTGAGGGCAGGTGCCTGGCAGGTGCCTTGCCACAATCATGTGGAGGGCATCGTCTGAGTGAGGTGGCTGGCAGGTGCCTTGCCAACTGATCTGATGGTACTTCTATTTCCCTCCCTTTTCACTTCCCCCCCTTCCACTTCCCTTCCTCCCTCCGTGTATCCCAGGTGGGGGGAGGAGTACGACGGCAGGGGAGCGGCGTCCAAGTGGTGTGACAAGTGGGCAGAGCGGTTCGAAGGCCACGATGGGTACGGCAACCAGCTGTGGGCCAAGTGGGGCGACAAGTGGGATGAGAAATTCAACCGAGACAAGACCGGGTACCGGCAGGGGGAGACCTGGTGGCAGGGGTCCGGAGGGGACGATGCCCCCCGGTGGAACAAGGTGTGGAGCGAGGGGCATGACGGGTCGGGGTGGGTGCATAAGAAGGGCGGCGCGAGCAGTGGCGAGGGGTGGGATGTGCGGGAGTGGATGGACACGTGGTTTGATGCTTTCCCGCACTTTGGGTTCAAGCAGTGTCTGGAGAATTCGCGGAGGCTCATGGAGGTGGGGAGGCGGCAGGGCAAGAAGCAGAAGTAGAGGGGTGGGGAGGTGGAGAGAGAGGTGGGATGAGGAGCAGAAAGCAAGATCTGGCGCACAAGTGTGTGTGTGACTGTAACACTTGCCCTCCTATGAGTTCAAGCATTGGTGTGTCGTCGAAGGCGTTCAGGCTTCAAGCAGTGCTTGGAGAACTTGAGACAGTTGATGGAGGTGGGGAGGGGAGGTAGCAGCAGAGGAAGTAGGGAGAAGGGAGAGAGGAGGTCGGTAGTACTGCGATTGTCTTATGGATTGGTCATGGTGCATTCCTGCTGATATGTGTGGCTCTTCGTTGCATCGCTGAGGGCATGCAGATGGATGGTGATGGTGATGGTGATGGTGATGGTGATGGATGGTGGTGGGAAGGCATGGCATGATAGGATGGGCTGGCTGAAGGCTGCTGTGTCGGGGGAGCATGCATGCATCACGACAGTGTTCTATACAACCTATTTGATGCCCTGCCCGGGACATGCAGAGTAACATGTTATTGCTTTATGTATTTTGATTTTCTTTCAGAAGCTTGAGGTCTCCCATTTATCTAGTGCCTGAAAGCTGTGCGGTACGGTATCCTGTTCGAAGCTATTTTACGTCAATAGAGCCTAGAAGGTGACACTGGTACACCTCCACACGTCTGGTCATCTGCCTTGGTTGGCCCACACACCCACCCACCCACATCAACCCCATCATTCCTCACAATCCGCAACGAGCATGTCGGGCTTTAAGCACCCTGCGCTTCTCAAAGAAGCAGCACTGTATTTGTTTTATTATGACACATTCTGTCAACAGTCAAGCCCCATTTATTGCTTCTTGCCACCGATGCCGATGACCTTGAAGGCACCATAGGCTGTGGCGCCCAGGAGGAAAACAGCCACGGTGGGGGAGAAAGCGGGATACACGAGATCCATTGCCAGCTGATCCAGCTCCTCCGATAGGAAGCCTGCACAGGGGCAGGGTGGGGTGAACCGGGTGGGGAGAGGTTTGGGGCGATGAGATGGTATGGAGAGAAGGCGGGATACACCAGGTCTATTGCCATGTGACCCAGCTCCTCCGATAGGAAGCCTGGAAGAGATTGGGGAAAACCGGGGAGGGGAGGGGGCGGGGAGGGGAGGGGCGGGGATGGGAGGGGGCGGGGAGGGGAGGGGCGGGGGGAGGGGAGGGGCGGGGAGGGGAGGGGCGGGGGAGGGGAGGGGGCGGGGAGGGGAGAGGCTTGGGGTGATGAGATGGTAGGGAGATAGGGCGGGATACACGAGAATCCATGGCCATCTGATCCAGCTCCTCCGATCGGAAGCCTGGGAGAGGCGATGGGCAACAGGAGACGAACGGGGAGGGTTGAAAATGAGCTTATCAAAAGAGAGTGCTTCTTTGAGGCGCCTCAAAAAACGATTCTCCAGAGGGCCCAGTTGACCTTCCAAGCCTTCCACCCAGTTCCCCCCTTACATCCCCTCCCTCTGCACACCCCCTTCCGCCCACTCTCTTCCAGTCGCCCCTGCCAACCTTTCTGCATTACCCCGCATTGCACGCATCAGCAGCGGCAAGGAGGAGCCCTTGGAGGATGATGAGGAAGAACACGAACCCCAGCGACGCCACCACGGCCGTCTCAGTAGGGTGCGTTATCAGCCCTCCCAACAAACCCTGCCACACCCTCAATGCCCCCCCACACCCCCTCCCCTTCCTGTTCCTTTCCCCCCCTTCTCCTCCCCGACGTCCAAGTCTCCCCCTCCCATTTTCCTGCACTGCACTCACCGGCGGCGGCGAGAAAGAGCCTTTCGAGGACGATGAGGAGGAAGACGAACCCTAAGGACGCCACCACGGCCGTCTCGATAGGGCGCCATATCAGCCCGCCCGACCAACCCCGCCATCCCCACAAGCACCCCCCACGCCCCCTCCCCTTCCTCTTCCCTTCCCCCTCCCAGCCCCACCTCCCCCCCCCCCCCACAACCCCCCCCACACACAAGTCCCCCGCATTGCACGCACCGGCAGCGGCGAGAAACAACCCTTCGAGGATGATGAGGAGGAAGACGAACCCTAAGGAAGCCACCACGGCCGTCTCGATCTCCGCCGCCTTCTTCTCCTCCTCGCCCACCGGCCGAGTCGACAGCAACGGCTGAGACGGCGCCGGCCGCCGAACCACTGCCGGCTGCTGCGGCGCCTTCCCGAACCCCTTGCCGGCCGCTGGCTTGCCAGCTGCTGCCTTGCCAGCTGCTGGCTCCTTCACTGCTGACGTGGATGAAGAGTCGGAGGTTTGGGATGGTTCAGGCTCGGCGGAGGCTCGGATGCCTAGAGGCCTGGATGGTCCGGACCGAAATGTGAGATTTGAAGCGGGGTTAGGTACGGTTAGGGGAAAGCGACATCTTGAAGAAGTGAGGGATGCAGGTGATTGGTGGAGGGCAAGGTTGGCGAGAGACATGGAGACGGCCATGTGGGTGCAATAGAATTGTAAGCGCTAACTTGGAGGAAAAGTAGGCTAGCGACGGGATAAAGCCTGGTTACGCCCAAATGTCTAGCCTCGAAATGTAGTTATGCGTGAAGGAACTACACCTAACGAGTTTTTACGAAGTAACCAAGCAATGGCTTTGGGCGTTTCGAGCTCGTGAGAATGTGATCCTGGATTCTAGAGATAGTGGAAACTGATGTGAAGATCACAGAACGACACACAAGGCATTGCTGAGGAGTGTTTGTCAGGTGAATGACATGAAACAAACGGTCAAAACGAGGAAAATGCGTCATCCCATGTCTCGTGTGAGTGTCCCTGAGACACATGACTAGGGGGTGGGTTCAATATGATGTGTGTACTTTGTTTCTATTGTCGGTTCGTGAAACAGGGCTTGGATTCGTTTTGTAATGGATGACACACGGATTCCAAAAGCCAATGGGAGAGAAGAACGTGGATATTCCCGAAGCTCGCAAACCGATTATAGCGGCTCCAGTACAGACGTCAAAATTACGGCTGCTGTAAAAAAATACACCCTAGTCTGTACAAAACAAGTATTAGTTCGAAATCTCAAAGCATGGTGAAATCCATGTGGGCCTCATAACAGCCCAACACTAGTCCTGATTCCTGGGTCGCCCTACAGTTCGTTTCTCCAGCATTCTCTGCTGACACAGCTGGAAGTGCTGAAGCCCATTCCTCCTGACTCCGAACAGAGATTAGTCACTCCGTTTCATACTTCTTAGGGGTCTCGCTCTGCCCTTCCTCCCTCTTATCGAGCCCAGGAGCGAACTTTCCCCCTGCTCGTTCACCAGATTCTTGCCCTCCTGGCCGGATCAGTCGCTCCCCTGTCTCAAACTCCATGTCCAACCTGTCATCACCGTGCACCAGCGACATGAAACAGCAGCACCAGGAATTATATCAGATATGTACTACGAGGGAACAAAACAATACAATCAAACAAACAAAAACCGAGCATACTTAATCTGTTCCTCTGCCTTCTTGGCCGCCGGGCGTGGCTCCTGCTTCACGCGTTCTGCCATGGTCACACCTAATCGGCAATTCCTCAGAAGGAAGATCGTGTATTGTCTATTGGAGGAGAGTAATCGCGACGAGGCGCACACCGTTCAGCGTTCAGGCTCACGAGATCAACCAGAACCAGGTAGACGAACAAAATTCTCTGCTTCTGAGGAATTGCCGAGTGGCCTCATCTTCCCGCCTCGGATGCCAGAAGTCCTCCATTTCGGAGCAGTCGGTCTCTCTGGCTCGGTACCAAACCTAGCATCCGGAATCGCCCTCTTCGCAACGCCGGTTCTCGCGAGTCGAGAGTGAGCCCGCCCACCTCACGAGCTTTCGCGCGAGGTCAGACGCAAGTGTAGTAGCAAATGTGTTTAATCGGCCACGCGAAGCGTTGAGCGAAACTCCACCACAGCAGTGCATGCTCGACGCCCCACAGCTGCTGGCGATCATGCAGACGGCTTGGTTTGGTTGGAATCGCGAGCACAGAAGTCTCCAGCTGGGCTTTGCCAGAAAGGTGCTTCGCCTCGGCACAACAACCAAGCAAAATGCAGAGGAGGGGAAGCGGGAAGCTAAGTGGTCGTCGTTATATCTGGGTGACTTGTACAGTAAAATAAGGGAAGCGGGCACTGTACATTGCAGGAAAAGTACACCTCCAATCTGTCACACAGAAGCCTGATCCACCTGTTCGGTAAAAGAACATTCTCCTCCAATCTCCCTCGTTCCTTCCCCCCACGTGGAGAGACCACACCACACACTTCACCTGTTAGTTAGAAGCCCACCCCCAGCCAGCCGTCTCTGTCGGCTCCGCCTGGTCGGCATGGGCAGTAGTACAGCAAACTTCCCCTCCAAAATTGCAAGTCCACTTCCCACCCCGCTAAGCGAGTTATCTGGAGTGTAGCCACAGCCAGTTTTTCAGGAACCGCGGGAGTAATACAGCGGTCACACAACTCATACTACGCTTGGATGTGAAACCTGAAAGGTCTTTCTGGTTGTGTCGGCGACATTGAGCCAAACAAAGCACGACAATGCTGAAGGTTGCGACGATTCGCGAGTTTGACAGCAACCGTCGCTCCAGGCGAGCTCCTGCGCGTGGTCGTTACGAAAAAATCGCCCAATGGCAGTCCCTCGAGCTCTCCGACTGCAGCAGCAGCGGCAAAAGGGAGGAACTGCGAGCTCGAGAGGCTTCGCAGCAGCCAGGGAACGTGGTGGTCATACTTCCCATAGTCACGGCCTCAGTCACGCGCGCGCACAGCCACGTCCATCATCATCATTCCCAATACAAACCAAAATGGCCACTCGGTAAGTGCAGCAGCTATTGCGGCTAATTGCGGCAAATGGCGTGCAGCCTATCGTGCAGTGTGTCGCATTTTCGTTCTTCCTCGTCATCTACCCCCCCCCCCCCCCCCCCCCCCCCCCCCCCTCCTTCGCCCCCTCCATCGTACCCGATTCAGTGTGACTCCGTTAACGCAGGAGGAGAAGGACGAGCTGGAGGTGGTGAAGACCCCAGGCCTGCTCGCACCCATGAGCATTTCAGTCAGGCAAATGGTGATTGACGCGTGGAGATCATTTGCGGGAGAGAGCAATTCATGCAAAAAGAAATTAAAGATTACCTGACTGGCATTGGAAAGACGTGGGAAGATTTTGCTGTCACTTTAGTCCGATGCAGGCACCTTAGTTCTGTCACTTTCATGAAAATTTTGCTGTCCTTCCTATGGAAAAATCTCCATTCACGAATTTCACCCTCCCTCCCTCGTTACGTCCCTACTCCTGCTCCCTGGCGCAGCCCGACAATCCCGAGGAGTTTGAGAACCTTGGCTCCATGCGCACGCGCTTCTCCCCAGCCCTCGTCTACAACCTTCTCAGAAACTTCGAGGATGCTCCACGTGTTTTAAGAACATCGCCCACTGTGACGTGGACCCACTGGAAGAGCCTGGCACCTTTAGAGTCACACAGCACGTCAAGTGGCGCTTCCTGTTTCTCTCCGGCACATTCGCCACCACACTCATCTGCCAACGAAATGATGGAGCAAGATCAGTCAATTTCACACTGTAAAGATTCTCTCACCCTTCTCTCTGCACTTCTCTCTCTTTTGTACTCTCTTCTCCCTATGTTGTTCTAACTGTAGTCGCCTCTCACTGCATGCTGCCCAATGGCATCTCTTATTTTCGTTTCGCTGCTGCATCACTTCACTCTTACCAGGGCGGAGCCTGGCTTTATGAAGGCTTTCAAAGGAGGCTGGACTATTCACGACCTGAGCCCTCCCAAGCCGTTGCCCCTTGCACCTCCATCTACTCCGCCTTCCAAGGTAGCTCTGAAGCCCAGCTTCCTTCAGTCGCTGGCAGCAGCACTTCCAGGGGCGGCTGCCACAGCAGCTGAAACAGCAACTCCTTCTGGGGTTGCTGAAGGAGCAGGAAGTGGGATGCCTCCTAGCGGGTCGCTGATTGAGATGTGGCAGCTGTCTCAGCCTGCAATGGTTCCCCCTCGACCACTTTGTGAGTGTTCATTCATGTTGCACAAAGGACCACTCTAGATTTTCAGTTGCCGATGTAAAAATTGCATCATTTTTTTGTTCTGCATTCTAATAATTGTGATGACTGGTCCAACCTTCCTGGTTATTGCAGTGCCCTATGTTTATGGCATCATGTCAACCAGCATGCGAGCGATTTTTTCAAGACTTGTGTGTTGAGGCTGACCGAGTTGAGCGGTTGGAAAATTACTCATCTTCCCAGTCTCAGTCAAACATTCTGGTTTCAACTTAGGTCTAACACTAGCTCCAACTTAATTTATAAATGCCTCACCTTGGCATGTACTTGTACC
>CANXME010001609.1:0-13451 GCA_948144175.1 Closterium sp. NIES-65
GGACGTGGACGTGGACGTGGACGTGGACTTGGATGTGGACCTGGACGTGGACGTGGACGTGGACGTGGACGTGGACCTGGACCTGGACGTGGACGTGGACGTGGACGTGGACGTGGATGGATGTGGACGTGGACGTGGACGTGGAGGTGGATGTGGACGTGGACGTGGACGTGGACGTGGAGGATTTGGACGTGGACGTGGACGTGGACGGGACGTGGATGTGGACGTTGACGTGGACGTGGACGTGGACGTGGACGTGGACTTGGACGTGGACGTGGACGTGGACGAGGACGTGGACGTGACGTGGACGTGGACGTGGTCGTGGACGTAGACGTGGATGTGGACGTGGACGTGGACGAGGACGTGGACGTGGACGTGGACGTGGACCTGGACCTGGACCTGGACGTGGACCTGGACGAGGTCGTGGACGTGGACTTGGACTTGACGTTGACGTGGATGTGGACGTGGACGTGGACGTGGACGTGGTCGTGGACGTGGACGTGGACGTGGACGTGTCGTGGACGTGGACGTGGACTTGGACGTGGTCGTGGATGTGGACGTGGACGTGGACGTGGACCTGGACGTAGACGTGGACGTGGACGTGGACGTGGTCCTGGACGTGGACGTGGACGTGGACGTGACCTGGACATGGACGTAGACATGGATGTGGACCTGGACGTGGACGTGGACCTGGACGTGGACGTGGACGTGGACGTGGACGTGGTCGTGGACGTGGACGTGGACGAGGACGTGGTCCTGGACGTGGACGTGGACGTGGACGTGGACCCGGACGTGGACTTGGAGGTAGACGTGGACCTTGACGTGGACTTGGACGTGGACGTGGACCTGGACGTGGACTTGGACGTGGACGTGGACGTGGAAGTGGACGTGGTTTGTGACATGGACGTGGACGTGGACGTGGACGTGGTCGTGGACGTGGACGTGGACGTGGTCGTGGACGTGGACGTGGACGTGGACGTGGTCGTGGACGTGGACGTGGACGTGGACGTGGACGTGGTCGTGGACGTGGACGTGGACGTGGACCTGGACGTGGACGTGGTCGTGGACGTGGACGTGGGACGTGGACGTGGTCGTGAACGTGGACGTGGACATTGACGTGGACTTGGACGTGGACCAGGACGTGGACATAGACGTGGACGTGGATGTGGACGTGGACGTGGTCGTGGACGTGGACGTGGACGTGGAAGGTCGTGGACGTGGACGTGGACCTGGACGTGGACGTGTACCTGGACGTGGACGTGGACTTGGACGTGGACGTGGACATTGACGTGGACATTTAGGACGTGGACGTGGACGTGGAGGACGTGGACGTGGATGTGGACGTAGACGTGGACTTGGACGTGGACCTGGACGTAAACGCGGACGTGGACCTGGATCTGGACCTGGACCTGGATGTGGACGTGGACGTGGACGTGGATGATGTGTGCGTGGACGTGGACGTGGACGTAGAGGTGGATGACTGGACGTGTGGACGTGGACGTGGCTGGACGTGGACGTGGAGGTGGATTGGACGTGGACGTGGACGTGGACGTGGTTGTGGACGTGGACGTCGACGTGGACGTGGATCTGGACTGGACGTGGACGTGGAGTGGATGTGGACCTGGACGTGGACGTGGACGTAGACAAGGACGTGGTCGTGAACGTGGACATGGACGTAATCTGGACGTGGACGTGGAGGTGGACGTGGACCTGGACGTGACATGGACTTGGACGTGGACGTGGACGTGGACGTGGTCGTGGACGTGGACGTGGACGTGGTCGTGGACGTGGACGTGGTCGTGGACGTGGACGTGGAGGACGTGGACGTGGACATGGATGTGGACCTGGACGTGGACGTGGACGTGGATGTGGACGTGGACGTGGTTGTGGACGTGGAAGTGGACGTGGACGTGGACGTGGTCGTGGACGTGGACGTGGACGTGGACGTAAACCTAGACGTGGACGTGGAGGAGGACGTGGACCTGGACGTGGACTTGGACGTGGACATGGACAAGGACGTGGTCGTGGACGTGGACGTGGATGTGGACGTGGTCATGGACGTGGACTGGTCGTGGACGTGGACGTGGACGTGGACCTCGACATGGACGTGGACGTGGACGTGGACTTGGACGTGGACGTGGACGTGGACGTGGACGTGGACGTGGTCGTGGACGTGGACGTGGACATGGACGTGGACGTGGACTTGGACGTGGACGTGGACGTGGTTTGGACGTGGACCTGGACCTCGACGTGGACGTGCACGTGCACGTGGACGTGGACGTGGACGTGGACGTGGACGTGGCAAGGACGTGGACCTGGACGTGGTCGAAGACGTGGACGTGGACGTGGACATGGAGGACGTGGACGTGGATGTGGACGTGGTCGTGGACGTGGACGTGGACGTGGAGGTGGACGTGAACGTGGACTTGGATGTGGACGTGGACCTGAACGTGGACCTGGACGTGAACGTGGACGTGGACATGGACGTGGACTTGGACGTGGACGTGGATATGGACGTGGACGTGTTCGTGGATGTGGACGTGGACGTGGACGTGGTCGTGGACGTGGACGTAGACGTGTACGTGGACGTGGTCGTGGACGTGGACGTGGACGTGGACCTGGACGTGGACGTGGACGTGGACGTGGTTGTGGACGTGGACGTGGATTTGGACGTGGACGTGGACTTGGACGTGGACGTGGACGTGGACGTGGTCCTGGACGTGGACGTGGACGTGGACGTGGACTTGGACGTGGATGTGGACGTGGACGTTGACGTGGACGTGGAGGACATGGACGTGGACGTGGACGTGGCAAGGACGTGGACCTGGACGTGGTCGTGGACGTGGATGTGGACGTGGACGTGGAGGACGTGGACGTGGACGTGGACGTGGACGTGGTCGTGGACGTGGACGTGGACTTGGACGTGGACTTGGACCTGGACGTGGACCTGGACGTGGACGTGGACGTGAACTAGACGTGGACGAGGACGTAAACGTGGACGTGGACGTGGACCTGGACGTGGACTTGGACGTGGACTTGGACGTGGACGTGGACGTGGTCGTGCACGTGGACGTAGAGGTGGACATGGACTTGGACTTGGACGTGGACGTGGATGTGGACGTGGACGTGGACCTGGACCTGGACGTGTACCTGGACTTGGACGTGGACTTGGACGTGGACGTGGACGTGGTCGTGGACGTGGACGTGGACCTGGACGTGGACGTGGACTGACGTGGTCGTGGACGTGGACGTGGACGTGGACGTGGAGGACGTAGACGTGGACGTGGATGTGGCAAGGACGTGGACCTGGACTGGTCGTGGACGTGGACGTGGACGTGAGACGTGGACGTGGACTGACGTGGACCTGGACGTGGACCTGGACATGTACGTGACGTGGACCTGGACGTGGACGTAGACGTGGACGTGGACGTGGACGTGGACCTGGACGTGGACTTGGACGTGGACTTGGACGTGGACTTGGACGTGGACATGGACGTGAAGGACGTGGACGTGGACGTGGAGGACGTGGACGTGGACGTGTGCAAGGACGTGGACCTGGACGTGGTTGTGGACGTGGACGTGGACGTGGACATGGAGGACGTGGACTTGGACGTGGACGTGGACGTGGTCGTGGACATGGACGTGGACGTGGACGTGGATCTTGACGTGGACCTGGACGTGGACGTGGACCTGGACATGGACGTGGACGTGGACGTGGACGTGTTCGTGGACGTGGACATAGACGTGCACTTGGACGTGGACCTGGACCTGGACCTGGACGTGGACTTGGACGTGGACGTGACGTGGTTGTGGACGTGGACCTGGACGTGGACGTGGACGTGGTCGTGGACGTGACGTGGACGTGGAAAGGTCGTGGACGTGGACGTGGACGTGGACGTGGACGTGGACGTGGACCTGGACCTGGACGTGGATGTGGACGTGTACCTAGACGTGGACGTGGACTTGGACGTGGACGTGGACATTGACGTGGACGTGGAGGACGTGGACGTGGACATGGAGGACGTGGACGTGGACGTGGACTTGGACGTGGACCTGGATCTGGACGCGGACGTGGACGTGGACGTGGACGTGGACCTAGACGTGGACGTGGACGTGGACGTAGACGTGGATGGGATGTGGACGTGGACGTGGATGTGGACGTGGAGGTGGATGTGGACGTGGACGGGACGTGGACGTGGACGTGGACGTGGAGGTGGATGTGGACGTGGACGTGGACGTGGACGTGGTTGTGGACGTGGACGTCGACGTGGACGTGGATCTGGACCTGGACGTGGAGGTGGAGGTAGAACGTGGACCTGGACGTGGACGTGGACGTGGACGTGGACATGGTCGTGAACGTGGACTTGGACGTAAACCTGGACGTGGACGTGGAGGTGGACGTGGACCTGGACGTGGACGTGGACTTGGACGTGGACGTGGACGTGGACGTGATCGTGGACTTGGACGTGGACGTGGTCGTGGACGTGGACGTGGTCGTGGACGAGGACGTGGACGTGGACGTGGACCTCGACATGGACGTGGACGTGGACGTGGACATGGATGTGGACCTGGACCTGGACGTGGACGTGGACGTGGACGTGGACGTGGACGTGGTCGTGGACGTGGACGTGGACGAGGACGTGGTCCTGGACGTGGACGTGGACGTGGACGTGGACCCGGACGTGGACTTGGAGGTAGACGTGGACCTTGACGTGGACTTGGACGTGGACGTGGACCTGGACGTGGACTTGGACGTGGACGTGGACGTGGAAGTGGACGTGGTTGTGGACATGGACGTGGACGTGGACGTGGACGTGGTCGTGGACGTGGACGTGGACGTGGTCGTGGACGTGGACGTGGACGTGGACGTGGTCGTGGACGTGGACGTGGACGTGGACGTGGACGTGGTCGTTGACGTGGACGTGGACGTGGACCTGGACGTGGACGTGGTCGTGGACGTGGACGTGGACGTGGACGTGGTCGTGAACGTGGACGTGGACATGGACGTGGACTTGACGTGGACCAGGACGTGGACATAGACGTGGACGTGGATGTGGACGTGGACGTGGTCGTGGACGTGGACGTGGACGTGGAAAGGTCGTGGACGTGGACGTGGACCTGGACGTGGACGTGTACCTGGACGTGGACGTGGACTGGACGTGGACGTGGACATTGACGTGGACATTTAGGACGTGGACGTGGACGTGGAGGACGTGGACGTGGATGTGGACGTAGACGTGGACTTGGACGTGGACCTGGACGTAAACGCGGACGTGGACCTGGATCTGGGACCTGGACCGGATGTGGACGTGGACGTGGACGTGGATGGGATGTGGACGTGGACGTGGACGTGGACGTAGAGGTTGATGTGGACGTGGACGTGACGTGGACGTGGACGTGGAGGTGGATGGGACGTGGACGTGGACGTGGACGTGGTTGTGGACGTGGACGTCGACGTGGACGTGGATCTGGACCTGGACGTGGACGTGGAGGTGGATGTGGACCTGGACGTGGACGTGGACGTAGACAAGGACGTGGTCGTGACCGTGGACATGGACGTAAATCTGGACGTGGACGTGGAGGTGGACGTGGACCTGGACGTGGACATGGGACTTGGACGTGGACGTGGACGTGGACGTGTCCGTGGACGTGGACGTGGACGTGTCGTGGACGTGGACGTGGTCGTGGACGTGGACGTGGACCTCCACATGGACGTGGACGTGGACATGGATGTGGACCTGGACGTGGACGTGGACGTGGATGTGGACGTGGACGTGGTTTGTGGACGTGGAAGTGACGTGGACGTGGACGTGGTCGTGGACGTGGACGTGGACGTGGACGTAAACCTGGACGTGGACGTGGAGGAGGACGTGGACCTGGACGTGGACTTGACGTGGACATGGACAAGGACGTGGTCGTGGACGTGGACGTGGATGTGGACGTGGTCATGGACGTGGACGTGGTCGTGGACGTGGACGTGGACGTGGACCTCGACATGGACGTGGACGTGGACGTGGACTTGGACGTGGACGTGGACGTGGACGTGGACGTGGACGTGGACGTGGTCGTGGACGTGGACGTGGACATGGACGTGGACGTGGACGTGGACGTGGACGTGGACGTGGTTTTGGACGTGGACCTGGACCTCGACGTGGACGTGCACGTGCACGTGGACCGTGGACGTGGACGTGGACGTGGACGTGGCAAGGACGTGGACCTGGACGTGGTCGAAGACGTGGACGTGGACGTGGACATGGATGACGTGGACGTGGATGTGGACGTGGTCGTGGACGTGGACGTGGACGTGGAGGTGGACGTGAACGTGGACTTGGATGTGGACGTGGACCTGAACGTGGACCTGGACGTGAACGTGGACGTGGACATGGACGTGGACTTGGACGTGGACGTGGATATGGACGTGGACGTGTCGTGGATGTGGACGTGGACGTGGACGTGGTCGTGGACGTGGACGTAGACGTGTACGTGGACGTGTGGTCGTGGACGTGGACGTGGACGTGGACCTGGACGTGGACGTGACGTGGACGTGGACTTGGACGTGGATGTGGACGTGGACGTTGACGTGGACGTGGAGGACATGGACGTGGACGTGGACGTGGCAAGGACGTGGACCTGGACGTGGTCGTGGACGTGGATGTGGACGTGGACGTGGAGGACGTGGACGTGGACGTGACGTGGACGTGGTCGTGGACGGGACGTGGACTTGGACGTGGACTTGGACCTGGACGTGGACCTGGACGTGGACGTGGACGTGAACCTAGACGTGGACGAGGACGTAAACGTGGACGTGGACGTGGACCTGGACGTGGACTGGACGTGGACTGGACGTGGACGTGGACGTGGTCGTGCACGTGGACGTAGAGTGGACATGGACTTGGACTTGGACGTGGACGTGGATGTGGACGTGGACGTGGACCTGGACCTGGACGTGTACCTGGACTTGGACGTGGACTTGGACGTGGACGGTGTGACGTGGTCGTGGACGTGGACGTGGACCTGGACGTGGACGTGGACTGACGTGGACGTGGACGTGGACGTGGACGTGGACGTGGACGTGGACGTGGACGTGGACGTGGACGTGGACTTGGTGTGACCTGGACGTGGACGCGGACGTGGACGTGGACGTGACCTGGACCTGGACGTGGACGTGGACGTGGACGTGGACGTGGATGTGATGACGTGGACGTGGACGTGGACGTGGATGTGGACGTGGACGTGGACGTGGACGTGGAGGATTTGGACGTGGACGTGGACGTGGACGTGGACGTGGACGTGGACGTGGACGTGGACGTGGACGTGGACGTGGACGTGGACTTGGACGTGGACGGTGACGTGGACGAGGACGTGGACGTGGACGTGGACGTGGACGTGGTCGTGGACGTGGACGTGGATGTGGACGTGGACGTGGACGTGGACTGGACGTGGACGTGGACGTGGACCTGGACCTGGACCTGGATCGGACGTGGACCTGGACGGGACGTGGACGTGGACTTGACGTGGACGTTGGACGTGGACGTGGACGTGGACGTGGACGTGGACGTGGTCGTGGACGTGGACCTGGACGTGGACGTCGTCGTGGACGTGGACGTGGACTTGACGTGGTCGTGGATGTGGACGTGGACGTGGACGTGGACCTGGACGTAGATGTGGACGTGGACGTGGACGTGGTCCTGGACGTGGACGTGGACGTGGACGTGGACCTGGACGTGGACGTGGACATGGACGTGACCTGGACGTGGACGTGGACCTGGACGTGGACGTGGACGTGGACGTGGACGTGGTCGTGGACGTGGACGTGGACGAGGACGTGGACCTGGACGTGGACGTGGACGTGGACGTGGACCGGACGTGGACGTGGACGTGGACGTGGACCTTGACGTGGACTTGGACGTGGACGTGGACTGGACGTGGACTTGGACGTGGACGTGGACGTGGAAGTGGACGTGTTGTGGACATGGACGTGGACGTGGACGTGGACGTGGTCGTGGACGTGGACGTGGACGTGGTCGTGACGTGGACGTGGACGTGGACGTGGTCGTGGACGTGGACGTGGACGTGGACGTGGACGTGGTCGTGGACGTGGACGTGGACGTGGACCTGGACGTGGACGTGGACGTGGACGTGGACGTGGACGTGGACGTGGTCGTGAACGTGGACGTGGACATTGACGTGGACTTGGACGTGGACCAGGACGTGGACATAGACGTGGACGTGGACGTGGACGGGACGTGGTCGTGGACGTGGACGTGGACGTGGAAAGTCGTGGACGTGGACGTGGACCTGACGTGGACGTGTACCTGGACGTGGACGTGGACTGGACGTGGACGTGGACATTGACGTGGACATTTAGGGACGTGGACGTGGACGTGGAGGACGGACGTGGATGTGGACGTAGACGTGGACTTGGACGTGGACGTGGACGTGACGCGGACGTGGACCTGGATCTGGACCTGGACCTGGATGTGGACGTGACGTGGACGTGGATGGGATGTGGACGTGGACGTGGACGTGGACGTAGAGGTGGATGTGGACGTGGACGTGGACGTGGACGTGGACGTGGAGTTGACGTGGACGTGGACGTGGACGTGGACGTGGTTGTGGACGTGGACGTCGACGTGACGTGGATCTGGACCTGGACGTGGACGTGGAGGTGGATGTGGACCTGGACGTGGACGTGGACGTAGACAAGGACGTGGTCGTGAACGTGGACATGGACGTAAATCTGGACGTGGACGTGGACGTGGACCTGGACGTGGACGTGGACTTGGACGTGGACGTGGACGTGGACGTGGTCGTGGACGTGGACGTGGACGTGGTCGTGGACGTGGACGTGGTCTGGACGTGGACGTGGACCTCCACATGGACGTGGACGTGGACATGGATGTGGACCTGGACGTGGACGTGGACGTGGATGTGGACGTGGACGTGGTTGTGGACGTGGAAGTGGACGTGGACGTGGACGTGGTCGTGGACGTGGACGTGGACGTGGACGTAAACCTAGACGTGGACGTGGAGGAGGACGTGGACCTGGACGTGGACTTGGACGTGGACGTGGACGTGGACGTGGTCGTGGACGTGGACGTGGACGTGGACGTGGTCATGGACGTGGACGTGGTCGTGGACGTGGACGTGGACGTGGACCTCGACATGGACGTGGACGTGGACGTGGACTTGGACGTGGACGTGGACGTGGACGTGGACGTGGACGTGGTCGTGGACGTGGACGTGGACATGGACGTGGACGTGGACTTGGACGTGGACGTGGACGTGGTTTGGACGT
This sequence comes from Closterium sp. NIES-65, assembly GCA_948144175.1. Lineage (NCBI taxonomy): Eukaryota > Viridiplantae > Streptophyta > Zygnematophyceae > Desmidiales > Closteriaceae > Closterium > Closterium sp. NIES-65. Next base: position 9,299 of record CANXME010001609.1, read on the forward strand.
GGACCTGGACCTCGACGTGGACGTGCACGTGCACGTGGACGTGGACGTGGACGTGGACGTGGACGTGGCAAGGACGTGGACCTGGACGTGGTCGAAGACGTGGACGTGGACATGGAGGACGTGGACGTGGATGTGGACGTGGTCGTGGACGTGGACGTGGACGTGGAGGTGGACGTGAACGTGGACTTGGATGTGGACGTGGACCTGAACGTGGACTGGACGTGACGTGGACGTGGACTGGACGTGACTTTGACGTGGACGTGGATATGGACGTGGACGTGTTCGTGGATGTGGACGTGGACGTGGACGTGGTCGTGGACGTGGACGTAGACGTGTACGTGGACGTGGTCGTGGACGTGGACGTGGACGTGGACCTGGACGTGGACGTGGACGTGGACGTGGTTGTGGACGTGGACGTGGATTTGGACGTGGACGTGGACTTGGACGTGGACGTGGACGTGGACGTGGTCCTGGACGTGGACGTGGACGTGGACGTGGACTTGGACGTGGATGTGGACGTGGACGTTGACGTGGACGTGGAGGACGTGGACGTGGACGTGGACGTGGCAAGACGTGGACCTGGACGTGGTCGTGGACGTGGATGTGGACGTGGACGTGAGGACGTGGACGTGGACGTGGACGTGGACGTGGTCGTGGACGTGGACGTGGACTTGACGTGACTTGGACCTGGACGTGGACCTGGACGTGGACGTGGACGTGAACCTAGACGTGGACGAGGACGTAAACGTGGACGTGGACGTGGACCTGGACGTGGACTTGGACGTGACTTGGACGTGGACGTGGACGTGGTCGTGCACGTGGACGTGGAGGTGGACATGGACTTGGACTTGGACGTGGACGTGGATGTGGACGTGGACGTGGACCTGGACCTGGACGTGTACCTGGACTTGGACGTGGACTTGGACGTGGACGTGGACGTGTCGTGGACGTGGACGTGGACCTGGACGTGGACGTGGACTGACGTGGTCGTGGACGTGGACGTGGACGTGGACGTGGAGGACGTAGACGTGGACGTGGATGTGGCAAGGACGTGGACCTGGACGTGGTCGTGGACGTGGACGTGGACGTGGAGGACGTGGACGTGGACTGACGTGGACCTGGACGTGGACCTGGACATGTACGTGGACGTGGACCTGGACGTGGACGTAGACGTGGACGTGGACGTGGACGTGGACCTGGACGTGGACTTGGACGTGGACTTGGACGTGGACTGGACGTGGACATGGACGTGAAGGACGTGGACGTGGACGTGGAGGACGTGGACGTGGACGTGGCAAGGACGTGACCTGGACGTGGTTGTGGACGTGGACGTGGACGTGGACATGGAGACGTGGACTTGGACGTGGACGTGGACGTGGTCGTGGACATGGACGTGGACGTGGACGTGGATCTTGACGTGGACCTGGACGTGGACGTGGACCTGGACATGGACGTGGACGTGGACGTGGACGTGTTCGTGGACGTGGACATAGACGTGCACTTGGACGTGGACTGGACCTGGACCTGGACGTGGACTTGGACGTGGACGTGGACGTGGTTGTGGACGTGGACCTGGACGTGGACGTGGACGTGGTCGTGGACGTGGACGTGGACGTGGAAAGGTCGTGGACGTGGACGTGGACGTGGACGTGGACGTGGACGTGGACTGGACCTGGACGTGGATGTGGACGTGTACCTAGACGTGGACGTGGACTTGGACGTGACGTGGACATTGGACGTGGACGTGGAGGACGTGGACGTGGACATGGAGGACGTGGACGTGGACGTGGACTTGGACGTGGACCTGGATCTGGACGCGGACGTGGACGTGGACGTGGACGTGGACCTAGACGTGGACGTGGACGTGGACGTAGACGTGGATTGGATGTGGACGTGGACGTGGATGTGGACGTGGAGTGGATGTGGACGTGGACGTGGACGTGGACGTGGACGTGGACGTGGAGGTGGATGTGGACGTGGACGTGGACGTGGACGTGGTTGTGGACGTGGACGTCGACGTGGACGTGGATCTGGACCTGGACGTGGAGTGGGGTAGACGTGGACCTGGACGTGGACGTGGACGTGACGTGACATGGTCGTGAACGTGGACTTGGACGTAAACCTGGACGTGGACGTGGAGGTGGACGTGGACCTGGACGTGGACGTGGACTTGGACGTGGACGTGGACGTGGACGTGATCGTGGACGTGGACGTGGACGTGTCGTGGACGTGGACGTGGTCGTGGACGAGACGTGGACGTGGACGTGACCTCGACATGGACGTGGACGTGGACGTGGACATGGATGTGGACCTGGACGTGGACGTGGACGTGGACGTGACGTGGACGTGGACGTGGTCGTGGACGTGGACGTGGACGTGGACGTGGTCCTGGACGTGGACGTGGACGTGGACGTGGACCCGGACGTGGACTTGGAGGTAGACGTGGACCTTGGACGTGGACTTGGACGTGGACGTGGACCTGGACGTGGACTTGGACGTGGACGTGGACGTGGACGTGGACGTGGTTGTGGACGTGGACGTGGACGTGGACTGGACCGTGGTCGTGGACGTGGACGTGGACGTGGTCGTGGACGTGGACGTGGACGTGGACGTGGTCGTGGACGTGGACGTGGACGTGGACGTGGACGTGGTCGTGGACGTGGACGTGGACGTGGACCTGGACGGGACGTGGACGTGGACGTGGACGTGACGTGGACGTGGTCCGTGAACGTGGACGTGGACATGGACGTGGACTTGGACGTGGACGTGACGTGGACATAGACGTGGACGTGGATGTGGACGTGGACGTGGACGTGGACGTGGACGTGGACGTGGAAAGGTCGTGGACGTGGACGTGGACCTGGACGTGGACGTGGACCTGGACTGTGACGTGGACTTGGACGTGGACGTGGACATTGACGTGGACATTTAGGACGTGGACGTGGACGTGGAGGACGTGGACGTGGACGTGGACGTAGACGTGGACTTGGACGTGGACCTGGACGTGGACGTGGACGTGGACCTGGACGGACCTGGACCTGGATTGGACGTGGACGTGGACGTGGATGGGATGTGGACGTGGACGTGGACGTGGACGTAGAGGTGGATGTGGACGTGGACGTGGGGTGACGTGGACGTGGACGTGGAGGTGGACGTGGACGTGGACGTGGACGTGGACGTGTTGTGGACGTGGACGTCGACGTGGACGTGGATCTGGACCTGGACGTGGACGTGGAGGTGGATGTGGACTGGACGTGGACGTGGACGTGGACGTGGACGTGGTCGTGACGTGGACATGGACGTAAATCTGGACGTGGACGTGGAGGTGGACGTGGACCTGGACGTGGACGTGGACTTGGACGTGGACGTGGACGTGGACGTGTCGTGGACGTGGACGTGGACTGGCGTGGGGTGACGTGGACTGGTCGTGGACGTGGACGTGGACGTCCACATGGACGTGGACGTGGACATGGATGTGGACCTGGACGTGGACGTGGACGTGGATGTGGACGTGGACGTGGTTGTGGACGTGGACGTGGACGTGGACGTGGACGTGTCGTGGACGTGGACGTGGACGTGGACGTGGACCTGGACGTGGACGTGGAGGAGGACGTGGACCTGGACGTGGACTTGACGTGGACGTGGACGTGGACGTGGTCGTGGACGTGGACGTGGATGTGGACGTGGTCATGGACGTGGACGTGGTCGTGGACGTGGACGTGGACGTGGACCTGGACATGGACGTGGACGTGGACGTGGACTTGGACGTGGACGTGGACGTGGACGTGGACGTGGACGTGGACGTGGTGGACGTGGACGTGGACGTGGACATGGACGTGGACGTGGACTTGGACGTGGACGTGGACGTGGGTTTGGACGTGGACGTGGACCTGGACGTGGACGTGGACGTGCACGTGGACGTGGACGTGGACGTGGACGTGGACGTGGCAAGGACGTGGACCTGGACGTGTCGAGACGTGGACGTGGACGTGGACATGGAGGACGTGGACGTGGATGTGGACGTGGTCGTGGACGTGGACGTGGACGTGGAGGTGGACGTGAACGTGGACTTGGATGTGGACGTGGACCTGAACGTGGACCTGGACGTGAACGTGGACGTGGACATGGACGTGGACTTGGACGTGGACGTGGA
>CANXME010001610.1:0-13053 GCA_948144175.1 Closterium sp. NIES-65
GCAAGCTCCTGGACCAGGCAAGCTCTTGGACCAGGCAAGCTCCTGGACCAGGCAAGCTCCTGGACCAGGCAAGCTCCTGGACCAGGCAAGCTCCTGGACCAGGCAAGCTCCTGGACCAGGCAAGCTCGTGGACCAGGCAAGCTCCTGGACCAGGCAAGCTCCTGGACCAGGCAAGCTCGTGGACCAGGCAAGCTCCTGGACCAGGCAAGCTCCTGGACCAGGCAAGCTCTGGACCAGGCACGCTCTGGACAAGGCAAGCTCCGGACCAGGCAAGCTCCTGGACAGGCAAGCTCCTGGACCAGGCAAGCTCCTAGACCAGGCAAGCTCCTGGACAAGGCAAGCTCTGGACCAGGCAAGCTCCTGGACCAGGCAAGCTCCTGGACCAGGCAAGCTCCTGGACCAGGCAAGCTCCTGGACCAGGCAAGCTCTTGGACCAGGCAAGCTCTTGGACCAGGCAAGCTCCTGGACCAGGCAAGCTCCTGGACCAGGCAAGCTCTGGACAAGGCAAGCTCCTGGACCAGGCAAGCTCCTGGACCAGGCAAGCTCCTGGACCAGGCAAGCTCCTGGACCAGGCAAGCTCCTGGACCAGGCAAGCTCCTGGACCAGGCAAGCTCCTGGACCAGGCAAGCTCCTGGACCAGGCAAGCTCTGGACAGGCAAGCTCCTGGACCAGGCAAGCTCCTGGACCAGGCAAGCTCTTGGACCAGGCAAGCTCGTGGACCAGGCAAGCTCTTGGACCAGGCAAGCTCCTGGACCAGGCAAGCTCCTGGACCAGGCAAGCTCCTGGACCAGGCAAGCTCCTGGACCAGGCAAGCTCTTGGACCAGGCAAGCTCCTGGACCAGGCAAGCTCCTGGACCAGGCAAGCTCCTGGACCAGGCAAGCTCCTGGACCAGGCAAGCTCTGGACCAGGCAAGCTCGTGGACCAGGCAAGCTCGTGGACCAGGCAAGCTCCTGAACCAGGCAAGCTCCTGGACCAGGCAAGCTCTTGGACCAGGCAAGCTCCTGGACCAGGCAAGCTCGTGGATTAGGCACGCTCCTGGACAAGGCAAGCTCCTGGACCAGGCAAGCTCCTGGAACATGCAAGCTCCTAGACCAGGCAAGCTCCTAGACCAGGCAAGCTCCTGGACAAGGCAAGCTTCTGGACCAGGCAAGCTCCTGGACCAGGCAAGCTCTTGGACCAGGCAAGCTCCTGGACCAGGCACGCTCGTGGACCAGGCACGCTCTTGGACCAGGCAAGCTCTTGGACCAGGCAGCTCGTGGACCAGGCAAGCTCCTGGACCAGGCAAGCTCCTGGACCAGGCAAGCTCCTGGACCAGGCAAGCTCCTTGACCAGGCAAGCTCGTGACCAGGCACGCTCCTGGACCAGGCAAGCTCCTAGACCAGGCAAGCTTCTGGACCAGGCACGCTCCTGGACAAGGCAAGCTCTTGGACCAGGCAAGCTCCTGGACCAGGCAAGCTCCTGGACCAGGCAAGCTCCTGGACCAGGCACGCTCCTGGACAAGGCAAGCTCCTGGACCAGGCAAGCTCTTGGACCAGGCAAGCTCGTGGACCAGGCACGCTCCTGGACCAGGCAAGCTCCTGGACCAGGCAAGCTCCTGGACCAGGCAAGCTCTTGGACCAGGCACGCTCCTGGACCAGGCAAGCTCCTGGACCAGGCAAGCTTCAAGACCAGGCAAGCTCCTGGACCAGGCAAGCTCTTGGACCAGGCAAGCTCCTGGACCAGGCAAGCTCCTGGACCAGGCAAGCTCCTGGACCAGGCAAGCTCCTGGACCAGGCAAGCTCCTGGACCAGGCAAGCTCATGGACCAGGCAAGCTCCTGGACCAGGCAAGCTCCTGGACCAGGCAAGCTCCTGGACCAGGCAAGCTCCTGGACCAGGCAAGCTCCTGGACCACGCAAGCTCTTGGACCAGGCACGCTCCTGGACCAGGCAAGCTCGTGGACCAGGCAAGCTTCAAGACCAAGGAAGCTCCTGGACCAGGCAAGCTCCGGGACTAGTCAAGCTCCTGGACAAGGCAAGCTCCTGGACCAGGTAAGCTCCTGGAGTAGGCATGCCTCATCCAGGAAAGCTCCTGGACCTGGCACGCTCCTGGACAAGGCAAGCTCCTGGACCAGGCAAGCTCCTGGAACATGCAAGCTCCTGGACCAGGCAAGCTCCTGGACCAGGCAAGCTCTTCGACCAGGAAAGCTCTTGGACCAGGCAAGCTCCGGGACCAGGCAAGCTCATGGACCACGCAAGCTCCTGGACTAAGCAAGCTCTTGGACTAGGCACACTCCTGGACCAGGCAAGCTCCTAGACCAGGCAAGGTCTTGGACCAGGCAAGCTCCTAGACTAGGCAAGCTCGTGGACCAGGCACGCTCCAAGACCAGGCAAGCTCCTGGACCAGGCAAGCTCCTGGACCACGCAAGCTTTTGGACCAGGCAAGCTCTTGGACCAGGCAAGTTCCTGGACCAGGCAAGCTCCTGGACTAGGCAAGCTCCTGGACCAGGCAAGCTCCTGGACCAGGCAAGCTCCTGGACCAGGCAAGCTCGTGCACCAGGCAAGCTCGTGGACCAGGCAAGCACCTGAACCAGGCAAGCTCGTGGACCAGGCAAGCTCTTGGACCAGGCAAGCTCCTGGACCACGCAAGCTCGTGGATTAGGCACGCTCCTGGACAATGCAAGCTCCTGGACCAGGCAAGCTCCTGGAACATGCAAGCTCCTAGACCAGGCAAGCTCCTAGACCAGGCAAGCTCCTGGACAAGGCAAGCTTCTGGACCAGGCAAGCTCCTGGACGAGGCAAGCTCCTGGACGAGGCAAGCTCCTGGACCAGGCACGCTCGTGGACCAGGCACGCTCTTGGACCAGGCAAGCTCTTGGACCAGGCAGACTCGTGGATCAGGCAAGCTCCTCGACCAGGCACGCTCCTGGACAAGGCAAGCTCCTGGACCAGGCAAGCTCCTTGACCAGGCAAGCTCGTGAACCAGGCACGCTCCTGGACCAGGCAAGCTCCTAGACCAGGCAAGCTTCTGGATTTGGCACGCTCCTGGACAAGGCAAGATCTTGGACCAGGCAAGCTCCTGGACCAAGCAAGCTCCTGCATCATGCAAGCTCGTGGACCAGGCACGCTCCTGGACAAGGCACGCTCCTGGACCAGGCAAGCTCTTAGACCAGGCAGGCTCGTGGACCAGGCACGCTCCTGGACCAAGAAAGCTCCTGGACCAGGCAAGCTCCTGGACCACGCAAGCTCCTGGACCAGGCACGCTCCTGGACCAGGCAAGCTCGTGGACCAGGCAAGCTTCAAGACCAAGGCAAGCTCCTGGACCAGGCAAGCTCCTGGACCAGGCAAGCTCCTGGAACAGGCAAGCTCCTGGACCAGGCAAGCTCCTGGACAAGGCAAGCTCCTGGACCAGGATAGCTCCTGGACTAGGCAAGCTCCTGGACCAGGCAAGCTCCTGGACCACGCAAGCTTCTGGACCAGGCAAGCTCTTAGAACAGGCAAGCTCTTGGACCAGGCAAGCTCCTGGACCACGGAAGCTCCTGGACCAGGCAAGCTGAAGGACCCAGCACGCTCCTGGACCGGGCAAGCTCCTAGACCTGGCAAGCTCCTGGACCACGCAAACTCCTAGACCAGGCACGCTCTTGGATCAGGCACGCTCCTGGACGAGGCAAGCTCTTGGACCAGGCAGGCTCGTGGACCAGGCACGCTCCTGGACCAGGCAAGCTCCTGGACCAGGCAAGCTCCTGGACTAGGCACGCTTGTGGACCAGGCACGCTCCTTGACCAGGCAAGCTCCTACACCGGGCAAGCTCCTGGACCATGCAAGCTGTTGGACCAGGCACGCTCCTAGACCAGGCAAGCTCTGAGACCACGTAGGTTTCTGGACCAAGCAAGCTCCTCAACAAGGCAAGCTCCTGGACCAGGCAAGCTCCCGGACCAGGCAAGCTCCTGGACCACGCAAGCTCGTGGATTAGGCACGCTCCTGGACAATGCAAGCTCTTGGACCAGGCAAGTTCCTGGAACATGCAAGCTCCTGGACCAGGCAAGCTCCTAGACCAGGCAAGCTCCTGGACAACGCAAGCTCCTGGACCAGGCAAGCTCCTAGACGAGGCAAGCTCCTGGAGGAGGCAAGCTCCTGGACCAGGCACGCTCGTGGACCAGGCACGCTCGTGGACCAGGCATGCTCTTGGACCAGGCAAGCTCTTGGACCAGGCAGGCTCGTGGATCAGGCAAGCTCCTGGACCAGGCAAGCTCCTTGACCAGGCAAGCTCCTGGACCACGCACGCTCCTGGACCAGGCAATTTCCTGAACCAGGTAAGCTTCTGGATTTGGCACGCTCCTGGACAAGGCAAGCTCTTGGACCACGCAAGATTCTGGACCAAGCAAGCTCCTCGACCACGCAAGCTCCTGGACCAAGCAAGCTCTTGGACTAGGCACACTCTTGGACCAGGCAAGCTCCTAGACCAGGCAAGGTCGTGGACCAGGCAAGCTCCTAGACCAGGCAAGCTCGTGGACCAGGCACGCTCCAAGACCAGGCAAGCTCCTGGACTAGGCAAGCTCCTGGACCACGCAAGCTTTTGGACCAGGCAAGCTCTTGGACCAGGCAAGTTCCTGGACCAGGCAAGCTCCTGGACTAGGCAAGCTCCTGGACCAGGCAAGCTCCTGGACCAGGCAAGCTCCTGGACCAGGCAAGCTCGTGCACCAGGCAAGCTCGTGGACCAGGCAAGCACCTGGACCAGGCAAGCTCCTGGACCAGGCAAGCTCCTGGACCAGGCAAGCTCCTGGACCACGCAAGCTCGTGGATTAGGCACACTCCTGGACAATGCAAGCTCCTGGACCAGGCAAGCTCCTGGAACATGCAAGCTCCTGGACCAGGCAAGCTCCTAAACCAGGCAAGCTCCTGGACAAGGCAAGCTTCTGGACCAGGCAAGCTCCTGGACGAGGCAAGCTCCTGGACGAGGCAAGCTCCTGGACAAGGCACGCTCGTGGACCAGGCACGCTCTTGGACCAGGCAAGCTCTTGGACCAGGCAGGCTCGTGGATCAGGCAAGCTCCTAGACCAGGCAAGCTCCTGGACAAGGCAAGCTCCCGGACCAGGCAAGCTCCTTGACCAGGCAAGCTCCTGGACCAGGCACGCTCCTAGACCAGGCAAGCTCCTAGACCAGGCAAGCTTCTGGATTTGGCACACTCCTGGACAAGGCAAGCTCTTGGACCACGCAGGATTCTGGACCAAGCAAGCTCCTGGACCAGGCACACTCCTAGACCAGGCACGCTCTTGGACAAGGCAAGGTCGTGGACCAAGCAAGCTCCTGGACCAAGCAAGCTCCTGGATCATGCACGCTCGTGGACCAGGCACCCTCATGGATCAGGCACGCTCCTGGACCAGGCAAGCTCTTAGACCAGGCAGGCTCGTGGACCAGGCACGCTCCTGGACCAGGAAAGCTCCTGGACCAGGCAAGTTCCTGGACCAGGCAAGCTCCTGGACCACGCAAGCTCTAGGACCAGGCATGCTCCCGGACCAGGCAAGCTCGTGGACTAGGCAAGCTTCTAGACCAAGGAAGCTCCTGGACCAGGCAAGCTCTTGGACCAGGCAAGCTCCTGGAACAGGCAAGCTCTTGGACCAGGCAAGCTCCTGGACCAGGCAAGCTCCTGGACCAGGATAGCTCCTGGACCAAGCAAGCTCCTGGACCAGGCAAGCTCCTGGACCAGGCAAGCTCCTGGACTAGGCAAGCTCCTAGAAAAGGCAAGCTCCTGGACCAGGCACGCTCCTGGAACAGGCAAGCTCCTGGACCAGGCAAGCTCCTGGACAAGGCAAGCTCCTGGACCAGGATAGCTCCTGGACTAGGCAAGCTCCTGGACCAGGCAAGCTCTTGGACCACGCAAGCTTCTGGACCAGGCAAGCTCTTGGACCAGGCAAGCTCTTGGACCAGGCAAGCTCCTGGACCAGGGAAGTTCCTGGACCAGGCAAGCTGATGGACCAAGCACGCTCCTGGACCAGGCAAGCTCCTAGACCTGGCAAGCTCCTGGACCAGGAAAACTCCTGGACCAGGCACGCTCTTGGATCAGGCACGCTCCTGGACAAGGCAAGCTCTTGGACCAGACAGGCTCGTGGACCAGGCACGAACCTGGACCAGGCAAGCTCCTGGACCAGGCAAGTTCTTGGACCAAGCAAGCTTCTGGACCAGGCACGCTTGTGGACCAGGCACGCTCCTTGACCAGGCAAGCTCCTACACCGGGCAAGCTCCTGGACCATGCAAGCTGTTGGACCAGGCACGCTCCTGGACCAAGCAAGCTCCTCGACCAGACAAGCTCCTGGACCAGGTCCAAAAGCTTGCGTGGTCCAAAAGCTTGCCTGGTCCGGGAGCGTGCGTGGTCCAGGAGCTTGCCTGATCCAGGAGCTTGCTTGGTCCAGAAGCGTGCCAGGTCCAAGAGCTTGCCTGGTCCAGGAGCGTACCTGGTCCAAGAGCGTGCATGGTCCAGGAGCTTGCCTTAACCAGGAGCTTGCCTGGTCCAGGAGCGTGCCTAGTCCACGAGCGTGCCTGGTCCAGGAGCTTGCCTGGTCCAGGAGCTTGCCTGGTCCAAGAGCTTGCCTGGTCGAGGAGCGTGCCTGGTCCACGAGCCTGCCTGGTCCAAGAGGTTGCTTGGTCCAAGAGCGTGCCTGGTCTACGAGCGTGCCTGGTCCAAGAGCTTGCTTGGTCCAGGAGCTTGCCTGGTCCAGGAGCTTGCCTGGTCCAGGAGCTTGCCTGGTCCAGGAGCTTGCTCGCTAGGCCCTTGTTCTTGCAATTTTGCACACGCTAGGCCCTTGTTCTTGCAATTTTGCATACGCTAGGCCCTTGTTCTTTTTATTTTGCACACGCTAGGCCCTTGTTCTTTTTATTTTGCACACGCTAGGCCCTTGTTCTTGCTATTTTGCACACGCTATGCCCTTGTTCTTTTTATTTTGCACACGCTTGGCCCTTGTTCTTGCAATTTTGCACATGCTAGACCCTTGTTGTTTTTTATTTTGCACACGCTAGGCCCTTGCTCTTGCTATTTCGCGAACGCTAGGCCCTTGTTCTTGATTTTTTGCACACGCTAGGCCCTTGCTCTTGCTATTTTGCACTCGCTAGGCCCTTGTTCTTGAAATTTTGCACACGCTAGGCCCTTGTTCTTGCAATTTAGCACACGCTAGGCCCTTGTTCTTTTTATTTTGCACACGCTAGGCCCTTGTTCTTTTTATTTTGCACACGCTATGCCCTTGTTCTTTTTATTTTGCACACGCTATGCCCTTGTTCTTTTTATTTTGCACACGCTAGGCCCTTGTTCTTGCAATTTTGCACATGCCAGACCCTTGTTCTTTTTATTTTGCACACGCTAGGCCCTTGTTCTTGCTATTTCGCGAACGCTAGGTCCTTGTTATTGATTTTTAGCACACGCTAGGCCCTTGCTCTTGCTATTTTGCACTCGCTAGGCCCTTGTTCTTGCAATTTTGCACACGCTAGGCCCTTGTTCTTGCAATTTTGCGTACGCTAGGCCCTTGTTCTTTTTATTTTGCACACGCTAGGCCCTTGTTCTTTTTATTTTGCACACGCTAGGCCCTTGTTCTTGCTATTTTGCACACGCTATGCCCTTGTTCTTTTTATTTTGCACACGCTTGGCCCTTGTTCTTGCAATTTTGCACATGCTAGACCCTTGTTGTTTTTATTTTGCACACGCTAGGCCCTTGCTCTTGCTATTTCGCGAACGCTAGGCCCTTGTCCTTGATTTTTTGCACACGCTAGGCTCTTGCTCTTGCTATTTTGCACTCGCTAGGCCCTTGTTCTTGCATTTTTGCACACGCTAGGCCCTTGTTCTTGCAATTTAGCACACGCTATGCCCTTGTTCTTTTTATTTTGCACACGCTAGGCCCTTATTCTTGCAATTTCGCACATGCTAGACCCTTGTTCTTTTTATTTTGCACACGCTAGGCCTTGTTCTTGCTATTTTGCACACGCTATGCCCTTGTTCTTTTTATTTTGAACACGCTAGGCCCTTGTTCTTGCAATTTTGCACATGCTAGACCCTTGTTCTTTTTATTTTGCACACGCTAGGCCCTTGTTCTTGCTATTTCGCGAACGCTAGGCCCTTGTTCTTGATTTATTGCACACGCTAGGCCCTTGCTCTTGCTATTTTGCACTCGCTAGGCCCTTGTTCTTGCAATTTTGCACACGCTAGGCCCTTGTTCTTGCAATTTTGCGTACGCTAGGCCCTTGTTCTTTTTATTTTGCACACGCTAGGCCCTTGTTTCTTTTTATTTTGCACACGCTAGGCCCTTGTTCTTGCTATTTTGCACACGCTATGCCCTTGTTCTTTTTATTTTGCACACGCTTGGCCCTTGTTCTTGCAATTTTGCACATGCTAGACCCTTGTTGTTTTTATTTTGCACACGCTAGGCCCTTGCTCTTGCTATTTCGCGAACGCTAGGCCCTTGTCCTTGATTTTTTGCACACGCTAGGCTCTTGCTCTTGCTATTTTGCACTCGCTAGGCCCTTGTTCTTGCATTTTGCACACGCTAGGCCCTTGTTCTTGCAATTTAGCACACGCTATGCCCTTGTTCTTTTTATTTTGCACACGCTAGGCCCTTATTCTTGCAATTTCGCACATGCTAGACCCTTGTTCTTTTTATTTTGCACACGCTAGGCCCTTGTTCTTGCTATTTTGCACACGCTATGCCCTTGTTCTTTTTATTTTGAACACGCTAGGCCCTTGTTCTTGCAATTTTGCACATGCTAGACCCTTGTTCTTTTTATTTTGCACACGCTAGGCCCTTGTTCTTGCTATTTTGCGAACGCTAGGCCCTTGTTCTTGATTTATTGCACACGCTAGGCCCTTGCTCTTGCTATTTTGCACTCGCTAGGCCCTTGTTCTTGCAATTTTGCACACGCTAGGCCCTTGTTCTTGCAATTTTGCACACGCTAGCCCTTTGTTCTTTTTATTTTGCACACGCTAGGCCTTTGTTCTTTTTATTTTGCACACGCTAGGCCCTTGTTCTTGCAATTTTGCACACGCTAGGCCCTTGTTCTCTTTATTTTGCACATGCTAGTCCCTTGTTCTTTTTATTTTGCACACGCTAGGCCCCTGTTCTTGCTATTTTGCACACGCTATGCCCTTGTTCTTTTTATTTTGCACACGCTAGGCCCTTGTTCTTGCAATTTTGCACATGCTAGACCCTTGTTCTTTTTATTTTGCACACGCTAGGCCCTTGTTTTTGCTATTTCGCGAACGCTAGGCCCTTGTTCTTGATTTTTTGCACACGCTAGGCCCTTGCTCTTGCTATTTTGCACTCGCTAAGCCCTTGTTCTTGCAATTTTGCACATGCTAGGCCCTTGTTCTTGCAATTTTGCAAACGCTAGGCCCTTGTTCTTTTTATTTTGCACACGCTAGGCCCTTGTTCTTTTTATTTTGCACACGCTAGGCCCTTGTTCTTGCTATTTTGCACACGCTAGGCCCTTGTTCTTTTATTTTGCACACGCTAGGCCCTTGCTCTTGCTATTTTGCACTCGCTAGGCCCTTGTTCTTGCAATTTTGCACACGCTAGGCCCTTGTTCTTGCAATTTTGCACACGCTAGGCCCTTGTTCTTTTATTTTGCACATGCTAGGCCCTTGTTCTTGTATTTTGCACATGCTAGGCCCTTGTTCTTGCTATTTTGCACACGCTATGCCCTTGTTCTTTTTATTTTGCACACGCTAGGCCCTTGTTCTTGCAATTTTGCACACGCTAGGCCCTTGTTCTTTTATTTTGCACACGCTATGCCCTTTTCTTTTATTTTGCACACGCTAGGCCCTTGTTCTTGCAATTTTGCACATGCTAGACCCTTGTTCTTTTATTTTGCACACGCTAGGCCCTTGTTCTTGCTATTTCGCGAACGCTAGGCCCTTGTTCTTGATTTTTTGCACACGCTAGGCCCTTGTTCTTGCTATTTTGCACTCGCTAGGCCCTTGTTCTTGCAATTTTGCACACGCTAGGCCCTTGTTCTTGCAATTTGCACACGCTAGGCCCTTGTTCTTTTTATTTTGCACACGCTAGGCCCTTGTTCTTGTATTTTGCACATGCTAGGCCCTTGTTCTTGCTATTTTGCACACGCTATGCCCTTGTTCTTTTATTTTGCACACGCTAGGCCCTTGTTCTTGCAATTTTGCACATGCTAGGCCCTTGTTCTTTTTATTTTGCACACGCTAGGCCCTTGTTCTTGCTATTTCGCGAACGCTAGGCCCTTGTTCTTGATTTTTGCACACGCTAGGCCTTTGCTCTTGCTATTTTGCACTCGCTAGGCCCTTGTTCTTGCAATTTTGCACACGCTAGGCCCTTGTTCTTGCAATTTTGCACACGCTAGGCCCTTGTTCTTGCTATTTTGCACACGCTAGGCCCTTGTTCTTTTTATTTTGCACACGCTAGGCCCTTGTTCTTGCAATTTTGCACACGCTAGACCCTTGTTCTTTTTATTTTGCACACGCTAGGCCCTTGTTCTTGCTATTTCGCGACACGCTAGGCCCTTGTTCTTGATTTTTTGCACACGCTAGGCCCTTGCTCTTGCTATTTTGCACTCGCTAGGCCCTTGTTCTTGCAATTTTGCACATGCTAGGCCCTTGTTCCTTGCAATTTTGCACACGCTAGGCCCTTGTTCTTTTTATTTTGCACACGCTAGGCCCTTGTTTTCTTTTATTTTGCACACGCTAGGCCTTTGTTCTTGCTATTTTGCACACGCTATGCCCTTGTTCCTTTTATTTTGCACACGCTAGGCCCTTGTTCTTGCAATTTTGCACATGCTAGACCTTGTTCTTTTTATTTTGCACACGCTAGGCCCTTGTTCTTGCAATTTCACAAACGCTAGGCCCTTGTTCTTGTTTTTTTGCACACGCTAGGCCCTTGTTCTTGCTATTTTGCACACGCTAGGCCCTTGTTCTTTTATTTGCACACGCTAGGGCCCTTGTTCTTGCAATTTTGCACATGCTAGGCTTGTTCTTTTTAATTTGCACACGCTAGGCCCTTGTTCTTTTTATTTTGCACACGCTAGGCCCTTGTTCTTGCTATTTTGCACACGCTATGCCCTTGTTCTTTTTTATTTTGCACACGCTAGGCCCTTGTTCTTGCAATTTTGCACATGCTAGACCCTTGTTCTTTTTATTTTGCACACGCTAGGCCCTTGTTCTTGCTATTTTGCGAACGCTAGGCCCTTGTTCTTGATTTTTTTGCACACGCTAGGCCCTTGCTCTTGCTATTTTGCACTCGCTAGCCCTTGTTCTTGCATTTTTGCACACGCTAGGCCCTTGTTCTTGCAATTTTGCACACGCTAGGCCCTTGTTCTTTTTATTTTGCACACGCTAGGCCCTTGTTCTTTTTATTTTGCACACGCTAGGGCCTTGTTCTTGCTATTTTGCACACGCTGCCCTTGTTCTTTTTATTTTGCACACGCTAGGCCCTTGTTCTTGCAATTTTGCACTGCTAGACCCTTGTTCTTTTTATTTTGCACACGCTAGGCCCTTGTTCTTGCAATTTCGCACACGCTAGGCCTTGTTCTTGATTTTTTGCACACGCTAGGCCTTGCTCTTGCTATTTTGCACTCGCTAGGCCCTTGTTCTTGCATTTTGCACACGCTAGGCCCTTGTTCTTGCAATTTTGCACACGCTAGGCCCTTGTTCTTTTTATTTTGCACACGCTAGGCCCTTGTTCTTTTTATTTTGCACACGCTAGGCCCTTGTTCTTGCTTATTTTGCACACGCTATCCCTTGTTCTTTTTATTTTGCACACGCTAGGCCCTTGTTCTTGCAATTTTTGCACATGCTAGACCCTTGTTCTTTTTATTTTGCACACGCTAGGCCCTTGTTCTTGCTATTTCGCGAACGCTAGGCCCTTGTTCTTGATTTTTTGCACACGCTAGGCCCTTGCTCTTGCTATTTTGCACTCGCTAGGCCCTTGTTCTTGCTTTTTGCACACGCTAGGCCCTTGTTCTTGCAATTTTGCACACGCTAGGCCCTTGTTCTTTTTATTTTGCACATGCTAGGGCCCTTGTTCTTTTTATTTGCACACGCTAGGCCCTTGTTCTTGCTATTTTGCACACGCTATGCCCTTGTTCTTTTTATTTTGCACACGCTAGGCCCTTGTTCTTGCAATTTTACATGCTAGACCCTTGTTCTTTTTATTTTTGCACACGCTAGGCCCTTGTTCTTGCTATTTCGCGAACGCTAGGCCCTTGTTCTTGATTTTTTGCACACGCTAGGCCCTTGCTCTTGCTATTTTGCACTCGCTAGGCCCTTGTTCTTGCAATTTTGCACACGCTAGGCCCTTGTTCTTGCAATTTTGCACACGCTAGTAGCCCTTGTTCTTTTTATTTTGCACACGCTAGGCCCTTGTTCTTTTTATTTTGCACACGCTAGGCCCTTGTTTTTGCTATTTTGCACACGCTATGCCCTTGTTCTTTTTATTTTGCACACGCTAGGCCCTTGTTCTTGCAATTTTGCACATGCTAGACCCTTGTTCTTTTATTTTGCACACGCTAGGCCCTTGTTCTTGCTATTTTCGCGAACGCTAGGCCCTTGTTCTTGATTTTTGCACACGCTAGGCCCTTGCTCTTGCTATTTTGCACTCGCTAGGCCCTTGTTCTTGCATTTTTGCACACGCTAGGCTAGGGCCCTTGTTCTTGCAATTTTGCACACGCTAGGCCCTTGTTCTTTTAATTTTGCACACGCTAGGCCCTTGTTCTTGCTATTTTGCACACGCTATGCCCTTGTTCTTTTTATTTTGCACACGCTAGGCCCTTGTTCTTGCAATTTTGCACATGCTAGCCCCTTGTTCTTTTTTTTTTGCACACGCTAGGCCCTTGTTCTTGCTATTTCGCGAACGCTAGGCCCTTGTTCTTGATTTTTTGCACACGCTAGGCCCTTGCTCTTGCTATTTTGCACTCGCTAGGCCCTTGTTCTTGCAATTTTGCACACGCTAGGCCCTTGTTCTTGCAATTTTGCACACGCTAGGCCCTTGTTCTTTTTATTTTGCACACGCTAGGCCCTTGTTCTTTTTATTTTGCACACGCTAGGCCCTTGTTCTTGCTATTTTGCACACGCTA
>CANXME010001611.1:0-13042 GCA_948144175.1 Closterium sp. NIES-65
AAGAACAAGGGCCTAGCGTGTGCAAAATAGCAAGAACAAGGGCCTAGCGTGTGCAAAAAGCAAGAACAAGGGCCTAGCGTGTGCAAAATTGCAAAACAAGGGCCTAGCGTGTGCAAAATTGCAAGAACAAGGGCCTAGCGTGTGCAAAATTGCAAGAACAAGGGCCTAGCGTGTGCAAAATTGCAAGAACAAGGGCCTAGCGTGTGCAAAATAGCAAGAACAAGGGCCTAGCGTGTGCAAAATTGCAAGAACAAGGGCCTAGCGTGTGCAATTGCAAGAACAAGGGCCTAGCAGCGTGTGCAAAATTGCAAGAACAAGGGCCTAGCGTGTGCAAAATGCAAGAACAAGGGCTAGCGTGTGCAAAATACAAGAACAAGGGCCTAGCGTGTGCAAAATTGCAAAACAACAGGCCTAGCGTGTGCAAAATTGCAAGAACAAGGGCCTAGCGTGTGCAAAATTGCAAGAACAAGGGCCTAGCGTGTGCAAAATTGCAAGAACAAGGGCGTGTGCAAAATAGCAAGAACAAGGGCCTAGCGTGTGCAAAATTCAAGAACAAGGGCCTAGCGTGTGCAAAATTGCAAGAACAAGGGCCTAGCGTGTGCAAAATAAAGCAAGAACAAGGGCCTAGCGTGTGCAAAATTGCAGAACAGGGCCTAGCGTGTGCAAAATAGCAAGAACAAGGGCCTAGCGTGTGCAAAATGCAAGAACAAGGGCCTAGCGTGTGCAAATATCAAGAACAAGGCCTAGCGTGTGCAAAATTGCAAGAACAAGGGCCTAGCGTGTGCAAAATTGCAAGAACAAGGGCTAGCGTGTGCAAAATTGCAAGAACAAGGGCCTAGCGTGTGCAAAATAGCAAGAACAAGGGCCTAGCGTGTGCAAAATTGCAAGAACAAGGGCCTAGCGTGTGCAAAATTGCAAAACAAGGGCCTAGCTGTGCAAAAAAATGCAGAACAAGGGCCTAGCGTGTGCAAAATAGCAAGAACAAGGGCCTAGCGTGTGCAAAATTGCAAGAACAAGGGCCTAGCGTGTGCAAAATTGCAAGAACAGGGCCTAGCGTGTGCAAAAATAAGAACAAGGGCCTAGCGTGTGCAAAATAAAAGAACAGGGCCTAGCGTGTGCAAAATTGCAAGAACAAGGGCCTAGCGTGTGCAAAATTGCAAGAACAAGGGCTAGCGTGTGCAAAATTGCAAGAACAAGGCCTAGCGTGTGCAAAATAGCAAGAACAAGGCCTAGCGTGTGCAAAATTGCAAGAACAAGGGCTAGCGTGTGCAAAATTGCAAGAACAAGGGCCTAGCGTGTGCAAAATTGCAAGAACAAGGGCCTAGCGTGTGCAAAATTGCAAGAACAAGGGCCTAGCGTGTGCAAATTGCAAGAACAAGGCCTAGCGTGTGCAAAATTGCAAGAACAAGGGCCTAGCGTGTGCAAAATAGCAAGAACAAGGGCCTAGCGTGTGCAAAATTGCAGAACAAGGGCCTAGCGTGTGCAAATTGCAAGAACAAGGGCCTAGCGTGTGCAAAATAGCAAGAACAAGGGCCTAGCGTGTGCAAAATTGCAAGAACAAGGGCTAGCGTGTGCAAAAAAGCAAGAACAAGGGCCTAGCGTGTGCAAAAAATCAAGAACAAGGGCCTAGCGTGTGCAAAATTGCAAGAACAAGGGCCTAGCGTGTGCAAATAGCAAGAACAAGGGCCTAGCGTGTGCAAAATTAAAAAGAACAAGGGCCTAGCGTGTGCAAAATAAAAAGAACAAGGGCCTAGCGTGTGCAAAATTGCAAGAACAAGGGCCTAGCGTGTGCAAAATTGCAAGAACAAGGGCTAGCGTGTGCAAAATAGCAAGAACAAGGGCCTAGCGTGTGCAAAAATCAAGAACAAGGGCCTAGCGTTGCGAAATAGCAAGAACAAGGGCTAGCGTGTGCAAAATAAAAAGAACAAGGGTCTAGCATGTGCAAAATTGCAAGAACAAGGGCCTAGCGTGTGCAAAATAAAAGAACAAGGCCTAGCGTGTGCAAAATAGCAAGAACAAGGGCCTAGCGTGTGCAAAATAAAAAAAACAAGGGCCTAGCGTGTGCAAAAAAAGAACAAGGGCCTAGCGTGTGCAAAATTGCAAGAACAAGGGCCTAGCGTGTGCAAAATTGCAAGAACAAGGGCCTAGCGTGTGCAAAATAGCAAGCAAGGGCCTAGCGTGTGCAAAAATCAAGAACAAGGGCCTAGCGTTGCAAAATAGCAAGAACAAGGGCCTAGCGTGTGCAAAATAAAAAGAACAAGGGCTAGCGTGTGCAAATTGCAAGAACAAGGGCCTAGCGTGTGCAAAAAGAACAGGGCATAGCGTGTGCAAATAAAAGAACAAGGCCTAGCGTGTGCAAAATAAAAAAGAACAAGGGCCTAGCGTGTGCAAAATAAAAAACAAGGGCCTAGCGTGTGCAAAATTGCAAGAACAAGGGCCTAGCGTGTGCAAAATTGCAAGAACAAGGGCCTAGCGTGTGCAAAATAGCAAGAACAAGGGCCTAGCGTGTGCAAAATTCAAGAACAAGGGCCTAGCGTTGCAAAAAGCAAGAACAAGGGCCTAGCGTGTGCAAAATAAAAAGAACAAGGGTCTAGCGTGTGCAAAATTGCAAGAACAAGGGCCTAGCGTGTGCAAAATAAAAAGAACAAGGGCCTAGCGTGTGCAAAATAGCAAGAACAAGGGCCTAGCGTGTGCAAATAAAAACAAGAACAACAAGGGCCTAGCGTGTGCAAAATTGCAAGAACAAGGGCCTAGCGTGTGCAAAATTGCAAGAACAAGGGCCTAGCGTGTGCAAAATTGCAAGAACAAGGGCCTAGCGTGTGCAAATTGCAAGAACAAGGGCCTAGCGAGTGCAAATAGCAAGAACAAGGCCTAGCGTGTGCAAAAAATCAAGAACAAGGGCCTAGCGTTGCAAAATAGCAAGAACAAGGCCTAGCGTGTGCAAAATAAAAGAACAAGGGCCTAGCGTGTGCAAAATTGCAAGAACAGGGCCTAGCGTGTGCAAAATAAAGAACAAGGGCCTAGCGTGTGCAAATAAAAAGAACAAGGGCCTAGCGTGTGCAAAATAAAAGAACAAGGGCCTAGCGTGTGCAAAATAAAAAGAACAAGGGCCTAGCGTGTGCAAAATTGCAAGAACAAGGCCTAGCGTGTGCAAATTGCAAGAACAAGGGCCTAGCGTGTGCAAATAGCAAGAACAAGGCCTAGCGTGTGCAAAAAATCAAGAACAAGGGCCTAGCGTTGCAAAATAGCAAGAGCAAGGGCCTAGCGTGTGCAAAATAAAAGAACAAGGCTAGCATGTGCAAAATTGCAAGAACAAGGGCCTAGCGTGTGCAAAATAAAAGAACAAGGGCCTAGCGTGTGCAAATAGCAAGAACAAGGGCCTAGCGTGTGCAAAAAAAAAGAACAAGGGCCTAGCGTGTGCAAAATTAAAGAACAAGGGCCTAGCGTGTGCAAATTGCAAGAACAAGGGCCTAGCGTGTGCAAAATTGCAAGAACAAGGCCTAGCGTGTGCAAAAAATCAAGAACAAGGGCTAGCGTGTGCAAAATGCAAGAACAAGGGCCTAGCGTGTGCAAAATAAAACAAGGGCCTAGCGTGTGCAAAATTGCAAGAACAAGGGCCTAGCGTGTGCAAAATTCAAAAGAACAAGGGCCTAGCGTGTGCAAAATAGCAAGAACAAGGGCCTAGCGTGTGCAAAATTAGCAAGAACAAGGGCCTAGCGTGTGCAAAATTGCAAAAACAAGGGCCTAGCGTGTGCAAATTGCAAGAACAAGGGCCTAGCGTGTGCAAAATTGCAAGAACAAGGGCCTAGCGTGTGCAAAATTGCAAGAACAAGGGCCTAGCGTGTGCAAAATAGCAAGAACAAGGGCCTAGCGTGTGCAAAATTGCAAGAACAGGGCCTAGCGTGTGCAAAATTGCAAGAACAAGGGTCTAGCGTGTGCAAAATTGCAAGAACAAGGCCCTAGCGTGTGCAAAATGCAAGAACAAGGGCCTAGCGTGTGCAAATTGCAAGAACAAGGGCCTAGCGTGTGCAAATTGCAAGAACAAGGGCCTAGCGTGTGCAAAATGCAAGAACAAGGGCCTAGCGTGTGCAAAATTGCAAGAACAAGGGCCTAGCGTGTGCAAAATTGCAAGAACAAGGGCCTAGCGTGTGCAAAATTGCAAGAACAAGGAAGCGTGTGCAAAATTGCAAGAACAAGGTCCTAGCGTGTGCAAAATAGCAAGAACAAGGGCCTAGCGTGTGCAAATTTGCAAGAACAAGGGCCTAGCGTGTGCAAAATAGCAAGAACAAGGGCCTAGCGTGTGCAAATTGCAAGAACAAGGCCTAGCGTGTGCAAAATTGCAAGAACAAGGGCCTAGCGTGTGCAAAATTGCAAGAACAAGGGCTAGCGTGTGCAAAATTGCAAGAACAAGGGCCTAGCGTGTGCAAAATAGCAAGAACAAGGGCCTAGCGTGTGCAAAATTGCAAGAACAAGGGCCTAGCGTGTGCAAAATTGCAAGAACAAGGGCCTAGCGTGTGCAAAATTGCAAGAACAAGGGCCTAGCGTGTGCAAAATTGCAAGAACAAGGGCCTAGCGTGTGCAAAATTCAAGAACAAGGGCCTAGCGTGTGCAAAATTGCAAGAACAAGGGCCTAGCGTGTGCAAAATTGCAAGAACAAGGGCCTAGCGTGTGCAAAATTGCAAGAACAAGGGCCTAGCGTGTGCAAAATTGCAAGAACAAGGGCCTAGCGTGTGCAAAATTGCAAGAACAAGGGCCTAGCGTGTGCAAAATTGCAAGAACAAGGGCCTAGCGTGTGCAAAATTGCAAGAACAAGGGCCTAGCGTGTGCAAAATTGCAAGAACAAGGGCCTAGCGTGTGCAAAATATCAAGAACAAGGCCTAGCGTGTGCAAAATTGCAAGAACAAGGGCCTAGCGTGTGCAAAATTGCAAGAACAAGGGCCTAGCGTGTGCAAATAGCAAGAACAAGGGCCTAGCGTGTGCAAAAATGCAAGAACAAGGGCCTAGCGTGTGCAAAATTGCAAGAACAAGGCCTAGCGTGTGCAAAATTGCAAGAACAAGGGCTAGCGTGTGCAAAATTGCAAGAACAAGGGCCTAGCGTGTGCAAAATTGCAAGAACAAGGGCCTAGCGTGTGCAAATTGCAAGAACAAGGGCCTAGCGTGTGCAAAATTGCAAGAACAAGGGCCTAGCGTGTGCAAAATTGCAAGAACAAGGGCCTAGCGTGTGCAAAATTGCAAGAACAGGGCCTAGCGTGTGCAAAATTGCAAGAACAAGGGCCTAGCGTGTGCAAATTGCAAGAACAAGGGCCTAGCGTGTGCAAAATTGCAAGAACAAGGGCCTAGCGTGTGCAAAATTGCAAGAACAAGGGCCTAGCGTGTGCAAAATAGCAAGAACAAGGCCTAGCGTGTGCAAAATAGCAAGAACAAGGGCCTAGCGTGTGCAAAAGCAAGAACAAGGGCCTAGCGTGTGCAAAATTGCAAGAACAAGGGCCTAGCGTGTGCAAAATTGCAAGAACAAGGGCCTAGCGTGTGCAAAATAGCAAGAACAAGGGCCTAGCGTGTGCAAATTGCAAGAACAAGGGCCTAGCGTGTGCAAAATAGCAAGAACAAGGGCTAGCGTGTGCAAATTGCAAGAACAAGGCCTAGCGTGTGCAAAATTGCAAGAACAAGGGCCTAGCGTGTGCAAAATTGCAAGAACAAGGCCTAGCGTGTGCAAAATTGCAAGAACAAGGGCCTAGCGTGTGCAAAAATGCAAGAACAAGGGCCTAGCGTGTGCAAAATTGCAAGAACAAGGGCCTAGCGTGTGCAAAATTGCAAGAACAAGGGCCTAGCGTGTGCAAAATTGCAAGAACAAGGGCTAGCGTGTGCAAAATTGCAAGAACAAGGGCCTAGCGTGTGCAAATAGCAAGAACAAGGGCCTAGCGTGTGCAAAATTGCAGAACACAAGGGCTAGCGTGTGCAAAATTGCAAGAACAAGGGCCTAGCGTGTGCAAAATTGCAAGAACAAGGGCCTAGCGTGTGCAAAATAGCAAGAACAAGGGCTAGCGTGTGCAAAATTGCAAGAACAAGGGCCTAGCGTGTGCAAAATGCAAAACAAGGGCCTAGCGTGTGCAAAATTGCAAGAACAAGGGCCTAGCGTGTGCAAAATTGCAAGAACAAGGCCTAGCGTGTGCAAATTGCAAGAACAAAAGGCCTAGCGTGTGCAAAATTGCAAGAACAAGGCCTAGCGTGTGCAAATTGCAAGAACAAGGGCCTAGCGTGTGCAAAATTGCAAGAACAAGGGCCTAGCGTGTGCAAAATTGCAAGAACAAGGGCCTAGCGTGTGCAAAATTGCAAGAACAAGGGCCTAGCGTGTGCAAAATTGCAAGAACAAGGGCCTAGCGTGTGCAAAATTGCAAGAACAAGGGCCTAGCGTGTGCAAAATTGCAGAACAAGGGCCTAGCGTGTGCAAAATAAAAGAACAAGGCCTAGCGTGTGCAAAATAGCAAGAACAAGGGCCTAGCGTGTGCAATTGCAAGAACAAGGGCCTAGCGTGTGCAAAATTGCAAGAACAAGGGCCTAGCGTGTGCAAAATTGCAAGAACAAGGGCCTAGCGTGTGCAAAATTGCAAGAACAAGGGCCTAGCGTGTGCAAAATAGCAAGAACAAGGGCCTAGCGTGTGCAAATTGCAAGAACAAGGGCCTAGCGGTGCAAAATTGCAAGAACAAGGGCCTAGCGTGTGCAAAATTGCAAGAACAAGGGCCTAGCGTGTGCAAAATTGCAAGAACAAGGGCCTAGCGTGTGCAAAATAGCAAGAACAGGGCCTAGCGTGTGCAAAATTGCAAGAACAAGGGCCTAGCGTGTGCAAAATTGCAAGAACAAGGCCTAGCGTGTGCAAAATTGCAAGAACAAGGGCCTAGCGTGTGCAAATTGCAAGAACAAGGGCCTAGCGTGTGCAAAATAGCAAGAACAAGGGCCTAGCGTGTGCAAATTGCAAGAACAAGGCCTAGCGTGTGCAAAATTGCAAGAACAAGGGCCTAGCGTGTGCAAAATTGCAAGAACAAGGCCTAGCGTGTGCAAAATTGCAAGAACAAGGGCCTAGCGTGTGCAAAATAGCAAGAACAAGGGCCTAGCGTGTGCAAAATTGCAAGAACAAGGCCTAGCGTGTGCAAAATTGCAAGAACAAGGGCCTAGCGTGTGCAAAATTGCAAGAACAAGGCCTAGCGTGTGCAAAATTGCAAGAACAAGGGCCTAGCGTGTGCAAAATCAAGAACAAGGGCTAGCGTGTGCAAAATTGCAAGAACAAGGGCTAGCGTGTGCAAAATTGCAAGAACAAGGGCCTAGCGTGTGCAAAATTGCAAGAACAAGGGCCTAGCGTGTGCAAAATTGCAAGAACAAGGGCCTAGCGTGTGCAAATTGCAAGAACAAGGGCCTAGCGTGTGCAAAATTGCAAGAACAAGGCCTAGCGTGTGCAAAATTGCAAGAACAAGGGCTAGCGTGTGCAAAATAGCAAGAACAAGGGCCTAGCGTGTGCAAAATTGCAAGAACAAGGGCCTAGCGTGTGCAAAATTGCAAGAACAAGGGCCTAGCGTGCCAAATTGCAAGAACAAGGCCTAGCGTGTGCAAAATTGCAAGAACAAGGGCCTAGCGTGTGCAAAATTGCAAGAACAAGGGCCTAGCGTTGTGCAAAATTGCAAGAACAAGGGCCTAGCGTGTGCAAAATTGCAAGAACAAGGGCCTAGCGTGTGCAAAAATTGCAAGAACAAGGGCCTAGCGTGTGCAAAATTGCAAGAACAAGGGCTAGCGTGTGCAAAATTGCAAGAACAAGGGCCTAGCGTGTGCAAATTGCAAGAACAAGGGCCTAGCGTGTGCAAATTGCAAGAACAAGGGCCTAGCGTGTGCAAAATAGCAAGAACAAGGGCCTAGCGTGTGCAAAATTGCAAGAACAAGGGCCTAGCGTGTGCAAAATTGCAAGAACAAGGCCTAGCGTGTGCAAATTGCAAACAAAAGGCCTAGCGTGTGCAAAATTGCAAGAACAAGGGCCTAGCGTGTGCAAAGCAAGAACAAGGGCTAGCGTGTGCAAAATTGCAAGAACAAGGGCCTAGCGTGTGCAAAATTGCAAGAACAAGGGCCTAGCGTGTGCAAAATTGCAAGAACAAGGGCCTAGCGTGTGCAAAATTGCAAGAACAAGGGCCTAGCGTGTGCAAAATTGCAAGAACAAGGGCCTAGCGTGTGCAAAATTGCAAGAACAAGGGCCTAGCGTGTGCAAAATTGCAAGAACAAGGGCCTAGCGTGTGCAAAATAGCAAGAACAAGGGCCTAGCGTGTGCAAATTGCAAGAACAAGGGCCTAGCGTGTGCAAAATTGCAAGAACAAGGCCTAGCGTGTGCAAAATTGCAAGAACAAGGGCCTAGCGTGTGCAAAATAGCAAGAACAAGGGCCTAGCGTGTGCAAAATTGCAAGAACAAGCCTAGCGTGTGCAAAATTGCAAGAACAAGGGCCTAGCGTGTGCAAAATTGCAGAACAAGGGCCTAGCGTGTGCAAAATTGCAAGAACAAGGGCCTAGCGTGTGCAAAATTGCAAGAACAAGGGCCTAGCGTGTGCAAAATTGCAAGAACAAGGGCCTAGCGTGTGCAAAATAGCAAGAACAAGGGCCTAGCGTGTGCAAAATTGCAAGAACAAGGGCCTAGCGTGTGCAAAATTGCAAGAACAAGGGCCTAGCGTGTGCAAAATTGCAGAACAAGGGCCTAGCGTGTGCAAAATTGCAAGAACAAGGGCCTAGCGTGTGCAAAATGCAAGAACAAGGGCCTAGCGTGTGCAAAATTGCAAGAACAAGGCCTAGCGTGTGCAAAATTGCAAGAACAAGGCCTAGCGTGTGCAAAATTGCAAGAACAAGGGCCTACGTGTGCAAAATGCAAGAACAAGGGCCTAGCGTGTGCAAAATTGCAAGAACAAGGGCCTAGCGTGTGCAAAATTGCAAGAACAAGGGCCTAGCGTGTGCCAAAATTGCAAGAACAAGGGCCTAGCGTGTGCAAAATACAAGAAC
Organism: Closterium sp. NIES-65; assembly: GCA_948144175.1. Taxonomy (NCBI): domain Eukaryota; kingdom Viridiplantae; phylum Streptophyta; class Zygnematophyceae; order Desmidiales; family Closteriaceae; genus Closterium; species Closterium sp. NIES-65. Next base: position 9,022 of record CANXME010001611.1, read on the forward strand.
AAGGCCTAGCGTGTGCAAAATTGCAAGAACAAGGGCTAGCGTGTGCAAATTGCAAGAACAAGGGCCTAGCGTGTGCAAAATTGCAAGAACAAGGCCTAGCGTGTGCAAAATTGCAAGAACAAGGGCCTAGCGTGTGCAAAATTGCAAGAACAAGGGCCTAGCGTGTGCAAAATGCAAGAACAGGCCTAGCGTGTGCAAAATTGCAAGAACAAGGGCCTAGCGTGTGCAAAATTGCAAGAACAAGGGCCTAGCGTGTGCAAAATTGCAAGACAAGGGCCTAGCGTGTGCAAAATTGCAAGAACAAGGGCCTAGCGTGTGCAAATAGCAAGAACAAGGGCCTAGCGTGTGCAAAATGCAAGAACAAGGGCCTAGCGTGTGCAAATTGCAAGAACAGGGCCTAGCGTGTGCAAAATAGCAAGAACAAGGGCCTAGCGTGTGCAAAATTGCAAGAACAAGGGCCTAGCGTGTGCAAAATTGCAAGAACAAGGCCTAGCGTGTGCAAAATTGCAAGAACAAGGGCTAGCGTGTGCAAATTTGCAAGAACAAGGGCCTAGCGTGTGCAAAATAGCAAGAACAAGGGCCTAGCGTGTGCAAAATTGCAAGAACAAGGGCCTAGCGTGTGCAAAATTGCAAGAACAAGGGCCTAGCGTGTGCAAAATTGCAAGAACAGGGCCTAGCGTGTGCAAAATTGCAAGAACAAGGGCCTAGCGTGTGCAAAATTGCAAGAACAAGGGCCTAGCGTGTGCAAAATAGCAAGAACAAGGGCCTAGCGTGTGCAAAATAGCAAGAACAAGGCCTAGCGTGTGCAAAATAGCAAGAACAAGGGCCTAGCGTGTGCAAAATTGCAAGAACAAGGGCCTAGCGTGTGCAAAATTGCAAGAACAAGGGCTAGCGTGTGCAAAATTGCAAGAACAAGGCCTAGCGTGTGTTCAAAACAAAATTGCAAAACAAGAAGGGCCTAGCGTGTGCAAAATTCAAGAACAAGGGCCTAGCGTGTGCAAAATTGCAAGAACAAGGGCCTAGCGTGTGCAAAATTGCAAGAACAAGGGCCTAGCGTGTGCAAATTGCAGAACAAGGGCCTAGCGTGTGCAAAATTGCAAGAACAAGGGCTAGCGTGTGCAAAATTGCAAGAACAAGGCCTAGCGTGTGCAAAATTGCAAGAACAAGGGCCTAGCGTGTGCAAATAGCAAGAACAAGGGCCTAGCGTGTGCAAAATTGCAAGAACAAGGGCCTAGCGTGTGCAAATTGCAAGAACAAGGGCCTAGCGTGTGCAAAATTGCAAGAACAAGGGCCTAGCGTGTGCAAAATTGCAAGAACAAGGGCCTAGCGTGTGCAAAATTGAAGAACAAGGGCCTAGCGTGTGCAAAATTGCAAGAACAAGGGCCTAGCGTGTGCAAATTGCAAGAACAAGGGCCTAGCGTGTGCAAAATTGCAAGAACAAGGGCCTAGCGTGTGCAAAATTGCAAGAACAAGGGCCTAGCGTGTGCAAAATTGCAAGAACAAGGGCCTAGCGTGTGCAAAATTGCAAGAACAAGGGCCTAGCGTGTGCAAAATTGCAAGAACAAGGGCCTAGCGTGTGCAAAATTGCAAGAACAAGGGCCTAGCGTGTGCAAAATTGCAAGAACAAGGGCCTAGCGTGTGCAAAATAGCAAGAACAAGGGCTAGCGTGTGCAAAATAGCAAGAACAAGGGCCTAGCGTGTGCAAAATTGCAAGAACAAGGGCCTAGCGTGTGCAAAATTGCAAGAACAAGGGCCTAGCGTGTGCAAATTGCAAGAACAAGGGCCTAGCGTGTGCAAAATTGCAAGAACAAGGGCCTACTAGCGTGTGCAAATTGCAAGAACAAGGGCCTAGCGTGTGCAAAATTGCAAGAACAAGGGCCTAGCGTGTGCAAAATTGCAAGAACAAGGGCCTAGCGTGTGCAAATACAAGAACAAGGGCCTAGCGTGTGCAAAATAGCAAGAACAAGGGCCTAGCGTGTGCAAAATGCAAGAACAAGGGCTAGCGTGTGCAAAATAGCAAGAACAAGGGCCTAGCGTGTGCAAAATTGCAAGAACAAGGGCCTAGCGTGTGCAAAATAGCAAGAACAAGGGCCTAGCGTGTGCAAATTGCAAGAACAAGGGCCTAGCGTGTGCAAAATTGCAAGAACAAGGGCCTAGCGTGTGCAAAATAGCAAGAACAAGGGCCTAGCGTGTGCAAAATTGCAAGAACAAGGGCCTAGCGTGTGCAAAATAGCAAAACAAGGGCTAGCGGTGTGCAAAATTGCAAGAACAAGGGCCTAGCGTGTGCAAAATGCAAGAACAAGGGCCTAGCGTGTGCAAAATTGCAAGAACAAGGGCCTAGCGTGTGCAAAATTGCAAGAACAAGGCCTAGCGTGTGCAAAATTGCAAGAACAAGGGCCTAGCGTGTGCAAAATTGCAAGAACAAGGGCTAGCGTGTGCAAAATGCAAGAACAAGGGCCTAGCGTGTGCAAAATTGCAAGACAAGGGCCTAGCGTGTGCAAAATTGCAAGAACAAGGGCCTAGCGTGTGCAAATTGCAAGAACAAGGGCCTAGCGTGTGCAAAATTGCAAAACAAGGGCCTAGCGTGTGCAAAATTGCAAGAACAAGGCCTAGCGTGTGCAAATAGCAAGAACAAGGGCCTAGCGTGTGCAAAATAGCAAGAACAAGGGCCTAGCGTGTGCAAAATTGCAAGAACAAGGGCCTAGCGTGTGCAAAATTGCAAGAACAAGGGCCTAGCGTGTGCAAAATGCAAGAACAAGGGCTAGCGTGTGCAAAATTGCAAGAACAAGGGCCTAGCGTGTGCAAAAGCAAAAACAAGGGCCTAGCGTGTGCAAATAGCAAGAACAAGGGCCTAGCGTGTGCAAAATTGCAAGAACAAGGGCTAGCGTGTGCAAAATTGCAAGAACAAGGGCCTAGCGTGTGCAAAATGGCAAGAACAAGGGCCTAGCGTGTGCAAATTTGCAAGAACAAGGGCCTAGCGTGTGCAAAATGCAAGAACAAGGGCCTAGCGTGTGCAAATTGCAAGAACAAGGGCCTAGCGTGTGCAAAATTGCAAGAACAAGGGCCTAGCGTGTGCAAAATTGCAAGAACAAGGGCCTAGCGTGTGCAAAATTGCAAGAACAAGGGCCTAGCGTGTGCAAAATGCAAGAACAAGGGTCTAGCGTGTGCAAAATAGCAAGAACAAGGGCCTAGCGTGTGCAAAATTGCAAGAACAAGGCCTAGCGTGTGCAAAATAGCAAGAACAAGGGCCTAGCGTGTGCAAAAATTGCAAGAACAAGGGCCTAGCGTGTGCAAAATTGCAAGAACAAGGGCCTAGCGTGTGCAAAATACAAGAACAAGGCCTAGCGTGTGCAAAATTGCAAAAACAAAAAAAAAACAAGGGCCTAGCGTGTGCAAAATTGCAAGAACAAGGGCCTAGCGTGTGCAAAATTGCAAGAACAAGGGTCTAGCGTGTGCAAATTGCAAGAACAAGGCCTAGCGTGTGCAAAATAGCAAGAACAAGGGCCTAGCGTGTGCAAAATTAAGAACAAGGGCCTAGCGTGTGCAAAATTGCAAGAACAAGGGCCTAGCGTGTGCAAAATAGCAAGAACAAGGGCCTAGCGTGTGCAAAATTGCAGAAGAACAAGGGCCTAGCGTGTGCAAAATTAGCAAGAACAAGGGCTAGCGTGTGCAAAATAGCAAGAACAAGGGCCTAGCGTGTGCAAATTGCAAGAAGGGCCTAGCGTGTGCAAAATGCAAGAACAAGGGCCTAGCATGTGCAAAATTGCAAGAACAAGGGCCTAGCGTGTGCAAAATTGCAAGAACAAGGCCTAGCGTGTGCAAAATTGCAAGAACAAGGGCCTAGCGTGTGCAAAATGCAAGAACAAGGGCCTAGCGTGTGCAAAATAGCAAGAACAAGGCCTAGCGTGTGCAAAATAGCAAGAACAAGGCCTAGCGTGTGCAAAATGCAAGAACAAAGGCCTAGCGGGTGCAAAATTGCAAGAACAAGGGCCTAGCGTTGTCAAAATTGCAAGAACAAGGC
>CANXME010001612.1:0-12889 GCA_948144175.1 Closterium sp. NIES-65
CCGCCGAGCCGCCCGAACCGCCCATCGCCCGAGCCGCCCGATCCGCCCGAGCCGCCGTGCTGCTGTTCCTGAGCTGTGTTTCTGCCTGCTGCTTACCTACCCGACTCTCCCAGCCGGTGAGACTTTCCAGCTGCTGCCATGGCCACCCCCAATGTTTCTTACTTTTGACGCTGAGGGGAGGGCCATTGACTTTGCCGTCTGGATTGAAGACCTGCAGCTGTACTTACTGTGTGATGCGATAGATGAGGTCTCTCTTTTGACTTTGTCTCTGGCGCTGTCCCTGCCCCCCTGCTGATGCTGACTCTGCCGTTCGCTCCAAGTGGGCGACCCGCGATGCTGCTTGCACGTCTTGCTGTGCGTCGCCACCTCCCTTCCTCTGAGCGTGCCCACTTTAGTCAGTGCAAGACCGCTCAGGCCTTGTACCGCGCTGTAGTTGCACGCTATCTCCTCCCCTTCCTCCGCTACCCTTAGCCGCCTCATGCTACCGTTTCTCTTCCCTGACCTCGCTTCCTTTCCCACTGTCGCTGACCTCGTTACCCACCTCCGTGCTAGTGACACCCGCTACCCCCGCGCTGCCTTCCTGCTGAGTTCCGCGCTGCGAACCCTCCTCCCATGTACATCACCCTCTACTTTCTCGTCACCCGTCTCCCTGAGTCCCTTCGTGTCGTTAGGGACCAGTTTCTCTCTGTCTGTCCCACCACTCTCACTGTCGACCTCCTTGAGGAGTCCCTGCTAGCGGCTGAGAAGAGTATTGTCGCTGTAGGGGCCTCTCGGGTGACCCTCGCACCCCCATCTTTGAGGGGTGTGGTCCTTCCCCCTGCTGCCCTCTGTCGCCTCTGCCGCTGCGGCCGACCTCACTGTTTTGAGTCGGTCGGCGCGGCGTCTGCCCCCAGCGGCAGACGCCGCTCTGGCAAGGCAAGGGGGCAAGGGGCGGGTGGAGCTCGAGGGGGCGGTGGAGGAGGCGGTGGGGTGGCGGGGGAGTGGGGGTGGCGGTGGGGGTGTGGCGGGAGTGGAGGTACTGTGGCGGCGGTGGAGGCGGAGGTGGCGGCGGAGGTGGTAGCGGAGGAGGCGGTGGGAGCGGTGGGAGCGACGGTCCTGGTGGGGGAGGTGGCGGTGGAGACGGGGGTGGCGGTGGAGGCGGGGTGGCGCGTGGAGGCGGGGGTCGGAGTGGCTCGTCCCAGCGGAGCAGCTCTGGGGGTGGTCAGCGCCAGCAGCAGCAGCAGCAACAGAGCAGCCGCAGCAGCAGCCACAGCAGCAGCAGCGCTCATCGCACCGTCCCCCGGCCCTCAGCAGCTCCGTGAGTGGTACTTGCAGCGTCAGCGTGTGGGTGCGCTTGGTCCCTGCCCCTACGTTCTTCGCACAGGTGACCGTGCGGGGAGAGTGTGGAGGCGCCCACACAGCCCCCGCTGCTTTGGCCGCCTGACCGACGCCTGGCGTCAGCAGTTTCCGGAGGCCGCTGAGATCCCCCGCTGGGGAGAGCTGTCTAGGGCTGGTGTAGCTATTTATGATCTTGATTTTGATGCTATTCTCTCTGCTATGTATGCTGTGACTGGTAGTGATGAGGATGACTGTTACCGGTGTTTCCCGCCCGACCCGGGCATTGGTACTGCCGCGTCAGGTACTAGTGAGGCTGCTGCTCTAGGTGCCAGTGCGTCTGTGCTCTCAGGTGCTGGTGAGTCTGCCCTCTCAGGTACTGTGTCGGCTTCGGCCTCTCACACCTTCACCCTTGACTCTGGAGCGTCTCGCTCCTTCTTTAGGGACCGCACCACTCTCACGCCGCTGAGTCGGCCGGTTGCGGTGTCCCTGGCTGACCCCTCTGGGGGCCTGTCCTGTCCTCGCTTCTCCACTGTCCTCCCGTGTCCGCGGCCCCTCTGGCACCCTGACTGGTCTCTACCTCCCCTCGTTCTCGACGAACTTGGTGAGTGGTGCTGACCTCCAGGATGCGGGTGTCCACCAGTTCACCCCTGCTCGTCAGCGGGTGACCCACTGCACGGAGGCGGATACAGGTCGCCACCTGGCTACGTTTACACGTCGGCCAGGGTCGAGCCTGTACACACTGACCACTGCTTCTCCTCCAGGTGCTGAGTCTGGTAGGGTCCCTTCGTCTGGTCAGGTGTTTGCTGCAGCGTCCAGGTCTGGTCCTGAGTCTGCCCCCTGCTCGTGTCGTCGTCTGTCTCACGAGACCCTCCTCTGGCACCACCGCCTTGGCCACCCCTCTCTGCTTCGGCTCAGAGGCATGGCCTCGCGAGTCCTTGTGTCTGGTCTTCCCCGGTCTCTCCCTCCCCTTCCTCCGGCCCTGGCCCTACCTGTGTCCCCTGTGTCGAGGGGCGCCAGCGTGCTGCCCCTCACTCCTCCCAGTTTCCTCCGACAGAGGCCCCGTTGCAGACGCTTCACATGGACGTGTGGGGGCCCAGCCCGCGTCCGTGGACAGGGTCAGGAGCGCTACTACTTCCTGCTGTGGTTGACGACTACTCGCGTTACACCACAGTCTTCCCCTTGCGCAGCAAGGGTGAGGTCACTGCGGTGTTGATCGACTGGATCCGCGCAGCTCGTCTCCAGCTTCGGAGGAGCTTTGGCTCTGACTTCCCTGTTTTGCGTCTGCACTCGGACAGAGGCGGAGAGTTCTCCTCTGGCCTCCTGAGTGCCTACTGTCGTGCACGAGGCATCCGTCAGACCTTCACGCTTCCGGACTCACCACAGCAGAATGGGATTGCTGAGCGCCGCATTGGCATGGTCATGGACGTCGCTCGTACGTCCATGATGCATGCGGCTGCTCCCCATTTTCTGTGGCCGTTTGCGGTCAGGTACGCTGCGCACCAGATCAACCTCCACCCCAGGGTCTCTCGACCGGAGACCTCCCCAGCCCTGCTGTGGACGGGGAAGGTTGGCGATGCGTCGGCGTTCCGGGTCTGGGGATCTCGGGCGTTTGTTCGCGACCTGTCTGCGGACAAGCTGTCCCCTCGTGCTTCTCCCTGCGTCTTCCTGGGTTCCCCCCCGACGCCCCTGGGTGGCAGTTTTACCACCCCACCTCTCGACGTGTTCTGTCCTCCCAGGACGTCACGTTCGACGAGTCGGTACCCTACTACCGCCTCTTCCCCTACCGCACTCCGTCCCTCCCCCCACCCCCGCTCTTCTTGGTACCAGGTCCCCCCCCGGTAGTCCCCCTCCCCCTCAGGGTCCTGCCCCTTCAGGTGTGTCCCAGGTAGACGCATCGCGGTCGAGCCTGTCGAGGTCACTGGTGACTCTGGTGCTGCTGCGGGAGCTGAGCCTGGGGGTGCGGAGTCTGGGGGTGCTGAGCCTGGGGGTGCTGAGCCTGGGGGTGCTAGCTGGGGGTGCTGAGCCTGGGGTGCTGAGCCTGGGGGTGCTGAGCCTGGGGGTGCTGTGCCTGGGGTGCTGAGCCTGGGGGTGCTGTGTCCTGGGGGTGCTGAGCCTGGAGGTGCTCCTGGGGGTGCTGTGCCTGGGGGTGCTGAGCCTGGGGGTGCTGTGCCTGGGGGTGCTTCGTCTCGCCGGGAGCCACTCTCCCCACAGGAGCTGCGTGAGTGGTTTGCCAGGCGCTGGAGGTGTGCTGCTGGTGCTGGTGGTTCTTCGCTGCAGAGGGTACTGCTGCCTCGCGTCCCGCGGTGCTCGTACTGTGGGTGCTGGAGCTGCTGGGTCTGAGAGTTCTCCTGGAGCTGGTGCTGCTGAGGGTGTTGGCGCTGAGCCTGCCGTTGGCGGTCCGACTGACAGTGCTCCTGGTGCTGCTGCTGGAGGTTCTGGAGCTTCTGGTGGTGCTGCTGGAGGTGCTGCTGGAGTGGGTGCTCCTGCCGGGGCTGCTGGTGCTGTTCCTGCTGTTTCTGGTGTCGCCGCGCGGCCCCGACCGTACTTCGTTCCGCTCCTGCAGCAGGTTCTTGGTCTTCCGCCTCCTCCTCCTCCTCCTCCTTAGAGGGTCCGCAGCCTGTCCGGTCACAGCCACAGCTACAGCCTGCCTCCCCTTTGCCTGCTCCTTCTCCCTACACTGGTCCGACTGGAGGTCTTACTGAGCGTCGTGAGCCTGCGTCTCGTCCTGCGTCGCCTGTTCGTACTGAGCGCGCTAGTGGTCGCGGGTCGCGTCAGCGTCCTCCTCCTGTCCCTGGCACGCACCGGATGTCACTGCGTCCGTCCACTGCTCCTCTGCGTGCCCCTTTGCCTTCTCCTCCTGCTTCCTCTCTTCCTGCTCTTGCCGACCCGGAGTCGGACTCTCTTCGTGCTGCCAGTCCTACTGTCACGCGTCTCCTTGCTACTGCTGTCACTGACCCTTCCTTCGAGTCGTCTGCTGCGTCTGCCCTTGTCACTGAGCTTGTCGACTTTGCTGCGCGCTGTCGTCTAGACTACGCTGCTCGTCTTGTCACTGAGTCTGAGTCCGCCTGTCCTCCGTCCGTCGGGGGAGTGTGCCCTTGGCACGGACGTCCTTGAGGACAGGCAGGAGGAGTTCCAGTGTCTGGCCGCCGCTTCACCTCGTCTCGCGTCTGTACTGCTAGCCCCTGAGGGAGACCCGGATGCACCAGACATCCCGACTCCGCGCTCTTACGCGGAGGCGATAGAGGGTCCCTACTCCTCTCAGTGGCAGGCAGCTATGGATGCAGAGATGGCTTCCTGGAAGTCCACAGGCACCTACGTTGACGCTGTTTTTCCCCCTCCTGGGGCGAACATCGTCAGTGGCATGTGGATTTTCAGGGTGAAGCGGCCGCCGGGTTCTCCGCCTGTCTTCAAGGCGCGTTACGTGGCTCGTGGCTTCAGTCAGCGGCAGGGGTTTGACTACTTTCAGACCTTCTCCCCCACCCCGAAGATGACCACTCTTCGGGTTCTGCTGCACGTTGCTGCTCACCGTGACTACGAGCTGCACTCTCTCGACTTCAGCACAGCTTTCTTGCAGGGCAGCCTGCACGAGGAGATCTGGCTGCGTCGCCCACCTGGCTTCACTGGGTCTTTCCCTCCTGGTACCCAGTGGAGTCCTCCGGCGTCCAGTCTACGGTCTCCGCCAGGCGCCACGTGAGTGGCACGACACACTGAGGACTACGCTCGCGGCACTTGGGTTTGCTCCTTCTACTGCCGACCCGTCGCTGTTTCTGCGCACCGACACCTCTCTGCCGCCGTTCTACATCCTCGTGTACGTCGACGACTTGGTCTTTGCCACAGCTGACACTGCTGGACTCGCCTACGTGAAGTCCGAGCTGCAGAAGAGACACACGTGCACTGACCTGGGTGAACTGCGCAGCTACCTTGGCTTGCAGATCACCCGGGACAGAGCACGCCGCACCATTACCCTGACTCAGTCACACATGGTGCAGCAGGTCCTTCAGCGCTTCGGCTTCACGTACTCCTCGCCTCAGGCCACTCCTCTGCCTACTCGCCACTCGCTCTCAGCTCTGCCTTCGGATGAGTCCGTAGAGTCGAGTGGCCCGTATGCAGAGCTTGTTGGCTGCCTCATGTACCTGATGACCTGCACACGACCTGACCTTGCATACCCTCTTAGCATTCTCGCACGCTATGTTGCTCCTGGGAGACACCGACCAGAGCACATGGCTGCAGCGAAGAGGGTGTTGCGCTACTTGTGCAGTACGTCGGGCATGGGGCTAGTGCTTGGAGGGCGCAGTCCAGTGGTCCTCACTGGGCACGCGCGACGCTTCTTGGGCTGACGACCAGGCTACGCAGCGGTCGTCACAGGGTTACACCTTCAGCCTTGGTTCCGGCTCTGTCTCGTGGCGGGCTACCCGCTCGTCTTCTGTTCTCGGCTCCAGTTGTGAGGCTGAGATCTACGCCGGGGCTATGGCTGCACAGGAGTTACGCTGGCTCACCTACCTGCTGACCGACCTTGGAGAGCAGCCTCGTTCTCCTCCAGTCCTGTACGTAGACAACAAGGCCATGCTGGCCTTGTGTCGAGAGCAGCGACTGGAGCACAGAACGAAGCACATTGCTCTCCGCTACTTTCTTGCTCGTGAGCTACAGCAGCGTGGACAGTTGCGACTTGCGTACGTGGCCTCTGAGGCCAACACTGCTGATGTCTTCACCAAGGCACTTGCGCCTTGTGATCATCAGCGTTGTTGCACGCAGTTGGGTCTTGTGCCTGTCTTGCCTCACTTGCTCTCCTCTTGACCTTGCTTGTACCTTCGCCTATATATACTCTTGCTCTTGCTTGCTTGACTCTTGTATATCTCTATATATGATCTTGCATGTGAACTGGCCTGTGGCCTTGAACTTGTGCTCGGAATGTGTGGTGACTTTGTGATCCACCCTGAGCTTTGCTTTGCTTTGCTTGACTGGTCTTGTGACCCTTGTTCTCCCCCACTTTGCCTATGGGGGTGTGTCAGAACTATATAGCTTATACTATTGTGTAGGCTATAGTGGGGTATCCCATAGGGGGTACAACCCAATTAGGGTTTCCTATTTGTACTCACTTCTTTCATAGTCATTCCATTCTCGTTCTCTCTTTCACAGCTAGGCCCTTGTTCTTGCAATTTTGCACACGCTAGGCCCTTGTTCTTTTTATTTTGCACACGCTAGGCCCTTGTTCTTTTTATTTTGCACAACGCTAGGCCCTTGTTCTTGCTATTTTTGCACACGCTAGCCCTTGTTCTTTTTATTTTGCACACGCTAGGCCCTTGTTCTTGCAATTTTGCACCGCTAGGCCCTTGTTCTTTTTATTTTGCACACGCTAGGCCCTTGTTCTTGCTTTTTGCGCACGCTAGGCCCTTGTTCTTTTTATTTTGCACACGCTAGGCCCTTGTTCTTGCTATTTTGCACACGCTAGGCCCTTGTTCTTTTATTTTGCACACGCTAGGCCCTTGTTCTTGCAATTTTGCACATGCTAGGCCCTTGTTCTTTTTATTTTGCACACGCTAGGCCCTTGTTCTTTTTATTTTGCACACGCTAGGCCCTTGTTCTTGCTATTTTGCACACGCTAGGCCCTTGTTCTTTTTATTTTGCACACGCTAGGCCCTTGTTCTTGCAATTTTGCACACGCTAGACCTTGTTCTTTTTATTTTGCACACGCTAGGCCCTTGTTCTTGCTATTTTGCACGCTAGCTAGGCCCTTGTTCTTGATTTTTTGCACACGCTAGGCCCTTGTTCTTTTGCTATTTTGCACACGCTAGGCCTTGTTTTTGCAATTTTGCACACGCTAGGCCCTTGTTCTTGCAATTTTGCACACGCTAGGCCCTTGTTCTTTTTATTTTGCACACGCTAGGCCCTTGTTCTTTTTATTTTGCACACGCTATGCCCTTGTTTTCTTTTATTTTGCACACGCTAGGCCCTTGTTCTTGCAATTTTGCACATGCTAGAGCTAGCCCTTGTTCTTTTTATTTTGCACACGCTAGGCCCTTGTTCTTGCTATTTCGCGAACGCTAGGCCCTTGTTCTTGATTTTTTGCACACGCTAGGCCCTTGCTCTTGCTATTTTGCACACGCTAGGCCCTTGTTCTTGCAATTTTGCACACGCTAGGCCCTTGTTCTTGCAATTTTGCACACGCTAGGCCTTGTTCTTTTTTTTTTTGCACACGCTAGGGCCTTGTTCTTGCTTTTGCACAACGCTAGGCCCTTGTTCTTGATTTTTTGCACACGCTAGGCCCTTGTTCTTGCTATTTTGCACACGCTAGGCCCTTGTTCTTGCAATTTTGCACACGCTAGGCCCTTGTTCTTGCAATTTTGCACACGCTAGGCCCTTGTTTCTTTTTATTTTGCACACGCTAGGCCCTTGTTCTTTTTATTTTGCACACGCTAGGCCCTTGTTCTTGCTATTTTGCACACGCTATGCCCTTGTTCTTTTTATTTTGCACACGCTAGGCCCTTGTTCTTGCATTTATTTTGCACACGCTAGGCCCTTGTTCTTGCTATTTTGCGAACGCTAGGCCTTGTTCTTGATTTTTTGCACACGCTAGGCCCTTGCTCTTGCTATTTTGCACTCGCTAGGCCTTGTTCTTGCAATTTTGCACACGCTAGGCCCTTGTTCTTGCAATTTTTGCACACGCTAGGCCCTTGTTCTTTTTATTTTGCACACGCTAGGCCTTGTCTCTTTTATTTTGCACACGCTAGGCCCTTGTTCTTGCTATTTTGCACACGCTAGGCCTTGTTCTTTTTATTTTGCACACGCTAGGCCCTTGTTCTTGCAATTTTGCACACGCTAGACCCTTGTTCTTTTATTTTGCACACGCTAGGCCCTGTTCTTGCAATTTTGCGACGCTAGGCCCTTGTTCCTGATTTTTTTTGCACACGCTAGGCCCTTGTTCTCTATTTTTGCACACGCTAGGGCCCTTGTTCTTGCTATTTTGCACACGCTAGGCCCTTGTTCTTGCAATTTTTGCACACGCTAGGCCCTTGTTCTTGCAATTTTGCACACGCTAGGCCCTTGTTCTTTTATTTTGCACACGCTAGGCCCTTGTTCTTTTTTTTGCACACGCTAGGCCCTTGTTCTTGCTATTTTGCACACGCTAGGCCCTTGTTCTTTTATTTTGCACACGCTAGGCCCTTGTTCTTGCAATTTTGCACACGCTAGGCCCTTGTTCTTTTTATTTTGCACACGCTAGGCCCTTGTTCTTGCTATTTTGAACACTAGGCCCTTGTTCTTGATTTTTTGCACACGCTAGGCCCTTGTTCTTGCAATTTTTGCACACGCTAGGCCCTTGTTCTTGCTATTTTGCACACGCTAGGCCCTTGTTCTTGCAATTTTGCACACGCTAGGCCCTTGTTCTTGCAATTTTGCACACGCTAGGCCCTTGTTCTTTTATTTTGCACACGCTAGGCCCTTGTTCTTTTTATTTTGCACACGCTAGGCCCTTGTTCTTGCTATTTTGCACACGCTAGGCCCTTGTTCTTTTTATTTTGCACACGCTAGGCCCTTGTTCTTGCTTTTTGCTTTTCTTTTTTCTTGCCGAACCCTATGCCCTTGTTCTTGATTTTTTGCACACGCTAGGCCCTTGTTCTTGCTATTTTGCACACGCTAGGCCCTTGTTCTTGCAATTTTGCACACGCTAGGCCCTTGTTCTTGCATTTTTGCACACGCTAGGCCCTTGTTCTTTTTATTTTGCACACGCTAGGCCCTTGTTCTTTTTATTTTGCACACGCTAGGCCCTTGTTCTTGCTATTTTGCACACGCTATGCCCTTGTTCTTTTTATTTTGCACACGCTAGGCCCTTGTTCTTGCAATTTTGCACATGCTAGACCCTTGTTCTTTTTATTTTGCACACGCTAGGCCCTTGTTCTTGCTATTTCGCGAACGCTAGGCCCTTGTTCTTGATTTTTTGCACACGCTAGGCCCTTGCTCTTGCTATTTTGCACTCGCTAGGCCCTTGTTCTTGCAATTTTGCACACGCTAGGCCCTTGTTCTTGCAATTTTGCACACGCTAGGCCCTTGTTCTTGCTATTTTGCACACGCTAGGCCCTTGTTCTTTTTATTTTTTGCACACGCTAGGCCCTTGTTCTTGCTATTTTGCACACGCTATGCCCTTGTTCTTTTTATTTTGCACACGCTAGGCCCTTGTTCTTGCAATTTTGCACATGCTAGGCCCTTGTTCTTTTTTATTTGCACACGCTAGGCCCTTGTTCTTGCTATTTTGCAACGCTAGGCCCTTGTTCTTGATTTTTTGCACACGCTAGGCCGCTAACCTAGGCCCTTGTTCTTGCTATTTTGCACACGCTAGGCCCTTGTTCTTGCTATTTTGCACACGCTAAGCCCTTGTTCTTGCAATTTTGCACACGCTAGGCCCTTGTTCTTGCAATTTTGCACACGCTAGGCCCTTGTTCTTTTTATTTTGCACACGCTAGGCCCTTGTTCTTTTTATTTTGCACACGCTAGGCCCTTGTTTTTTGCTATTTTGCACACGCTAGGCCCTTGTTCTTTATTTTGCACACGCTAGGCCCTTGTTCTTGCTATTTCGCACACGCTAGGCCCTTGTTCTTGATTTTTTGCACACGCTAGGCCCTTGTTCTTGCTATTTTGCACACGCTAGGCCCTTGTTCTTGCAATTTTGCACACGCTAGGCCCTTGTTCTTGCAATTTTGCACACGCTAGGCCCTTGTTCTTGCAATTTTGCACACGCTAGGCCCTTGTTCTTTTTATTTTGCACACGCTAGGCCCTTGTTCTTTTATTTTTGCACACGCTAGGCCCTTGTTCTTGCTATTTTGCACACGCTAGGCCCTTGTTCTTTTTTATTTTGCACACGCTAGGCCCTTGTTCTTGCAATTTTGCACACGCTAGGCCCTTGTTCTTTTATTTTGCACACGCTAGGCCCTTGTTCTTTGCTATTTCGCAACGCTAGGCCCTTGTTCTTGATTTTTTGCACACGCTAGGCCCTTGTTCTTGCTATTTTGCACACGCTAGGCCCTTGTTCTTGCTATTTTTGCACACGCTAGGCCCTTGTTCTTGCAATTTTGCACACGCTAGGCCCTTGTTCTTGCTATTTTGCACACGCTAGGCCCTTGTTCTTTTTATTTTGCACACGCTAGGCCCTTGTTCTTTTATTTTGCACACGCTAGCCCTTGTTTTTTTTGCTATTTTTGCACACGCTATGCCCTTGTTCTTTTTATTTTGCACACGCTAGGCCCTTGTTCTTGCGCGAACGCTAGGCCCTTGTTCTTGATTTTTTGCACACGCTAGCCCTTGCTCTTGCTATTTTGCACTCGCTAGGCCCTTGTTCTTGCAATTTTGCACACGCTAGGCCCTTGTTCTTGCATTTTTGCACACGCTAGGCCCTTGTTCTTTTATTTTGCACACGCTAGGCCCTTGTTCTTTTATTTTGCACACGCTAGGCCCTTGTTCTTGCTATTTGCACACGCTATGCCCTTGTTCTTTTTATTTTGCACACGCTAGGCCCTTGTTCTTGCAATTTTGCACATGCTAGACCCCTGTTCTTTTTATTTGCACACGCTAGGCCCTTGTTCTTGCTATTTCGCGAACGCTAGGCCCTTGTTCTTGATTTTTTGCACACGCTAGGCCCTTGCTCTTGCTATTTTGCACTCGCTAGGCCTTGTTCTTGCAATTTTGCACACGCTATGCTAAGGCCTTGTTCTTGCAATTTTGCACACGCTAGGCCCTTGTTCTTTTGCTATTTTGCACACGCTAGGCCCTTGTTCTTTTTATTTGCACACGCTAGGCCCTTGTTCTTGCTATTTTGCACACGCTATGGCCCTTGTTCTTTTTATTTTGCACACGCTAGGCCCTTGTTCTTGCAATTTTGCACATGCTAGACCCTTGTTCTTTTATTTTGCACACGCTAGGCCCTTGTTTTTGCTATTTTGCGAACGCTAGGCCCTTGTTCTTGATTTTTTGCACACGCTAGGCCCTTGTTCTTGCATTTTGCACACGCTAGGCCCTTGTTCTTGCTATTTTGCACACGCTAGGGCCCTTGTTCTTGCAATTTTGCACATGCTAGGCCCTTGTTCTTGCAATTTTGCACACGCTAGGCCCTTGTTCTTTTTATTTTGCACACGCTAGGCCCTTGTTCTTTTTATTTTGCACACGCTAGGCCCTTGTTTTTGCTATTTTGCACACGCTAGGCCCTTGTTCTTTTTATTTTGCACACGCTAGGCCCTTGTTCTTGCTATTTTGCAACCCTAGGCCCTTGTTCTTGATTTTTTGCACACGCTAGGCCCTTGTTCTTGCTATTTTGCACACGCTAGGCCCTTGTTCTTGCAATTTTGCACACGCTAGGCCTTGTTCTTGCATTTTTGCACACGCTAGGCCCTTGTTCTTTTTATTTTGCACACGCTAGGCCCTTGTTCTTGTATTTTGCACACGCTAGGCCCTTGTTCTTGCTATTTTGCACACGCTAGGCCCTTGTTCTTTTTATTTTGCACACGCTAGGCCCTTGTTCTTGCAATTTTGCACACGCTAGGCCCTTGTTCTTGCTATTTTGCACACGCTAGGCCCTGTTTCTTTTTATTTTGCACACGCTAGGCCCTTGTTCTTGCAATTTTGCACATGCTAGGCCCTTGTTCTTTTTATTTTGCACACGCTAGGCCCTTGTTCTTGCTATTTTCGCGAACGCTAGGCCCTTGTTCTTGATTTTTTTGCACACGCTAGGCCCTTGTTCTTGCTATTTTGCACTCGCTAGGCCTTGTTCTTGCAATTTTGCACACGCTAGGCCCTTGTTCTTTTATTTTGCACACGCTAGCCCTTGTTCTTTTTATTTTGCACACGCTAGCCCTTGTTCTTTTTATTTTGCACACGCTAGGCCCTTGTTCTTGCAATTTTGCACACGCTAGGCCCTTGTTCTTTTTATTTTGCACACGCTAGGCCCTTGTTCTTGCTATTTTGCAACGCTAGGCCCTTGTTCTTGATTTTTTGCACACGCTAGGTAGGCCCTTGTTCTTGCTATTTTGCACTCGCTAGGCCTTGTTCTTGCAATTTTGCACACGCTAGGCCCTTGTTCTTGCATTTTGCACACGCTAGGCCCTTGTTCTTTTTATTTTGCACACGCTAGGCCCTTGTTCTTTGCTATTTGCACACTAGGCCCTTGTTCTTGCTTTTTTTGCACACGCTAGGCCCTTGTTCTTGCTATTTTGCACACGCTAGGCCCTTGTTCTTGCAATTTTGCACACGCTAGGCCCTTGTTCTTGCAATTTTGCACACGCTAGGCCCTTGTTCTTTTATTTTGCACACACTAGGCCTTGTTCTTGTATTTTGCACCGCTAGGCCCTTGTTCTTGCTATTTTGCACACGCTAGGCCCTTGTCTTTTTATTTTGCACACGCTAGGCCCTTGTTCTTGCAATTTTGCACACGCTAGGCCTTGTTCTTTTTATTTTGCACACGCTAGGCCCTTGTTCTTGCTATTTCGCAACGCTAGGCCCTTGTTCTTGATTTTTTGCACACGCTAGGCCCTTGCTCTTGCTATTTTGCACTCGCTAGCCCTTGTTCTTGCAATTTTGCACACGCTAGGC
>CANXME010001613.1:0-12869 GCA_948144175.1 Closterium sp. NIES-65
TTTGCACACGCTAGGCCCTTGTTCTTGCAATTTTGCACACGCTAGGCCTTTGTTCTTTTTATTTTGCACACGCTAGGCCCTTGTTCTTGCTATTTTGCACACGCTAGGCCCTTGTTCTTTTTATTTTGCACACGCTAGGCCCTTGTTCTTGCAATTTTGCACATGCTGGACCCTTGTTCTCTTTATTTTGCA
The DNA here is from genome assembly GCA_948144175.1 of Closterium sp. NIES-65. Lineage (NCBI taxonomy): Eukaryota > Viridiplantae > Streptophyta > Zygnematophyceae > Desmidiales > Closteriaceae > Closterium > Closterium sp. NIES-65. The sequence goes on from CANXME010001613.1 coordinate 193, forward strand.
CACGCTAGGCCCATGTTCTTGCTATTTTCGCGAATGCTAGGCCCTTGTTCTTGATTTTTTGCACACGCTAGGGCCCTTGCTCTTGCTGTTTTGCACTCGCTAGGCCCTTGTTCTTGCAATTTTGCACACGCTAGGCCCTTGTTCTTGCAATTTTGTACACGCTAGGCCCTTGTTCTTTTTATTTTGCACACGCTAGGCCCTTGTTCTTTTGATTTTGCACACGCTAGGCCCTTGTTCTTGCTAGTTTGCACACGCTATGCCCTTGTTCTTTTTATTTTGCACACGCTAGGCCCTTGTTCTTGCAATTTTGCACATGCTAGATCCTTGTTCTTTTTATTTTGCACACGCTAGGCCCTTGCTCTTGCTATTTCGCGAACGCTAGGCCCTTGTTCTTGATTTTTTTGCACACGCTAGGCCCTTGCTCTTGCTATTTTGCGAACGCTAGGCCCTTGTTCTTGATTTTTTGCACACGCTAGGCCCTTGTTCTTGCTTTTTTGCACTCGCTGGGCCCTTGTTCCTGCAATTTTGCACACGCTAGGCCTTTGTTCTTGCAATTTTGCACACACTAGGCCCTTGTTCTTTTTATTTTGCACACGCTAGGCCCTTGTTCTTTGTATTTTGCACACGCTAGGCCCTTGTTCTTTTATTTTTTGCACACGCTAGGCCCTTGTTCTTTTTATTTTGCACACGCTAGGCCCTTGTTCTTTTTATTTTGCACATGCTAGGCCCTTGTTCTTTTTATTTTAGCACATGGTAGGCCCTTGTTCTTGCTGTTTTGCACACGCTATGCCCTTGTTCTTTTTATTTTGCACACGCTAGGCCCTTGTTCTTGCTATTTTGCACACGCTATGCCCTTGTTCTTTTTTTTTTGCACACGCTAGGCCCTTGTTCTTGCTATTTCGCGAATGCTTGGCCCTTGTTCTTGATTTTTTTGCACACGCTAGGCCCTTGCTCTTGCTGTTTTGCACTCGCTAGGCCCTTGTTCTTGCAATTTTGCACACGCTAGGCCCTTGTTCTTGCAATTTTGCACACGCTAGGCCCTTGTTCTTTTTATTTTGCACACGCTAGGCCCTTGTTCTTTTTATTTTGCACACGCTAGGCCCTTGTTCTTTTTATTTTGCACACGCTAGGCCCTTGTTCTTGCTATTTTGCACACGCTATGCCCTTGTTCTTTTTATTTTGCACACGCTAGGCCCTTGTTCTTGCAATTTTGCACATGCTAGATCCTTGTTCTTTTTTTTTTGCACACGCTAGGCCCTTGCTCTTGCTATTTCGCGAACGCTAGGCCCTTGTTCTTGCTATTTTGCACACGCTAGGCCCTTGTTCTTTTTATTTTGCACACGCTAGGCCCTTGTTCTTGCTATTTTGCACACGCTATGCCCTTGTTCTTTTTTCTTTGCACACGCTAGGCCCTTGATCTTGCAATTTTGTACATGCTAGACCCTTGTTCTTTTGATTTTGCACATGCTAGGCCCTTGTTCTTGCTATTTCGCGAACACTAGGCCCTTGTTCTTGATTTTTTGCACACGCTAGGCCCTTGCTCTTGCTATTTTGCACTTGCTAGGCCCTTGTTCTTGCAGTTTTGCACACGCTAGGCCCTTGTTCTTGCAACTTTGCACACGCTAGGCCCTTGTTTGTTTTATTTTGCACACGCTAGGCCCTTGTTCTTTTTATTTTGCACACGCTAGGCCCTTGTTCTTGCTATTTTGCACACGCTATGCCCTTGTTTTTTTTATTTTGCACACGCTAGGCCCTTGTTCTTGCAATTTTGCACATGCTAGACCCTTGTTCTTTTTATTTTGCACACGCTAGGCCCTTGTTCTTGCTATTTCGCGAACGCTAGGCCCTTGTTCTTGATTTTTTGCACACGCTAGGCCCTTGCTCTTGCTATTTTGCACTCGCTAGCCCCTTGTTCTTGCAACTTTGCACACGCTAGGCCCTTGTTCTTGCAATTTTGCAAACGCTAGGCCCTTGTTCTTTTTATTTTGCACACGCTAGGCCCTTGTTCTTTTTATTTTGCACACGCTAGGCCCTTGTTCTTGCTATTTTGCACACGCTATGCCCTTGTTCTTTTTATTTTGCACACACTAGGCCTTTGTTCTTGCAATTTTGCACATGCTATACCCTTGTTCTTTTTATTTTGCACACGCTAGGCCCTTGTTCTTGCTATTTTGCGAACGCTAGGCCCTTGTTCTTGATTTTTTGCACACGCTAGGCCCTTGCTCTTGCTATTTTGCACTCGCTAGGCCCTTGTTCTTGCAATTTTGCACACGCTAGGCCCTTGTTCTTGCAATTTTGCACTTGCTAGGCCCTTGTTCTTTTTATTTTGCACACGCTAGGCCCTTGTTCTTTTATTTTGCACACGCTAGGCCCTTGTTCTTTTTATTTTGCACACGCTAGGCCCTTGTTCTTGCTATTTTGCACACGCTATGCCCTTGTTCTTTTTATTTTGCACACGCTAGGCCTTTGTTCTTGCAATTTTGCACATGCTATACCCTTGTTCTTTTTATTTTGCACACGCTAGGCCCTTGCTCTTGCTATTTCGCGAACGCTAGGCCCTTGTTCTTGATTTTTTGCATACGCTAGGCCCTTGCTCTTGCTATTTTGCACACGCTAGGCCCTTGTTCTTGCAATTTTGCACACGCTAGGCCCTTGTTCTTGCAATTTTGCACACGCTAGGCCCTTGTTCTTTTTATTTTGCACACGCTAGGCCCTTGTTCTTTTTATTTTGCACACGCTATGCCCTTGTTCTTTTTATTTTGCACACGCTAGGCCCTTGTTCTTGCTATTTTGCGAACGCTAGGCCCTTGTTCTTGATTTTTTGCACATGCTAGGCCCTTGTTCTTTTTATTTTGCGACGCTAGGCCCTTGTTCTTTTTATTTTGCACACGCTAGGCCCTTGTTCTTTTTATTTTGCACACGCTAGGCCCTTATTCTTGCTATTTTGCACACGCTATGCCCTTGTTTTTTTATTTTGCACACGCTAGGCCCTTGTTCTTGCAATTTTGCACATGCTAGACCCTTGTTCTTTTTATTTTGCACACGCTAGGCCCTTGTTCTTGCTATTTCGCGAACGCTAGGCCCTTGTTCTTGATTTTTTGCACACGCTAGGCCCTTGCTCTTGCTATTTTGCACTCGCTAGCCCCTTGTTCTTGCAATTATGCACACGCTAGGCCCTTGTTCTTGCAATTTTGCACACGCTAGGCCCTTGTTCTTTTTATTTTGCACACTCTAGGCCCTTGTTCTTTTTATTTTGCACACACTAGGCCCTTGTTCTTGCTATTTTGCACACGCTATGCCCTTGTTCTTTTTATTTTGCACACGCTAGGCCCTTGTTCTTGCAATTTTGCACATGCTAGCCCTTGTTCTTTTTATTTTGCACACGCTAGGCCCTTGCTCTTGCTATTTCGCGAACGCTAGGCCCTTGTTCTTGATTTTTTTGCACACGCTAGGCCCTTGCTCTTGCTATTTTGCACTCGCTAGGCCTTCTTCTTGCAATTTTGCACACGCTAGGCCCTTGTTCTTGCAATTTTGCACACGCTAGGCCCTTGTTCTTTTTATTTCGCACACGCTAGGCCCTTGTTTTTTTATTTTGCACACGCTATGCCCTTGTTCTTTTTATTTTGCACACGCTAGGCCCTTGTTCTTGCTATTTCGCGAACGCTATGTCCTCGTTCTTGATTTTTTGCACACGCTAGGCCCTTGTTCTTCCTATTTTGCACTCGCTAGGCCCTTGTTCTTGCAATTTTGCACACGCTATGCCCTTGTTCTTGCAATTTTGCACACGCTAGGCCCTTGTTCTTGCTATTTTGCACACGCTAGGCCCTTGTTCTTTTTATTTTGCACACGCTAGGCCCTTGTTCTTGCTATTTTGCACACGCTATGCCCTTGTTCTTTTTTTTTGCACACGCTAGGCCCTTGTTCTTGCAATTTTGCACATGCTAGACCCTTGTTCTTTTTATTTTGCACACGCTAGGCCCATGTTCTTGCTATTTCGCGAATGCTGGCCTTGTTCTTGATTTTTTTGCACACGCTAGGCCCTTGTTCTTGCTATTTTGCACTCGCTAGGCCCTTGTTCTTGCAATTTTGCACACGCTAGGCCCTTGTTCTTGCAATTTTGCACACGCTAGGCCCTTGTTCTTTTTATTTTGCACACGCTAGGCCCTTGTTCTTTTTATTTTGCACACGCTAGGCCCTTGTTCTTGCTATTTTGCACACGCTATGCCCTTGTTCTTTTTATTTTGCACACGCTAGGCCTTTGTTCTTGCAATTTTGCACATGCTAGACCCTTGTTCTTTTTATTTTGCACACGCTAGGCCCTTGTTCTTGCTTTTTCGCGAACGCTAGGCCCTTGTTCTTGATTTTTTGCACACGCTAGGCCCTTGCTCTTGCTATTTTGCACTCGCTAGGCCCTTGTTCTTGCAATTTTGCACACGCTAGGCCCTTGTTCTTGCAATTTTGCACACGCTAGGCCCTTGTTCTTTTTATTTTGCACACGCTAGGCCCTTGTTCTTTTTATTTTGCACTCGCTAGGCCCTTGTTCTTGCTATTTTGCACACGCTATGCCCTTGTTCTTTTTATTTTGCACACGCTAGGCCCTTGTTCTTTTTATTTTGCACACGCTAGGCCCTTGTTCTTGCTATTTTGCACATGCTATGCCCTTGTTCTTTTTATTTTGCACACGCTAGGCCCTTGTTCTTGCTATTTTGCGAACGCTAGGCCCTTGTTCTTGATTTTTTGCACACGCTAGGCCCTTGCTCTTGCTTTTTTGCACACGCTAGGCCCTTGTTCTTGCTATTTTCCACACGCTAGGCCCTTGTTCTTGCAATTTTGCACACGCTAGGCCCTTGTTCTTGCAATTTTGCACACGCTAGGCCTTTGTTTTTTTTATTTTGCACACGCTAGGCCCTTGTTCTTTTTATTTTGCACACGCTAGGCATTTGTTCTTGCTATTTTGCACACGCTATGCCCTTGTTCTTGCTATTTTGCACACGCTATGCCCTTGTTCTTGCTATTTTGCACACGCTAGGCCCTTGTTCTTTTTATTTTGCACACGCTAGTGTCAGAACTTATAGCTTACTTGTTTCTGTAGGCTATAGTGGGGTATCCCATAGGGGGTACAACCCAATTAGGGTTTCCTATTTGTACTCACTTCGTTCATAGTCATTCCATTCTCGTTCTTTGTTTTCACATGGAATCAGAGCAGGTTCCCTCCTAGGGACTGCTTCTAGGGCCCACCGAACCGCGCCCCGAGGCGCGTTTTTTTTTTTAGCGACCCGTCGTGTCGCCCCTAGCGGACCGTTGCGCCGCCCTTACCCTCGCGGCTCCGCCGCCCTTCCCTAGCGGCCCCGCCGCCCTTCGATCGCGGCCCCGCCGCCCTCTGCTACGCGGCCCCGCCGCCCTCTGCCTCGCGGCCCCCGCCGCCCTCTGCTCGCTACGCGGCCCCGCCGCCCTCTGCTACGCGGCCCCGCCGCCCTTCGATCGCGGCCCCGCCGCCCTCTGCTACGCGGCCTCGCCGCCCTCTGCTACGCGGCCCCGCCGCCCCCTGCTACGCGGCCCCGCCGCTCTCTTCGGTCGCGGCCCCGCCGCCCTCTGCTACGCGGCCCCGCCGCCCTCTGCTACGCGGCCCCGCCGCCCTCTGCTACGCGGCCCCGCCGCCCTCTGCTACGCGGCCCCGCCGCTCTCTTCGGTCGCGGCCCCGCCGCCACTCTGCTACGCGGCCCCGCCGATCCGCCCAGCAGCAGCCGCCGCCGCCTGAGCCGCCGCCGAGCCGCCGCCGAGCCGTCGCCGAGCCGCCGCCGAGCCGCCGCCCGAGCCGCCGCCGAGCCGCCAGAGCCGCCGCCGAGCCGCCCGTGACGCCCGAGCCGCCCGCGCCGCCCAGCAGCAGCCGAGCCGCCGCCGAGCCGCCGCCGCCTGAGCCGCCGCCGAGCCGCCGCCGAGCCGCCGCCGAATCCGCCGCCGAGCCGCCGCCCGAGCCGCCGCCGAGCCGCCCGCGCCGCCCGAGCCGCCTGCGGAGCCGTGCTGCTGTTCCTCTGCTGCTGACCTACCCGCCTCTCCCAGCCCGGTGAGATTTTCAGCTGCTGTCATGGCCACCCCCAATGTTCTTACCTTTGACGCTGAGGGGAGGGCCATTGACTTTGCCGTCTGGATTGAAGACCTGCAGCTGTACTTACTGTGTGATGCGATAGATGAGGTCTCTCTCTTTGACTTTGTCTCTGGCGCTTGTCCCTGCCCCACCTGCTGATGCTGACTCTGCCGTTCGCTCCAAGTGGGCGACCCGCGATGCTGCTGCACGTCTTGCTGTGCGTCGCCACCTCCCTTCCTCTGAGCGTGCCCACTTTAGTCAGTGCAAGACCGCTCAGGCCTTGTACGACGCTGTAGTTGCACGCTACTCCTCCCCTTCCTCCGCTACCCTTAGCCGCCTCATGCTACCGTTTCTCTTCCCTGACCTCGCTTCCTTTCCCACTGTCGCTGACCTCGTTACCCACCTCCGTGCTAGTGACACCCGCTACCGCGCTGCCCTTCCTGCTGAGTTCCGCGCTGCGAACCCTCCTCCCATGTACATCACTCTCTACTTTCTCGTCACCCGTCTCCCTGAGTCCCTTCGTGTCGTTAGGGACCAGTTTCTCTCTGTCTGTCCCACCACTCTCACTGTCGACCTCCTTGAGGAGTCCCTGCTAGCGGCTGAGAAGAGTATTGTCGCTGTAGGGGCCTCTCGGGGTGACCCTCGCACCCCTATCTTTGAGGGGTGTGGTCCTTCCCCCCTGCTGCCCTCTGTCGCCTCTGCCGCTGCGGCCGACCTCACTGGTTTTGAGTCGGTCGGCGCGGCGTCTGCCCCCAGCGGCAGACGCCGCGCTGGCAAGGGCAAGGGGGGCAAGGGAGCGGGTGGAGCTAGAGGGGGCGGTGGAGGAGGCGGTGGGGGTGGCGGGGGGAGTGGGGGTGGCGGTGGGGGTGGTGGCGGAAGTGGAGGTACTGGTGGCGGCGGTGGAGGCGGAGGTGGCGGCGGAGGTGGTAGCGGAGGAGGCGGTGGGAGCGGTGGGAGCGACGGTCCTGGTGGGGGAGGTGGAGGTGGAGACGGGGGTGGCGGTGGAGGCGGGGGTGGCAGTGGAGGCGGGGGTCGGAGTGGCTCGTCCCAGCGGAGCAGCTCCGGGGGTGGTCAGCGCCAGCAGCAACAGCAGCAGCAGCCGCAGCAGCAGCCACAGCAGCAGCAGCGCTCTCGCACCGTCCCCGCCCCTCAGCAGCTCCGTGAGTGGTACTCGCAGCGTCAGCGTGGTGGTGCGCTTGGTCCTTGCCCCTACGTTCTCCGCACCGGTGACCGTGCAGGGGAGAGGTGTGGAGGCGCCCACACTGCCCGCCGCTGCTTTGGCCGCCTGACTGACGCCTGGCGTCAGCAGTTTCCGGAGGCAGCTGAGATCCCCCGCTGGGGAGAGCTGTCTAGGGCTGGTGTAGCTATTTATGATCTTGATTTTGATGCTATTCTCTCTGCTATGTATGCTGCGATTGGTAGTGATGAGGATGACTGTTACCGGTGTTTCCCGCCCGACCCGGGCATTGGTACTGCCCGCGTCAGGTACTAGTGAGGCTGCTGCTCTAGGTGCCAGTGCGTCTGTGCTCTCAGGTGCTGGTGAGTCTGCTCTCTCAGGTACTGTGTCGGCTTCGGCCTCTCACACCTTCACCCTTGACTCTGGAGCGTCTCGCTCCTTCTTTCGGGACCGCACCACTCTCACGCCGCTGAGTCGGCCGGTTGCGGTGTCCCTGGCTGACCCCTCTGGGGGGCCTGTCCTGTCTCGCTTCTCCACTGTCCTCCCGTGTCCGGCGGCCCCCTCTGGCACCCTGACTGGTCTCTACCTCCCCTCGTTCTCGACGAACTTGGTGAGTGGTGCTGACCTCCAGGATGCGGGTGTCCACCAGTTCACCCCTGCTCGTCAGCGGGTGACCCACTGCACGGAGGCGGATACAGGTCGCCACCTGGCTACGTTTACACGTCGGCCAGGGTCGAGCCTGTACACTCTGACCACTGCTTCTCCTCCAGGTGCTGAGTCTGGTAGGGTCACTTCGTCTGTCAGGTGTTTGCTGCAGCGTCCAGGTCTGGTCCTGAGTCTGCCCCCTGCTCGTGCCGTCGTTTGTCTCACGAGACCCTCCTCTGGCACCACCGCCTTGGCCACCCCTCTCTGCTTCGGCTCAGAGGCATGGCCTCGCGAGTCCTTGTGTCTGGTCTTCCCCGGTCTCTCCCTCCCCTTCCTCCGGGCCCTGGCCCCACCTGTGTCCCCTGTGTCGAGGGGCGCCAGCGTGCTGCCCCTCACTCCTCCCAGTTTCCTCCGACAGAGGCCCCGTTGCAGACGCTTCACATGGATGTGTGGGGCCCAGCCCGCGTCCGTGGACAGGGTCAGGAGCGCTACTTCCTGCTGGTGGTTGACGACTACTCGCGTTACACCACAGTCTTCCCCTTGCGCAGCAAGGGTGAGGTCACTGCGGTGTTGATCGACTGGATCCGCGCAGCTCGTCTCCAGCTTCGGAGGAGCTTTGGCTCTGACTTCCCTGTTTTGCGTCTGCACTCGGACAGAGGCGGAGAGTTCTCCTCTGGCCTCCTGAGTGCCTACTGTCGTGCGCGAGGCATCCGTCAGACCTTCAGCTTCCGGACTCACCGCAGCAGAATGGGATTGCTGAGCGCCGCATTGGCATGGTCATGGACGTCGCTCGTACGTCCATGATGCATGCGGCTGCTCCCCATTTTCTGTGGCCGTTTGCGGTCAGGTACGCTGCGCACCAGATCAACCTCCACCCCAGGGTCTCTCGACCGGAGGACCTCCCCAGCCCTGCTGTGGACGGGGAAGGTTGGCGATGCGTCGGCGTTCCGGGTCTGGGGATCTCGGGCGTTTGTTCGCGACCTGTCTGCGGACAAGCTATCCCCTCGTGCTTCTCCCTGCGTCTTCCTGGGGTTCCCCCCCGACGCCCCCTGGGTGGCAGTTTTACCACCCCACCTCTCGACGTGTTCTGTCCTCCCAGGACGTCACGTTCGACGAGTCGGTACCCTACTACCGCCTCTTCCCCTACCGCACTCCGTCCCTCCCCCCCCCCCGCTCTTCTTGGTACCAGGTCCCCCCCCGGTAGTCCCCCTCCCCCTCAGGGTCCTGCCCCTTCAGGTGTGTCCCAGGTAGACGCAGGTCGAGCCTGTCGAGGTCACTGGTGACTCTGGTGCTGCTGCGGGAGCTGAGCCTGGGGGTGCGGAGTCTGGGGGTGCTGAGCCTGGAGGTGCCGAGTCTGGGGGTGCTGAGCCTGGGGGTGCTGAGCCTGGGGGTGCTGTGCCTGGAGGTGCCGAGTCTGGGGTGCTGTGCCTGGGGGTGCTGAGCCTGGGGGTGCTGAGCCTGGGGTTGCTGAGCCTGGGGTGCTGAGCCTGGGGGTGACGTGCCTGGGGGTGCTGTGTCTAGGGGTGCTGAGCCTGGAGGTGCTGTGCCTGGGGGTGCTTCGTCTCGCCGGGAGCCACTCTCCCCACAGGAGCTGCGTGAGTGGTTTGCCGGGCGCTGGAGGCGTGCTGCTGGTGCTGGTGGTTCTTCGGCTGCAGAGGGTACTGCTGCTGCGCGCCCCGCCGGTGCTCGTACTGTGGGTGCTGGAGCTGCTGAGTCTGAGAGTTCTCCTGGAGCTGGTCCTGCTGAGGGTGTTGGTGCTGAGCCTGCCGTTGGCGGCCCGACTGACAGTGCTCCTGGTGCTGCGGCTGGAGGTTCTGGAGCTTCTGGTGGTGCTGCTGGAGGTGCTACTGGAGTGGGTGCTCCTGCCGGGGCTGCTGGTGCTGTTCCCTGCTGTTTCTAGCGTCGCCGCGCGGCCCCGACCGTACTTCGTTCCGCTCCTGCAGCAGGTTCTTGGTCTTACACCTCCTCCTCCTCCCTTAGAGGGTCCGCAGCCTGTCCGGTCACAGCCAACAGCTACAGCCTGCCTCCCCTTTGCCTGCTCCTTCTCCCTACGCTGGTCCGACTGGAGGTCTTACTGAGCGTCGTGAGCCTGCGTCTCGTCCTGTGTCGCCTGTTCGTACTGAGCGCGCTAGTGGTCGCGGGTCGCTGTCAGCGTCCTCCTCCTGTCCCTGGCACGCACCGGATGTCCTTGCGTCCGTCCACTGCTCCTCTGCGTGCCCCTTTGCCTTCTCCTCCTGCTTCCTCTCTTCCTGCTCTTGCCGACCCGGAGTCGGACGCCCTTCGTGCTGCCAGTCCTACTGTCACGCGTCTCCTGGCTACTGCTGTCACTGACCCCTCCTTCGAGTCGTCTGCTGCGTCTGCCCTTGTCACTGAGCTTGTCGACTTTGCTGCGCGCTGTCGTCTAGACTACGCTGCTCGTCTTGTCACTGAGTCTGAGTCCGCCTGTCCTCCGTCCGTCGGGGGTGAGTGTGCCCTTGGCACGGACGTCCTTGAGGACAGGCAGGAGGAGTTCCAGTGTCTGGCCGCCGCTTCACCTCGTCTCGCGTCTGTACTGCTAGCCCCTGAGGGAGACCCGGATGCACCAGACATCCCGACTCCGCGCTCTTACGCGGAGGCGATAGAGGGTCCCTACTCCTCTCAGTGGCAGGCAGCTATGGATGCAGAGATGGCTTCCTGGAAGTCCACAGGCACCTACGTTGACGCTGTTCCCCCTCCTGGGGCGAACATCGTCAGTGGCATGTGGATTTTCAGGGTGAAGCGGCCGCCGGGTTCTCCGCCTGTCTTCAAGGCGCGTTACGTGGCTCGTGGCTTCAGTCAGCGGCAGGGGGTTTGACTACTTTCAGACCTTCTCCCCCACCCCGAAGATGACCACTCTTCGGGTTCTGCTACACGTTGCTGCTCACCGTGACTACGAGCTGCACTCTCTCGACTTCAGCACAGCTTTCTTGCAGGGCAGCCTGCACGAGGAGATCTGGCTGCGTCGCCCACCTGGCTTCACTGGGTCTTTCCCTCCTGGTACCCAGTGGAGTCTCCGGCGTCCAGTCTACGGTCTCCGCCAGGCGCCACGTGAGTGGCACGACACACTGAGGACTACGCTGGCGGCACTTGGGTTTGCTCCTTCCACTGCCGACCCGTCGCTGTTTCTGCGCACCGACACCTCTCTGCCGCCGTTCTACATCCTCGTGTACGTCGACGACTTGGTCTTTGCCACAGCTGACACTGCTGGACTCGCCTACGTGAAGTCCGAGCTGCAGAAGAGACACACGTGCACTGACCTGGGTGAACTGCGCAGCTACCTTGGCTTGCAGATCACCCGGGACAGAGCACGCCGCACCATTACCCTGACTCAGTCACACATGGTGCAGCAGGTCCTTCAGCGCTTCGGCTTCACGTACTCCTCGCCTCAGGCCACTCCTCTGCCTACTCGCCACTCGCTCTCAGCTCTGCCTTCGGATGAGTCCGTAGAGTCGAGTGGCCCGTTTGCAGAGCTTGTTGGCTGCCTCATGTACCTGATGACCTGCACACGACCTGACCTCGCATACCCTCTTAGCATTCTCGCACGCTATGTTGCTCCTGGGAGACACCGACCAGAGCACATGGCTGCAGCGAAGAGGGTGTTGCGCTACTTGTGCAGTACGTCGGGCATGGGGCTAGTGCTTGGAGGGCGCAGTCCAGTGGTCCTCACTGGGCCGCAGACGCTTCTTGGGCTGACGACCAGGCTACGCAGCGGTCGTCACAGGGTTACACCTTCAGCCTTGGTTCCGGCTCTGTCTCGTGGCGGGCTACCCGCTCGTCTTCTGTTCTCGGCTCCAGTTGTGAGGCTGAGATCTACGCTGGGGCTATGGCTGCACAGGAGTTACGCTGGCTCACCTACCTGCTGACCGACCTTGGAGAGCAGCCTCGTTCTCCTCCAGTCCTGTACGTAGACAACAAGGCCATGCTGGCCTTGTGTCGAGAGCAGCGACTGGAGCACAGAACGAAGCACATTGCTCTTCGTTACTTTCTTGCTCGTGAGCTACAGCAGCGTGGACAGCTGCGACTTGCGTACGTGGCCTCTGAGGCCAACACTGCTGATGTCTTCACCAAGGCACTTGCGCCTTGTGATCATCAGCGTTGCTGCACGCAGTTGGGTCTTGTGCCTGTCTTGCCTCACTTGCTCTCCTCTTGACCTTGCTTGTACTTTCGCATATATATACTCTTGTTTTTTGTATATCTCTATATATGATCTTGCATGTGAACTGGCCTTGTGGCCTTTGAACTTGTGCTCGGAATGCGTGGTGACTTTGTGATCCACCCTGAGCTTTGCTTTGCTTTGCTTGACTGGTCTTGTGACCCCTTGTTCTCCCCCACTTTGCCTATGGGGGTGTGTCAGAACTTATAGCTTACTTGTTTCTGTAGGCTATAGTGGGTATCCCATAGGGGGTACAACCCAATTAGGGTTTCCTATTTGTACTCACTTCGTTCATAGTCATTCCATTCTCGTTCTTTGTTTTCAAAGCTAGGCACTTGTTCATGATATGTGCACACGCTTGACCTTTGTTCTTTTATTTTGAACACGCATAGGCCTTTGTTCTAGCAATTTTGCACATGCATAGTCAACCTTTTCTTTTTTTTTATTTTGCAAACGCCTAAGGCCTTTGTTCTTGCTTATGTCGCGAACGCTAGGCCATTGTTTTTTTTTTCTGATTAGTTGCACACGCTAGGCCATTGCTATTGCTATTTGCACCGCATAGGTCCTGTTCTTGCCAATTGTGCACACGCTAGGCCCTT